>JAFIDM010009631.1:125469025-125495682 GCA_023159025.1 Thereuonema tuberculata | reverse complement strand
AAGAAGTTGTACCAAATGTTGTGTTTTTGCATCGTGGGATGGGCGGACGTTTCATGGATATAGATTTCCCCGTCTGTCGGTTTTCTGTGTACGGAAAAATCAAGCTGATTTTTCCGTTTTTTGACTAGGGTGTCAAGGAACGCGAGCTTCCCATTGGACTCCTTTTCCGTTGTGGTGGTGATGTTGGGATGGGCCTTATTAAACATATTGACGAAAATTTGGAATTGTCTCTCAGTGTGTGGCCAGATGATGAAAGTGTCGTCAACATATCTAATATATAATTTTGGTTTGTGTGTCCATATGTTGACGACACTTTCATCATCTGGCCACACACTACTAATATCAGAGTCACAATGCTGTAAGTCCATTTTTACTTTGAATGATGATAAATGCTATCATTCTGTCAGGTGGTTTACAATAAAGTAAGACTAAAAACCAGCTCTTTCTGCCTAAAATTAATGCCAGAGCCTTCGTTCATTACGTATTGGAGAGAAGAATGTAAGTGATCAAAATCTGGGCTCTGATCTGGCCGTTACAGAACACTGCTTTTTTATTGAAAGTACTCGTCACTCTTTTTGTTGTACTAAATGGGACATTAAAAGTTGCTAATTTTATAATTAGCAGCTAAGACGAATCCTCGACCAAAGAACTGAAGCAGTTTATTTTCAATTTCCTTGAAAATTGACGATTGGCTGATCGATAAATGATAAATCACCTCCTTTCTTCATTGAGCACAGTTTAACTTTATTTCATGCATAAAGCTAATCTGTGCTTTGCGTTACTGAGAACTTATCAACTTCTTGAAAAGACAAAGTAAATTGTACATTAGACCTGGAAGCCCACCAAGATATCATAGCAAATTTCACAAAATGGTATTTTATAGTTCCCAACGTGAATTTTGTAAAAGTAGTCTTTATATAACATGCCAACCTAACTCTCTATATGATAGGCGCTGTTTACTCTCATTAAAAGCCAATTACCACATTTTCTTCAAAGCCATACAATATGCTTTGAATTTATTTTTGGTCAGCTATTGTTGAAAACTCCCCTGTATGAAGCATTCTTTGCACTTTGCACCTTCAAGCAAAGTTGACTGAACTCAGTTTTTAGTATATCTTGATAATTTTGTATTTAAATATAAATATTTCGTTTCGCCTTCATTACAAACATATTCCTTCATGATGAGAAACAACTTTAAAAAAATGGAAAATCATATGCTGTAAAAAATATCAATGTCTTGTTTATTACAAACAAAAATTTCTGATATTTCAGGTTTTCTTTGTATTCGTAAAGAAATTAAAAATCATTCAAAGCTCTCACCTTGTATATATAAATATCAATCTATAATGAACAAGTCAAATAGACTGAATCTGCGTACCTATAAAAAGTAATATGTGTAAAGGACTTGCTTATATTTCTCTCTGTTTTTTTTTTTAATATCTCGATTATGACACAGAAGTCGAAAAATCAGACTAAATCAGCTTTTAATTCCATACTATAAGGGTATTACAGTATTTCATACTATTAAATTGATACTAATTACATGTGAGATTAGGATCATTACTACAAAAATTACCAAAGCTATATGTATATAAACAGACTGCTCGATTGAAAGTGGACACCTGCTGTAGTGGAACAACCCAAGAAAATTCGGGCAATAATATGAATATATTCGTTGTAAAACAACACGATCGTGTATAGTTGGAGTCATTTGGTATCTCGCCACGTGCTGAGTTAAAAGGCCACCTTCAAAGCAGCTGAGCGATTTTCAACTGGGAGTAGTCATAGGCTGCAACATTAGTGGTCAGAGTGTGCAAGCCGTAGGAGCGACGCTGAACCTGCCAAAGTCGACCGTGGGTGCTATTATCACGAAGTGGAAACGTGAAGGAGTGGAAACACGACATCATGGAGGTGGCCGAGCCAGCATGCTGACCGAAAGTGACCGGAGGGCCCTGAAGCTGTTGTACGGCAGAACAGGGCTGTTCCAGCGTTCTGGTGGCAAGACTTCCTGCAGGCAACGGGAACAACTGTCAGTACCATGACGATTCGTCGGGAGCTCCATGCCTTAGAGTACACTGGTCGTGCTGCTGCCCATAAGCCTAATATCACTCTCGAAACGCCCAGCGTCGTGTGGCCTGGCGGAAAGAGCCACGGTCTTGGTCGATGGACCGCTGGAAGAGCATTATGTGGAGCATTATGTGGCGCGACGAATCATACTTCCCACTCTATCAATCGGATGGGCGCAACTGGGTATGGCGTTTTGAAGAGCGGCGGCTGCTACCTGAGTGTATCATCCCCAACAGTGAAGTTTGCCGGTGGTGATGTGATGATGTGGTCGTGTTTTTCCTGGTTTGGACATGGTCCGTTGGTTGTTATCGAGGGGAACATGGCATCCACACAGTATCTGGACGTTCTAGATCAGTGTTTCCCAACCTTTTTTGTGCTGTGCCCAACCTAAAGTATCTAAAGTATGCTATGCCCCACCAAATTAATTATAACTTTCAAAAATAAAAAAATAAAAAAAAAACCAACTTTTTTAACTTTCACAACCAAAAAAAAACAAAACAACATTGCTCCATTTTCGAATTGCCCCCCTCAACAATCAAATTGCCCCCCTGTGGGGCGTGCGCCCCACGATGGGAAACAGGGTTCTAGATAATTCCATGCTTCCTACGTTGTGGTCACTGTTCGGTGAAGGACCATTTGTGTTCAAGCACGACAATGCGCCGTGCCATTAAGCCCGTGTTGTCAGCGCCTGATTTCCGGAGAATAATGCTCAGGAACTTCACTGGCCCGCCCAGAGTCCGTACCTCAACCCTATTGAACATCTGTGGGATGAATTGGAGCTCCGGATTCTTGCGCGTCCAATGCGACCACAAACACGCATCCAACCTGTGCAGGCTTTGAAAGAGGAGTGAGATAGCAATACCAGTTGCTTGCTATCAGAAAGTGGTGGAGAGTATGCCACGGCGTGTGGATGCTGTGCTTAGGGCAAAAGGTCACAGTACGCGCTATTAGACACGCTGTAAATAAAGCTGTGTTCCATACCACAAGTGTCCATTTTCAATTGAGCAGTCAGGGTATATATATATGTATAAAATTTAAATTTAAATGAATCCTAATTTGTGGTGAAGCATTTTACAGAATTCGTGGGCAATCCATTTAGAACAACTCTTTAAAAACACTTTTATTACTATATAACATATATATACTATCTTTTCATGTACTCAAACCATTCAACAAATACTATAATACATTTCGGTATATTTCAGCATATACGTTTTGCTTATCAATACTATCATTATTAGAAAAATAATCGCTGTTTTTCTAAATTATATATCTAAAAAAACACACATAACAAATGAGTGTCAAATAACTGTTGAGTTCGTGCATTTGCAAGAAAATTTTCAAGTGAAAGCTAACATTAGCTCTTGGGCTCCGAAAGGCTTTTTCCCTTTAGATTTACCAAATCTGATCAGGATATATTTACATGTTCATATTATTTCATTTCTTAACTTCACTTCTAAGATAGGCTTTTGAAAGAAATTGATTATTTGTGGATGAGTGTAAATTTGATTGATAAATAAGTGGTGGAACAATTTATATACTTCAACAACTACAAAAAAAAAATATAAAAAAATAAATACAATTATTACTTAATGTTATTTAAAAGAATTAAATGCAATCTTATAAAATTATAAAGTTGTTAAAGCATTATATTATTTTGGATATAACTTTGGCTTGAGTTTTCATTGTCAAAACATATTTTTCTTGATTGTAGAGTAGGTGTTGTTGAAATATAAGCTGTTCCACCTTTATTATAATTTGTTATAATATTAAAAAAATGTATGTATATAGTACTTCTGGACGAAACTTTTAAGAAAAAGATTTAATTAAAATAACCTAAAATTCAAACGTACAACATATTTAGTTCTCAAAATTTCACTACCAGTCTTGATTTAAATTACGTAAGAACTTATTGCGATCACTTCGGAAGTCTTTCCTTTCTTTCTTATTTCATTCAGAAGTGCTCTATGAAACTGATAATGCTATAGCTTTAAAATCCTAATAAATTCGGATTAATGGAGCACAGCTTTACTTCAAAATGATGAGGCATTGCTGTGCTTCAATGAATGCTGCCTGGGCCATGGTAGCATCAAAATCTAGACTGTCTGTTACATGATGCGGCCCTTGCAAACGAAACGAGTTCTCCGTTGTGATTCCCATCTCTGATGCTCCCTATCTGCCAAGCTCCGCGCTTCTTTCAACTTCAAGTTAGTTGAAAAAAAAATTTGGAAGGAACCATACCTCTAGGGGTGGGCGGGAAGAAAATTATTGTCGAGGTAAGCCAATCGCTAGTATCGCTTTGGATATATACTAAATCTTCTATTTTTCTATCTCGATAATAACAGTATCAATTTAAAAATTTGTGAAAGTAAATTTACAAGTTGTCGTTAACAAATCTTAAAGTGAAACTTGCATTATCGTTAAAATGCAGACAAATTCTGGCCATTAAAAGTGCATCTTTTGGTTTCAGTTTCAATGCTGTGGATCCAAAGGTCCGAGTGATTGGGCTCAGTCGAACATCAATCAGGAACACTTCAGCAGGGGATTGGCTAGCATTGGTGTAGCTCCCAATGTCAATGCTGTGAAGTACACTGTGCCAGTTTCCTGTTGCAAGTCGACTGGTACAGAAGCCAGTTGTGATACAAACATCAATCCTACAACCCAGCTTTTCTCCAGTGCAATCTACGAAGAGGTAAAATATTATCCTACTTAAATCCATTCAGATCTATACTAATCAATACTTTATTGTTTATATCACAGTATTTTGTACATCCAATGTAAGAGGGCTTCGTGTCGAATTGTTCTTATTTCAATAAGGAAGAAAAACTTAAACTAGCATTGAAGGTCATTTTCGCGTTGAATAAATTCAAAATGAGAGTTTATCATTTGTCTGTAAATGCATACTTTTTTCATTTTCAAATTGGGAAATGAATATTGAAACATCCGACTGAAATATAGTCAATGAATTACGTGGTCCTCTTTCTTGGTTATACAATTAATCAATGTCAGGAATTGTATTATGTTTTCTATGTCTCTAAAAGTGATTTAAAATGATTTAATAATAACCTAATGAAACATGAAAATAAATATGTCGAAGGGCTTACCGAATAAAGATACTCAAATAAAATTAATTAGTGTTCAATCTAATGTGTAAAAATTGATTGAAAGGTATGGGCTTTATATAAGAACATTTCAAAATAAAATGTAGACTCAATATAAAAACTGTTAAATATGGCTGGAGAAGGGAATCACATCTACTGAAACATGTCTGACCTTTACTAAATAATACTAAAAAAAAAAAAAAAAAGCTGTTTTAAATGCAAGGCAGTGGCTAATTGCATTCAACAAAGGTTTTGAATGCAGTCGAAATGGTTATGTAAGTCTTTAAAACAAGACTTACTTTTTCTAGACTCAATTTGCAATTTAAATGTTGGACCAGAGCCAACCTAGAGTTTGAGAAATTAGCTTAATGGAGCATCCCAAGCATGGTCATCAGAATTTTTTATCATTACAATTTTTGAAGAAAGGAAAATAATTTCACGTCATAATGAATTACTTTCGTATTAAAGTTATATGAATTGAAATTATTTGCGTTTAAAAAACTGAACAAATTTTTGATTTATTTAGAATAAATGTTGCTTAGTTTCTATAGTTAATTTTGCATTCATTCAAAGTCTATAAAAACTATTACTAAAAAAAAAGTCTTCAAGGATATTTTAAAAAGTTGTAAGCAACTTTGACAGATGGTACCTTTCTCTGAGTTACTGAATTAATGAGTTCTGCTGTGAGACTTTTCATAAGGAAGCTCTCCTAAATGACTGTCAATTTAAATGTTCCTATTACTTATAATTTATGATCCTAATTTCACTTATGCTAACTTTTTATTAAAGAAATTCAAGTTATCTTGGAATGTTTCAATTATCACTTAAGGACTTTATTTCTTCGTCCCATAACAACAGCTGAATGAACTTAACTTTTCGTCTTTCCTCTATATTGTATTGGCATTTTATTATATAAGGTTTGTGTGAAATCACAAAAAATAAGGTAATTATTAATAATTTTTCGACAGTAATTTTATTAAATTCAAGAAAATCAAAATTTACATATATGAGTATGTTTGTTTGTGTGTGTGTGAATGTGTATTTTTTAAATGCAGCAACTTTTTTTATATCCACGTACATTCGATAATTTTCCTTTAAAATGAAATCATTTAATATTAAAGGTAAAACTCTTCATTAATCGCATACGACATTCAGAGAAGACATACAAAAGAATTTGTATCTGTGTTGCTCAAGCTTTTAAACTTTGAATATGATTAGCAGGACAGCTTTTAATAAGATAAAAATCTTAGATATATGCATACACTTATAGCTTAAAAAAATTACCTAAATATCTATCTATCGAACCAAAAACTAGACAGGCTGAAATCGTTCCAAAATAAATAAAAAAAAATCTTTAAATGAAAAAAGAAAAAAATTAAAAACGTCCTTATCTGTCAAAATATGCTCTAAAAGTAAAAAAAAAAAATCAAAACGTGCTAAACGTATCAAAAATCATTAAATATTATTTGAATCAGAGTAACCTGAGAATTATTTGTATCTATTAAAAATAGAATTGAAGTTCAGGGAAAAATAGTATATGTCAAGAAAATCCCAGTCCTATAGTTCGTAGCGTTGAGAAACTTAAAAAGAGTTGTACGACAGCTTCCTTTATGTTCCTACGTCAATTACGCAGTTTTTGCTTGAATTTTTGCTTAGAATTGAGATAACCCTAAAACTTTTGAAATATATCTTTGCTCTCCATTCCTCATAAGCTTTGGAAGGTAGCAAAATAATGTAAAATATTAAAAAATATGATTTCGTATATTCCACGACGGCCCTGGAGATAAGAGGTCCAATGCTTTTGTGTGGGGTCTGGGATGAAATCAGGTGACAGTCGGACACTCGTCCGCCGATACTCCGAGAAAGACATCCTTTACCCATTCAATACAGGTCTGGGTGGAAAAATCCCCTATCTCCGCTTCGGACAGCCCTCGGTCAAGTTTGGCTACCGAATCCACATTAAAAAATATCGTAGGCATTTAATTGTACATCAACTATTGTCGATGTTTACTTCTTATCCTCTTGATTCTTATATGTAATCTCATATATAGATATAGATATATTACATAAATTATTGATATGCTATATCTCTTTTTAAAAGTAGGTCATGTAATTTAAATTGATATAGAATTATAAGTTAAACATTGAACTCAGTTTTCTTTAACTGTCCTTCGTGTTAAGAAATTAGTAGTGATTTTATGACATTCAAGAGTTAATGAAGTTTTTTAAGAAAGTTAAGAAGATAATGATAATCAAAATATATATTCTAGCCCTTGAATTTTTTTCTGAACACTAATATTTATTATGTAGATTATTTATTTATGCTAATGCTTTTATTTTTATTTTTACCTTGTTTACGTATTTTTTTGTATGTTGGCGTTGATTTCTCAGGTATTTGTTTCAAGTTTCGATACTTGAAGTCTAGTAATCTATTTATGCAGCAAATCTAAACTGATATAGAAACAGTTGCTAAGTATTCAGCACAAAAAGTTGAACTTCAAACAGTTCAAATTACGGTAGTTCACGGTTCAAATCATGATAGTCTTTCACTCAAGAAGCAGTGCCAATAAGACTCTAATTTCATTACCATAATCCGATCTAATGTTTGTTGTATGGATTACGAATAATGTTGCTGCATTATCTGTGTTATAACTGTTATAAAAAAAAAAATTCTTAGTGCTTATGTGCTATTTGTAAACATATTATTTTGCAGGTGATTTTGTATATCCATTTTCCTTAAAAACTTAAGATTAGGATAATTCACAAAAATACGTTTCTCATAGAAATATATTTTCTATACAGGATGTTGCAAAATTCGTGTGTAATATTCAAACCACTTGTAAGGGCATGGCTAAGGATCAATATATTCCTAATGAATCCATGTCCGCAAACGCCCCATTAATGCGCTACGTGGTCCTAAAGTGTGGCTTTCCGAGAGAACATATCCTTTGCTACACCACACGAAATGTTTTGCAGGGGAGCCCACACATGTTTTACAGGCGAGTCGGGTGGGTGCTATTTTTGTTTGTTTTTGTTTAAAAAAACTCGCCTGTAAAACATGTGTGGGATCGCCTGCAAAACATTTCGTATAGTGTCGCAAATGATGTTCTCTCGGAAGGGCTCACTTTAGGACCACCTAGCACCTTAATGGGGCGTTTCCGGACATGGGTTCATTAGGAATATATTGATCCTTAGCCATGCCCCTACACGTGGTTTGAATAATGCACACGAATTTTGCAACATCCTATATGTATATTATCAGTATATCTTTGCTGCAGATGTTTTTTTTTTCTTTTTTTTTAAATTTGACTTTTTGTTTATATGTTTGCTTATTTGTTTCAGCTGACCGGACAACCTCATACATGTTTTTTTCTACTTTTAGAGCCTTAAAAGAAACGATCAGTTGTGAAAGAAACTACTAAAAATTTTTGATTTACAAAATGTTTTTATTTATTTATATAGTAGTTATAATTAAGATTTGATCTTAATACTGTAAAGTTTTAAAGCTTTTTCTTTTTTTAGTATTTCTTGCGTTTTATTCATATTTATAAAGAAAACATTGGGTTATTCTAACCGCTACTCCTCCGAAACCATAAGACACAGAAATACAAATAAGGTGTCAAATAACAGTTATACTATTGAGGATGCCTACAGTTCATTTTTCATCGACGTGGGTCAACCGTAAGTCACGTGAGGTAAGGTCAAAAGATAAACTGTCCATTTGTGGTCGGCTTCCTTGCCACTCACTTTCACCACACACGACGAGCACTTGATCTTGGATTCCGAGATCATTTTCTCAGTCAGCAGGGAAGCCACTAAAAATTTTGAGGGTTGCTATATATAAATATATATATATATATATATATATATATATATATATATATATATATAAATATAAATATAAACATGGTTTGCTAGTATATGTATATATATAAAAGCGCAAGAAATACGAAAAAAAGAGAAAACTTCTAAAAGTTTACATAAATACATACATCATTATTAATCCCAGTTCATTTTTAGCTAAAACAAAGTCTAAACGTCGATTTCCTTGTGGAAGAGATTTTTCAATAAACATAGTTGAAATTTCGAATTTCTGGAAATTTTTATTTTTAAGATCTACTTGAAACTTCAAGGTTTCTTATTATAGTGAAATTATTGCTGAAATTTGTATTATTTGATGAACAACTATTTAGTCACGGTCTATGATATTAATGTAAAGAAGATTATATTTTTTTTTTTTGGAGGAAATACTAAAATTTGAAGCATATCCAGTCACTTGAGCTTTATTGTAAATTCCAATATTGACAGAGCTACTTTGTGAGCTAATGCACAGGATATAATTGTATTTTTTCCATCTTCTTTTCTTCCTCAGTTCTAGAAAGTTCTATTCAGATTTGTTTAAATTTACTAAAAATATCAACACAAGATAAATTAGATAAATTTATTTATTTTAAAATAAGCTGGAGTTAGGTTAAAATAAATAACTTAATAAATTGGCTCTTAAATTCAAATTAAATAAAAAAAAAGGAAATTGAAATCCGTTAAGAAATTGTATACCACAAAGCTGTAGAATTTTATTTAGGTTAGCTGTTTGTCTTTTAAAGTGGTTCCTGTGTGCTGCGAAACTGTAGGCTCCGATGTTTATGTGACTAAATAGGAACAAGTAGGGCTTTAACCCCCGGGGAAGAATTCCGGTACTTATTTTACAGAGCCCTGGGCTGGCGTCTGTCCGTCAAAGAAGTAATTTTGAAAAAAAAAAAAACTCTCCTACCTCTATTGAAAACGGTTTACCGAGCCCGCGGTCTGTATCACCGCACTGCATAATTTTATTAACTATGAATTAATTTCGAATTAATTGAAATGAAATTAACGAGATTTTACTATTCTCTACAGTAGCAAAATAATCGCTGGGCTTCGATTCCCATAACAACATAAATCTCAACTTAGTATCTGCTACTATTGTTCTATTCAAATCAGTCTACTATTTTTTTTATATGTGTTATCAGGAAATCCTTTGAATAACATATTAAAAAATATTTTCAATGAATTTTATGAAAATGAATAGAGAAAACACAACAACAATTTTTTTTCTCACGGCTGGTGATTGTTTGCGGGACTGTCTAACTGCTTGAATTGTTATTTAAAAAATAATATGGCAAGGCAAAATTTGATCTTGAAATCCGAGGTACCAGTTAAGTTAAGGGAAAGCTATATCTGGATACGAATACTTTAATTCAGTTCTTCAATATTTTATTAGGACACATGGAGCTAATAAATTGAAAATAATTAAAATGTGAGCGAAAGATATTTTTATAGCTCAACTGATCTATTCGTAATCTATAAAAATATTTATGTAATCAACAGCACAATAGATTGAAAACTCAAAAGATTGAAATATCAAACATTTACAATGACTTTTGAATAAATTATGGGCATTATTTAACGGTATTGTATTACTTATATAAATTTTGTTTCAGTTTTGTGTTCTCAGTCTTTTCTTGAGTATTTTATAAGTAGCTTACAGTTGTACTCCGAAGAAGACAAGCGGAACTATTGCGATTTATGTAAATATCAATGAAACTTGTGAAGCAATTGCTAATAATTTTTTAGGGATGTGCAAACAAATTGGAAGAAAAGTTGAACGAAAAATTATGGTTCCTGACTGGAATTGGAACTGGGATTGCTGTTATCGAGGTAAGATTTAATGAGATTAATTTATAAAAAACCTCTTAACTCTTAATCATGTATAACGAATCATATATAAGCGTAGATTCTAGTTTGGATGACTTGATTTAAGTTCCAACGCGAGAAAGAGAAGATATTTTGATACTCGAAATTATAGACACATGTTTACGTTACTAAAACGAAAACCCCTAATGATTTCGGTTCAATGATCAATAGGTAAAGAGCTAACGACAAAAAAAAGAAGAAATCTTTCAAAAATACTATAGAGGTAAATCGCAATAATAACAATCAAACAACTGAAATTTTAATTGTAGATAAATTTTACTGAATATGAGCTCTGTATGATTTTGTAGTATTTCGGGGGCCCAAAACCACCAATATATGAGTCCTTAAAGCAATGTTATCAGTGTAAATAAAAAACAATAATATAGAAAAGCAAATTTACTGCTAAGTTTAAAACTATCCACTATCTTTTGGAACAACTCATTTGAATGTTGCCATGAGGGTAAGTTGGCATATCTTTAGTCTTGGATATTTGGTCCAGAATCAATTACAATCCACGAGGGAATGACAAGAACAAGTATATTATTATTTTTTTAATCAGGCAGCGCGGTTGGCGTTGTCGGTATGATATTGGCCTCTCACCTCTGAATACCGTGGTTTGGTTATCATGTTGGTTTCGTGATGGTAGACGATCCGCGCTGGGCAGGTTTTCTGGGGGTTCTCCCGTTTCCCCTGTACTTTTCCCACCATACTTTCTCAGTCTTTCTCTCCATCTTTCATTACTTCGTGGGTTAGTACAATAGACCTCCGTTCGTAGTGCTTGGCTTCCCTGCCACCCACATTCATCACATAAACATAAACATGACATTTTTTAATCAGTGCTTATAGTGGACATTAATCTCCTTTCCCGATTAGCGGATATAAAAATGTGAATAAAGTTGAGCTGTAATATGAGAAATTAATAAACAAGATAAAATGTAACTCTAGTATGAATTTATTAAAGTCTTCAAATTAATAAGAAAAAGATCAATATTATATAATCTGTCTACACCACCGACGCACAGTGGGGTATTTGTACCAAAAAAAAACCATCAAAATTATTTTTTGCACTTAATCTACTTAAAGTGAGCTAACAAACAAACTGAAGGAGTTCTAAGGCTATTGACACTTTTAGAGAGAAAAAAAAATACAATTTTTAATTTTAATCAGAAGATGAGAACCATAAAGCTTCGTATGAAGATGCGTCTGCTTCATCTGAGGACAAAGTGTCAGCTTTTTCCTCTACAGTTATGTTAGGTTCACATGGCATAGCATTTGTATAGTTTCCTTCAGAAATGGTTTCGTATTTTTTCTAGGCATAGGCCTCATGCTTGTTAAAAGTGGATCTGAACGGAGAAGAAGTCGATTTTTTACGTCTTAGTTGCATGCTTCTCTGGAATTTTTCCTTGCAAAATTTTGGCGGTAAACACAAAATTGTTTTTTCCGGGTTTCAGCTGCTTCTTCTGATAGCTGTCCTATTGGCAACAAAGCATTCTTTATAACTGTGGAACCATGTATCACAATTTGTGCATTGTAGGTGTCATTGGATACCACGGATATAGCTGAATGTACAGTTTAGCAGTATCCATGGCATAAGATGCAAATTTTTCGCTGTCTATTTTGTGGCCAGTTGACAAACCTTCCAGAATCTCTTTTAAACGATAAATTAGATTCAAATCGACACCTGTTATTTGGGCTGACATTTTTGGATCGACGAAAACCCTTCTGCTGGTGTTCCCATCATTGGAGTTGCCGAATCCAGGCTTAGGAACATCTACGATTAGTTCCATTTGTCTTCTGAACTCTTCTTGAATACTGTTTTTTTATTGTTTTACAACGTTTTGTTATTTTCTGCTCTTAATTGCCATTGTTTAACTGTCAATTTAAAGGACAAATGCAGCAAGCTCTCAAACAATCGTATTCTGGCATGCAATATTGACAAGCCAAATCTCAATGGGTCTAGTTTAATTTCTTTCGTCTTTGATAAGTTATTGAAATCTTTAGATGTGGCTCTGCAGATATAACACTTCATTGTTGATGTAGTATGGATGGCAGCATTGCACACCTTGTCATCGATCATTGACAGAACCATTATATGTTATACGGAGAAGTTCTTGCCTGCTACTGTGACGTTTGTTGCTTTTAATGCATTTATTTTATTTTGGAGCATTTATTTTTAATGAATTTCTTCGTTAGTGATGTCTGCACTTTATAAGTACAACTTCCTTTATTTCACTTAACATCTCCAAAATGCAATATTTCGAGAATTCTAATCGAATTCTCTTTCAATGTTAAGTGAAATAAAGGAAGTTGTGAATTTATAATTTGGTGCGTTTACGATGTTTTCAGTATGTCTGCACTTTCTTTAACAAATCTTATTCTTACAGGCCAACAATACCGCGGCGAGGAGGGTGTTGGATTATGCCAAATAATAACTTTTATTATTCGTGCCACAAGATATTTGTAAAGGTACAAGCGATCTTTGGAAAATGTTTGCATTGGACTCGCTTTCAAATTTTTGTTATACTGAGTTTGCTGTGATCCATCACATCCCCATTTGCAAGGTAATATCAGCGTGTTACTATTTTCATCGTTAAGAGTTGCACTACTTCTTGCAAATGTGTCAATAATCTTGTTGCAGTATGGTCCGCTAAATTTATTTCAGCACATGTGGCTATCACTCTGTATTATTCAGGAACTGGATAGCAGTCTTTTTTAGCCTTTGTAAATTTGAGTAGCATGGGTATAATTTTTGGTCCGTGTTTCTAATTATTATTTTCATATTGTTTTCTCGATAGCTCAGCTACAACGAACATTGCCAGTGCTTGTAATGTTGTCAATCGTGCTCTTTCTTCTTGTACACGCTTGTAGACTTTCCTATATTTCGTCGCTCTCATATGAGATACAATAATTTCTTTTAATACTTTGGATGCATCTGTTTTGCCTTCAGCTCGCAACTTCCATGAGTAGCAAACATCAATTGCTCTATCTCAACAGTACTGCGTAGTTCTTCGGTCTTCCGTCTTTTACTTCGATCGCTTAAATCATTGAATAATTTCCTTGGTCGCCCAGATCGAGCTGTTGCTGTGGGTATTTCAAAAGCACCTTGAAGCCAATTTTCATTGTTTTTTAAAAGATGTCATTTTTCTTATGTACAGCGGTCCATCTGCGCTTAAACTCTGACTTTATGTAAGACAGTTTGTGTTTTTCTGTTTTTCTTCTTCTTCAGCGTAATTCTCTCGACTTAGCAAAAAAAATTTCTAAATATTCTAATTTTTTGCTCATGTCTTCATTTTTACGATGTTGCATAATATCATAAAGTTGTTTTCGGGTCACAACTTTGGCCCCAGATGGACCTATTAAACCTAAAAACAATCAGAATTAAAAGCGCTCGAAAAACTAGGTATAGCAGTAGGTACTTTTTTTTTTTTTTAACATTGACATCTGCGCTATTCCGCGCCTAATTCTTTTTGTTCTATGAAGTTAAAGTTTTCCTCTTTACATTTATGTAAAAAGAAATACCGGGACTCACCCTGAAATATAACAAATTCCTTCGAGTTATACAGAAATTCGTTTGCAAATTTACAATTAGTACGTCTACATTCAAACTGTAGTAATTTAATAAATATTAATGTTATGAAAGTAAAACAAGTTCATAAATATCAGTATATACCTGCTTCAGGTTCTTTCATATTAAAAAAAAAATGACACTGTTTCTTAAAACCAAGAAAAACACTCCCAAAATTGCTATTTCACAGCAAGCGCAGAGAACTGACAAGTGCACGTCACCACATGATGGACTTTGGAGTGACAGCGCATGCCCATTGTGGCGCGGAAGGGGGAAAAGCAAATTGACCCATTATCCCCCAACTATTAAACTAACTCAGGCAGAGATTCCTTTTTGGCTAGGATCATTTTGGCAAAATCGACTTTTGACCGGTTTTTTTATGCTAATACCCCACTGTGTGACGCCCTGTTGGCACTGTATAATATTATATTGGATTATTGTATATTGAAAAGGATCATCGTTCTTAATCTTTGAAATAAATCTGAGTATAGTCAATAGATTTGAAAGACGAATTTCGCGATTTCCTAATAACATGTATATGATTTGCTTATTTAACAGCTCGTTTCCGAACCAACCAGAATAGTCAGTTTGATTGGAAATAAACAAATTACAGTAGTAGCTTTCTGAGCTATCATAGCGAACGGATATAAGCACTCAGGAGACGGAGTAAAATTACTAATTTATAATAATATAAATGATTTAGTTTTATTCAAATCTTTCAAGTTAAAGGAGTTATGTTAAGTTCAGCAAATGATTTCTACAATAAATTCTTATTCTATTGTTTCTCCTTCTAGGTGCTGGGTATGATCTTCTCCATGGTCCTGTGCTGTGCTCTACGTCGGGAGAGATATAAAGCCTAAATGAGAGCCAGGCAAACCTTAATGCTGAACATGCTGAGCTCCTCTCCATGATGCATCAATGTAGACCAAGTTAATTGTTTCCATCCTTCCCACTCTACATTGCAGAGCATGCCAATTTTTGTTGGCTTCTTTTTGTGCTCTAGATTCAGTAATTATCGTATTCTTATCACTAACTGCCAAATAATAAACTGGATGTAATATTTTATTAAAATGTTGTTTTCTAAATCACTTTATTACAAAAAATTCTTATTTTTTGCAATATCTTTTTTTTTTATTTCAAATTCCTTTGCAAATGCATATATTACGTTTCCATTTTGTTATTTTAAATCCTTAATAGTTAAGGTTATGTTCAATGCCTTCTAGGAGTTGTTAGTAACTTTTACCGTTTTCACCTACTTACCACCAAAACTGCAGTAGTTAAGGTAAACGAGCATCCTATATGCAAAGTAGCTTAACATAAGTAATAAATACACACTCTAAATATAATACTGTAGGCATATAAAAATGAGAAACCTTCAAATAGATATTTTGTACTTAAAGCAACATTATTTCTGCCATTGTAAGGCATTCTTGTCAAGTGAATTTGAATAATGTATACAAAATGTATCTAAGAATTAAGAAAAATGCATTAAATTAAGAAAAAAAATAATACCATATACTAATTCGCTAAGCAAAATGTACTGAAAAATACTCAATATTTAATTATTTCAAACTTCGATACTAAATGCTCAAATGTTTACATTATTTAAAAACATTAATAGCCATCAGCTTTAATTGTTACCTCAGGTTCCTGTTATCTCCATGTTTTGTTGTCATCCACTGCCTAAATTCAGTTTTTCTACTATTCTAAATACAGTTATTGCCATTCCATTTTTATAAATCATTCCAAATTGGATCAAAAATACTAAAACATTGTTGTGTTTTTATTTTTTTTTTCATTTTTAACCTCCTTTGAATCATTTCTAACATTAAAGGAAAACAAATTTGATATTAAGATATTAGAGTTCAGCTAATATTTCTATTATTTTCACTGACAAAAAATATTTCAAGAAAAGCCTACTTTTCCCATTAATAGGAATGTTAATTTTCATGTTTATGTTTTACATTTTATATTACTGGATAATAGTTTCAGAAAACTATTGATTTAAAATCAACTAAAATATCAGCTATTAAGTAAGAAAATAAAAACTATTAATTTTAAAATGAAGTTTGATCAAATCCTTTGATTATGATTACTGTTAACAAAAATTCTAGAACTAATTGCTCAATATGATTTGAAAATAACAAAAACAAACAATCTTTCTTTGTTATTCCTTTTTATTTATGTTTTAGATTTTGAGAATTCTTGTTGGATTGGTAAAGATCAGAACTAGAAAATTTACGTTTTTAATTTTAAGAAAAGAAAAATTGTGCCATAATATAAATCAGTATTCCAAATGCATTTAGAAATCACGAGAAACCAGTATAATAGTACCTACATATATTTTATATGGATACATTTATTTCATTCATTTCAATAAGTCTGATAGTTCTAGTACAAATGATAGATTGGATATCATTTTTTCCTATTAGGAACATTATTCTTTTAATATAGTCATCATATCGTTTTACATGAGCATTAGTGGGAAATAGACAAGCATTTCATTGTAGGCAAATTTATTATATTAATTTGCAAAAATCTCCTTTTTTTTAACGACTGCATTTCCCTCTCAACGCTGTCGTAGACATAGTTTGTCCATGTACAGTACGTAATACTTTTTGCTGATTTTTAATATTCTTTTTAATAATATATTCTTTTTTAAATTTCAATGTGTAACTGTCGATAAGGACTCCACCTAATTTGTTTTCAATCATCTGAGAAGATTATTTTCATTGCAATATTTTTACAAACAATGGTGAAAAACATCCTGAATAAATTATAAAAATTCACTTGTATTGCTTAAATGCGAAAACACATAACTTAAGAAAATCAAGCAACAAACTGCCATACTACAACAAACTTTTTTCTAGTTATAAATTAATTTAAATTTTTAATAATAAATAGTTGAAAAACTTTATTCTTTCGGTTAAATCCACTGATTATCAATTTGTAAATTATTGCAAAAGATTTTACTGAGCTTCAAAATTGATAGAAGCGATTTTTTTTTGTCATAAACAGTCAAATAAATAAGGGATTTTTAGAAATTAAGAAGATGATTAAAATTCAAATTTAGCTAAATCTTCTGGTGTTTGGATTTAAGAAGTCTCAGGAGTTAATTTTGGAACAAAGATACCTTAAATCTTTCATAAAAACCTTTTAGAGATATCTCATACTTGAAAATGTACTCTACTGAACAAAGTGACAATTTGTAAAAGTAAAAACAAACGAAGACTACTCGTTTACAGTTCCAGGATTCTTGTAAATTAATTTTTAAATTAAAATAATAATTAATTTATTATCACAATTACTCTAATTATATTATTAGATAATGAGTTAAAATATTACCGATTATATTTAGGCATTATTTGCACTCTTTTTATGAAGTTCGATTAAAATCAAAATTACTTGGAAATGTGATTTTCTTAAACTTTCTTATTAGTGTTTATATGTTTAAATAATTTCTGAGATGGAAATTTCAATAAATCGAATATCACAATTCTATTAAGAGCTAAACCTAGTTTACAACATCATAAACTGGATATTTCTAATGCATATTTAAACATTTTAATTGTTACCAGTCTTGATAAGCAATGGTAATTGAATTGGATGAATTTTATCTTTCATTCTTGAAACCAAAGAGCACAATTTAGAAGGATAATACAGACTTAAAATGCAATATTTTTTATACATTTTTATCGTTCGAAAGATTCGTATAAGATTCACAAGATTCATCTTTCTATGGCAGATACTAATTATTCTTTTTTTTACTACTAATGCACATATTTAAAAATTAAAAGGCTTGAAAAAAATATTTATTCTTTTTTATAATTCTTACCTATTTTGTACAAGTTTTCAACGAAACGATATGACAACATCTACACTAAAATGACAGAAAATTTCCACTCCAATATGTAATATATGAAACAGAGTCTTTCACGAAAATACATTTTCTCATTAAGTAAACTCGCTAATTAAAGATTTATTCCTAAAAATCGTATTAATACAGAATATGAGATAGTGTAAAAACCTGGCAATCGGAAATAATAACAAAGAATAATTTACTCTTTAATATCGTAAATACTTTTCCATACTATTTTGTCATTTTAACTGATTACAAACTTCCAAGTACAATTTTTTTTTCTTTTTATTTTAAAGTTTTTATAATGAATGTTATTTACTACTCTTACATAAAGTTTGCGATAAATCAGATATTGTTCTAGTTTGTCGTTACTCGTGTATAATATAAAATTATTTGTTTTTGGTCCTTGCTGTCAGTCTTTACTTCATTTTCTGCATCTTAATAAAATTATATGTATTATGAAATAAAGCTATGTATTATTGTTAACATCAGTAAATTTAAAATGAATTGTTAGGAATTTAAATTGATTTTATGTTTCAATAATAATCTGTTTGGATTTTAGATTTTAGTGTATGTGTCATTGGATATAGTGGATCTCTATATTTTATATTAGTCAATAATGCACTTTGCTAGTCAAAATACTAATTTTTCAGTTCTTAAAGATACCAAAGAAACTGTGTCGAATCCATACATATATAATATACATAAACCTATTTTAAACTATATGTACACTGTTCAGATTTTATGAAATTGTTTATTCGTATATTATTGATTAACTCGTAGAAATAATTACGAAATTTCCGATGTAAAACTACTCCTTATGTAATTAAAGTAGCACTTTCGTTTTCATGCTTAGTTGCAAATAGCTTTTAATTATTATTTTTATTACTAAGGCTTTGACAGAATTGAGAAACAATCTCTAATTGCAATAATCGATAATGTGGAATACTTTGTGTAATTCAGAACTCACGATTCTCGATGAAATGAATGTGTTTAAATTAGATTGAATTTCAGCAATTGAATTCATTATTTAAATGTTTTAATATTTTTTTAAAAAAAGATATCGAAATTGTGTAACTAGTAAACTTCAAATAAGTTGATCCCTTAATATAAATATTTTAATTCAAGAACTTGATTAGTGAGTTTTTTTACCTGTATTGAAATCATCATAATTAAAGACAAATAAAAAAAAAAAACAACAACATGTATTTTGTTTCTGATTTCTTTTTTTTTCCAAATCATTAGGATTTTCTTCTTGGAGGGTAATGAGATTTTTTGGAATTAAAATTGATTCGCAATTGACAACATCAATTACAAACCGCTTCAGTAAATTTCCTTTAGGTAATATGTTTATTAATATTTTTTTTTTTTTTTTTTTTTTTACTTTGAAGACCAAGACAAAGAGCAAGTCTCGTGCATTAATTTTTATTAGTAATGATTCTGAAATATTTCAAAAAGAGATAATTATTCTAGAAAAACCTTGATATTTAGTTTTCTCATTCTACTGAACAACACTGCTACGCTTTTAATGTTAGTTCTTTATTTTCTCTTTTCCTCCGAGGATAAAGTTTCTTGTGTGAGAAAATATTGTATTCAATACTTAAAAGAAATTTGTTTTTAACTGATTGCTTGCTAATTTTAATCTTTTACAGCTGGAATATTATTCCACAACCTGAGTTTTTACCAAAACATTAGGAATATGGTTTCATTTATCGTGGAAGAAAAGAATTTTAATCAAACGAAAATATTAAAATCATTAAACTGTTTCCAAGAGGAATTTTATTTAATAATAAAATTATTTAACCTCTAAATAAGTAAGGTTAAATAGTTCTCCATTTATTTAGTTTCTTGATATACAGAATAGTATGTTCAACAGGGGGATACCATAACTCTAACAAAAACAAAATGTTCAACAGGGGGATACCATAACTCTAACAAAAACAAAAATTAATCAAGTCACATGTAAAAATCAGTGTTACCGAAAAAAATCTTCATGTTTCCTGTATTACGTCTTTCCAATGGTTTCATAATTTCAGTTTAATGATCGCTGTCTTTAAGGGAACACCTTATTTGCTATAAATATGAAATGTAGTTCTTATAGAAAAAATCAAAGATGGCCAATAGTGTAAGGCCTAATGAAATTAAATGCTGATGATATTTTAGTAACCAATAGGTTTTCGTTTTAGAATTCTTTTCTATTTGACATCAATACACGGATCAGTTTTGCTTTCATTGTTGCTTGTAGGATATGTATTTAGATAACGTAACTGGTTCATATTTTCCTTTTCAAGTTGAATGTCTTAGTAAAAAGCTTTAATCATTTTAAGCTTTATAATGTCACGTGTCAGCAAATATCATTCTACACTATTCATTATACAAACATAAAACGGTTACACTTGAAATGCGAGCTATTTTCGGTTCTAAATTCTGTTTTAGAAAAAAAATGTATTTTTTTTTTATTAAGATTCATCACTGAATATCACATCGAAACATATTAATACAACTACAAACTAACTCTCAAATTTTTGAAAAATTATAAATCATGTAATTGAAATGGTTTCTGTAAGATGTTTTTTTTTCTGATATATTTCTCACCTTTGCGATATATTCAAGTATTTTCTTATTTTAAAGCTATTTTTTTAATTTCAAATTAATCAATACATTTACATTCACATTTGAAATCATTAGGAAAACTACTACATTTCATAAGCTATTTTGTGTAGTGTATGCATGATATATGGTGATTTTTATTTTACATTTGTTTCTTGTAACTTGTAGCTGTGGAAATTATTTTCTCAACTAATATACTATTATTGATAATATTTTATTTTTTCAATTCTACATATAATTGCAAATAAAATCACTGAAAAAAATGAATATAAATGTATGTTAATAAATCTTCATATTTAATCAAATGTTTATGATGTAATATAATGCATATTTAGAATAAAAATGCAAATAAAATGTAACGTGTAAAATAAACTGGACTAAATTACGTACCCAACAGTCAGTTTTATAGTATGTCCAACTTTATTTTTATATTTTATTGAATATTTGCCATATTTATGGTTGACTTGTAAAAACTTTAAATTATTATTATTTACTTCCATCCTAATACTTAATATATAGGAAATTATTGTAATTTTATACTGTGAAATAAGGTTCTCTCTAAATATTGAAGTAGTTGCCACATTAGAATTTCTGACATTTGGAATTTAAGCTATTCTAATTCCTCTTGCTTTAATTTTATTTAAACAAAAATAAATTTCTCCTCAATTTTTTTGTAATGAACTTTTACATTTAGTTTGTTTATTTGTTTGTATTAAAAATGTAAATTGGTATTTATTCATTAATAAAGTTCATTAGAGATAGATGTCGAAGACTGACTTTATTTTAAGTAAGAGATAATATCATTAACACTATTCATTACGAAAATGTTGATTTGAAAAATAACATTGTCAGTTCTACTCGAAAATGACCAATTTCTTTTAAACACGATCTTATTACACAAATGTTTTACGATTCAGAATTCAAAATATTTCAATATAATAATCTTATTTCATTTCTACAAATATTGAATTTTTCTGAATTCTAAAACAATGGGATAAACAAGTAATAAATAAAATAGAAAATACACTACATATGAAAACTATAACTATTATAGTGGCTATGTGTAAATAGAAGATGATTTGTATTTATACAATGGCATGTTTAAGGGGAGGGCGTGGTATATCGGCAATAAGCCTAATAACATACAGTGCAACTTGGATAATTCGAAGCTGAAGGGACCACTACAAAACTTCGAATTATCCAAGACTTCGAATTAAAGAAGTTACATCTTTTAACTTTAATTTCAGGTCCACTGAATGCTTGAAAAGATTATTCTGTCAATAAGTAAATATTTATTCAGAAAGATCATGGTATGAAAGACTTAAACACTATATGTATGTAAACAAAATAAGATTTATATTACGTAAGCTACAGTACATATTACATTCAATACAGAAAATTATAGTTTTTCAAAAAATTGCGCAATGTCTGATTGTTTTGCAGAATTCACTCGCTTAAGGTTAGCAAAATCATGAAGCATGTTTAGTGAACGGAAAACAGCTTCACTTACGTTGGTTGTCCTACAATGTACCAACGAAATTCGCCCAAATGAAAAAGCGCCTCCGACGATGAAGGGATTGGCATTTCTTCTTCACACTCTTTTCCACCTCGCGAATGACGGCGACCTTTTCAGCGAACGTTAAATTCTTGTATACGCGTGGTTTACTGAAAGACATGGTGACACTGACAGCAGGAAGCTCGAATGGCGTCTGAAGCGTCACATATCGAACGGTAGCGGGAAGGGGATTTCAGTTGTCACATGTCGCATTTCTTAACAATGAAACGCCGAAAAGTCGTTATGGATCGAAATTTTTTATAAAAAACTTCGAATTACGAAAGTTGAACTTCGAATTATCCACGATTTTTTAACATTGATTTAATAAGAAGTTCAAGGGACTAAGAGAAATCTTCGAATTAAGCATGATTTCGAATTAAAGACGTTCGAATTATCCAAGTTGCACTGTATTTTTAAAATAACAACCTCCCCCCCCCATTCGATTCATTTGAATATAAATTTAATTCGGATTTAAATGTTTGAAAGGTTGCATTCTTCTCTCTCAATTTAATTATTTCTTAATTTCGGTAAATGTATATATGGAAACCTAAGGAAATTCTAGTTAATAAAAGACAAAAAATATTACTGATTTTTCAGTAAAAAAATATATCTTTTTATTTTTATGCACACAAATAAAAAGAAATATGATATAAATCAGCTGTTGATGTAAGTTATGACATTTCAATAAATACGAAATAAGATGAATAATGATTAAGACAAATGTAGTTTAATGTAGTTCAGAAGCACTATTAGAAAGAGCACATTTGTTGATTGGACAGCAATCTGGATAAGGTTTCCTCCGGCGTTTACCAGCACATTTCTTATCAATGGCTCCGCAGCTAAAAAGAAACAACAGTAACAATAACAAATCTGCAGAAGATTGTATCTGAAGCTAACATTGAAAAACAAACATCATGAAAAGAATCAAATTATGACAATGAGCAAATTGCAGTAATGAAATGAAGTTTTCTAATAAAACATGAGGAAATTATATCTTATTATGATCTGGTTATTAGGTTTTTTTTTTTTATATTTTAATTTTATTAGGTAGAGTGAATTATAATGTAGACCTATATAGTAAAATTTTCTTATTATTTAACAATTGATTTCTTACAGTGTTGATGAAAGCGAACAAAAGGGGAAGTTATAAAAAAATAGATATATTATTCTTAAAGTATTATTATGAATATTTAATTTATAAAATAATGTTTATCTGAAATATATATTGGATTTCATTTACCTCTCATATCTGAAGAACAATTCATCCTCAATTTGAACACAGGTAAGTTTAGCACATCCGGCTAAGTTCACATGTTGGCCAGGTTCCATGAACTTTTTCTTTCTCATATAGTAGCATTTTCCTTTTGAGTTAGGACCTGAAGTTTGAAAAATAAATAAATTTTACAACCTATAAAACGCTTTTTGTTTATCGTAAATACAATTAGCAAGCAGTTGCTCCTATCGTAAACGATTAAAGAAGGGATAAAAATATGTTTAAAGAGACCCTGTGATTCGAAAGGGTAGCATTCTTAATAGTGTCTGCTTTCTACAACATATTTTTCATGTGGCATTTCCATTAGAAAAAATATAAGCTCTGTAGAAATTAGTAATATCATCTGTAAATGATAGCCTTTCCTCAACGATTTGTTTACAGATATACAAATGAGCTCATTATTTAAATTAATTAAAGCTGTTTTTTATTACTTTTTTTTATTATTTACTTACTTTTTTTCTATAAATTGTTTGGAAAAAAAGAAGATTATTTTAATTTATATTATTGTAACGAAACTTGTGAAATATTTATAAAATAAGATTTGTAAAACTCAAATAACATACATAAAATGAAAATGAATATGTCATCTGTAAACATGTTGTTTATTCATAATCTAGTAAGCAAAATATTTCTTACAAATTAGAACCACCCCCTTGTGTTCTACCTTTCAATCTGATTTCTTATCGACAAGACTTCCTTTATTTTCATGAAAACATCTTAGTTTTGTTTACTAAGGAACTCCTTGACTATATCGCCTTTTAAACGAAAATTAAAAGGAAATACGTTGATTAAAAGAAAAGTTATAAAATGCGAAAGGTTCTCGTAAGAAAAGAAAAAGAATAAATAAGACAAAAAGAAACAAACAGAAAATGTGAATGTTAACAAATTGAAAAGCATATTTTAAATATGAAGCGATATATTTGAATTAAAAACGAAACAATCCTCATATACACAGATCGATATATCTATTCTAAAATGCAAATGTGTTAATGTCCAGCATCGGCCAAATATTCATTTTTCGTCAAAAATACCAGAGATATTCATTGCTTTGAAGAAAAGTCCCCAAATAGGACAACAGCTCGTTATAAACTCTATCTTAAGATGATATCAAGACCTGCAGGGATTTACAATCAGATAACGTTTTCTAGAAACCTTATCAAGCTTTGGAAGGATTGTTTTAGCACACCATATAAGAAAGGTTTTTGTATACAAGACAATATATATGTATATATGCTTCTCCCTATCACATTTCAACTGCTTATGTGGTATGCTAGGGTTTGCCCCAAAAACGATTTTCGAACTTTTAGTTCGGACGCCATAAATATTAATAAATAATATTAAATACAGAAATTGTTTGTATACAATATTTCTTGCCATTATACCTGATGTTATTTCTTGAAAAACATTGATAAAAGTTATTTCTTTTTAATCTGTAACATCATTTCACAACTTCATATTTATTTTTATGAACAAAATGCTGGTAGACCAGCCTTTGAAACATAACGTTTTGTTACGCTTTGCTGTTTATCCTGAACTTTAATTGCTTTCTTTCCATTATTATTTTTAATTTGAGTTAAATGGTTTTCGACCATTTTGTTTAGTTGCTACCAATAATAAGTAACTGTAAAAATGTTTTACCGGATGAAATGTGAAATTGAATTTTCTGACATAATAATTTTGAAATATTATAAGTATAAAATTACTACTTTACTATAGATAACCTATTTCATCACCAACTTAAATAAAAATGCATATTTTCTTTCATACGTATGATAACCATATGTGAAAGAAAGTTCTACAAGTTTTTCTAGAAGAAAACTCTACAATAATACAAACTTTACATGTACTACTTGAATTTGTCTAAAAGCTAATTCTAAACAATTCACTATTTATTACTGTTGTCTTTAATCTTCAAATAATCTTCACATATTCATCATTTTAGATTTTACTATTTTGTGTTACTTGTTGCTGTTTGATCCTAGTTAATTATTCTTATTCAATACAATATTCAAAAATTCACAATTACAAATAACTAAATCATAATTAACATCTAATTGATTAGTTAGATATTATTACTACTATTATCCTGAATATTACTTATTACTATAAATCCAGAGTTTTTTTTCGTTCCATTGTTTTGTAATTATTAATCAATTTTTAAAATATATAACAACCATTATAGTGTGTACACTAACAGTATTTACAGATATTATCACCTAGTAGGACTTAAATGTACAGTTACTTATAAATAAATAATAAAAAAAAAATAATACATCATTCATTTGAATAATTACTTGAATTAAAAATATGTATATACTAAGTAACAACCTAAAAAAAAAGTCATTAACGAAATATTTTCATTTGATCAATAAATTGATTAAATAGATAAAGAAAATCACTACAGATGGATAACAGAAATACCTTGTACAATGATACTTAACAATGGAATAAATAACAAAAGCGACGATTCAAATGTTAACTACTACACAAGTTGCTGAGATCTTCACTGAAATAATTGAGATACGAGGGACTCAGTGCAGAAAGTTAACTAAGTTACTAAATAGCTAAGGTCCTACATTATTCAGTGAAAAATTAATGTTAAGGATAGTGCAATTAATTAAATCATTAAATAATTCAGCAACGTTATCGTAATTTAACGTTTAGCTTGCAACCTCTTTTCTGGAAATGAGTTTTATTTGACTTAGTCCACTTTTGCTCTGAAATCCTTATATTTTAATTAAATATACAATTGTGTAATAAAAGAGAAAGAAATGCTGTAGATTCAATTACAACTTCATATTAAATATCAGCGGCCTTTAAACTTCATTTCAGTAAAATTTTCTTAGGTGCATTATACTTTCAATATATTTTTAAGTCGTTATATCTCGAAACGAACA
>JAFIDM010009631.1:125446694-125468880 GCA_023159025.1 Thereuonema tuberculata | reverse complement strand
ATATTACTCATATATATATATATATATATATATATATTTGGGACATAAATAAAAATCCAAATTATAAGTCACAAAATTATCTTATTATTTCTTGAAATATTTCACGTATGTAGAGAAATCCTGAAATAAATCTCTTAAATTTCCTTCAGAAAAACAACATTAAGACATATATTTATACGTACCATGGATTTCTGTAGCGGGAGCTAAATAGTAAGCTGCGTAGACATGGTCAATGATAATTAAAAGAAGAATGATGTTAGCAAAGAGAGTGAGAGACCGTTGATGCATGGCTGGCTGTGGAGTAGATGGTTGCTGAATGGACGCAGCTTCATCTTATGTTCGCTCAAATACAGGAAAGGCAGCTATGACGTTTGCAATACAAAACAAGGAGGTACAGCGGATGTGGTTGATGTTTGAACGTAAGTGTGATTCACAGGTTAAAAAAAGATATGGTATTCTGAAGAAAGTGGAACAAAAAAAAAAGTGAATATCCGCTGTTCCCAATTTAACTCTTGATTAATATCAAAACGTAGAAGAAAAAAAAAATAGGACAAATGACACGTAATTGACACCAACTCTTAAAGAATAGAGTTTCCTTGAATGTGTTGCCTTTCACTGTAATTATAATGGAATAATACAAAATAGGTTAATAGTGTTTGTGTGGGAAAAGCGAAGTTCGTTTTATCTCTGATGTAAGTCACTGTCAGATATGTTGGTTCTGCGAATTGACATTGAAACTTCGTCATTGAAATTCAAGACCATCAGGAAGAAGTACTTGAAAACTGGGGTCATAAGATCGAAATGAGGAAAGATTTTCGCTGAATGCTATTAGTATGCATAACAAAACTCTGTTCAGCTATTTATTTTTTTTGCTATTTTACTGGAATAGAATTTTCCTTTCATTACAAAATTTAATTTTTTTTTTAATCCTGGTTTTACTTTTGTAATTAAATCACCATGAAATTCGTTAATATTTATTTAGAAGCAAAACTCACTTTAATTACATTGAATAAAAAACTGGGCAAATGATTATTTTCATTAAAAGTAAAATTAATTTTTTTATAATATTTAGGAATTTGCCTACTTTGTTTACTGATTACAATGTTTCCGTTGTTTCACGAATTTTGAATGGAAATTAATAGAGAAAGGAAGCGGAACGACTTTTATAAAAGGTGCAAGGCATTTTTGTCTAACTTCCTTAATATGTAATTTGATAAAACTAATGTTGAAATTTGTGTCTTAATAAAATCTATTCTTTATAGCATTATAATAGAATCCTTATAATGAACAACAATGATGCATTAAAAGCATCAATTCTTAACAAATTCTTATTAGATTCCATAGCAATGAGAGCAATCAAAAATAATTAAAAATTCTTTAATAAATTCCAAGAGATATTCTAAATAATAAAATTCATTCTTTTCAATTTCATATTTAGTTTGAGTTTATTACCACCTAGGAAAATTTGAATTTAAAATTAGAGAGAATTCGCTTATTAAACTGAAAACTTTGATTTTAGAAAAATTAAATTATTTATATTCATTGTCAAATTCAGTCTTCGATTATACGGATTTCACGGAGAGTTGGATGGACTGGACTGAAAAGCGGCCAGGAATTTTGAATCAGTTAAATAACGAATAATCAAATAAATAAATAAATAAATAAATAAATAAATAAATAAATAAACAAACATGTAATCTGTCGGAAGGTGGAAGTTTTTGCCTGTCGTTCTCATTTCAGTTATTAACTAGTTGACATCTAGAATTAATTAAAATATATATTACCCATTATAACACTGTATATTTTCCACATAATAATAAAACTATTTATAATTTCTTTTACAATTTAAAAGTGCTTTGTTAGATATATTTATAAATTGATGAAGTAATGTAAAAATTAAGATAACTTTAAAAAAAAATGAAATAAGGTATCTATAAAATTAGAGATTTTTTTGTTGTTGAAAGTTGGTTTTCTTTATTAGATTGCAGTAAATTTTCAATTAAAGTTTTTTCAGTTTTCTTAATAATATTTAAGTCATTAATATTTCATTTTGTAAACAAGATCAAAGGCGGCTTGGTAATATCTTACCCGAAGCCCTTTAATGAAGTTTTAATTAAAATAACGTAATCTTATTAATAACTAGTAAATTCAAGTAGATCTGTATTATTGTAAGTATTATAGTATTTGGTTTTCCAGTTTTCAGATAATGTGGGATTTTTCAAATAAGTTGCCTTACCCAACAATTATATCCAACTTATAGTATTTGCTCTGGTCAGCAAATAAATATTTTTCTTTCTGTCACGTCACTTGAATTAGATGATCTTTATAGTATCTTTTTATTTTTACTGTGAGTTCAAATAAGCATTCAGATGACCTAAGGTGCTTTCAGTTCTGTTATCAAAAATAAAAATCTTTTTATTATATGTATCTTAAAATGCTACTGCTGCATATTTTCTATAACATTTTGCCTTTGAATGTCCCTTATATGAATATATATATATATATTTGCTTAAAAATAATGTATCCTGAAGAAATTCTAAATAAGTACCCAAAAAAATATTTAAAAAATACATAGAATATTTTATGTGGTAAAATATACATCTCGGTTTGTTAAAACTTTTTAATGTTTTTTGAATTTATAATTCAGTGGCATAAAAATATGAAATAGAAAGATTTGGGCTTTTGAAACAAAATATAAATTCTGTTAATAACAAATGGTAAAACAAAAAAAGAAAAGAAGAAAAAAAGCTATTAATTTATATTATTTTATTTCACAGCATACAGTAATAACAAATGTAAGGTGTTACTTTGATAATTATATAGAGAATGCGAGTGTCCTTTTGGGAAAGCATTTTTAATGAATATTAAAGTAGATTTAAATTCTGTGATTACAGTTGCTTAACCATCATCGTGGTTAAAAATGGCAGATCGAAAAGAATAATGAAAAGGTCTTCATACAACGTTGTGCTTTTATCAATTTGAAAAATATAATTCAAGCCCATTTTAAGTACAACTATTACATTTAAAATATTAAATACATTAAATAATTTTTTACTACGTTTCAGTAATCGATTGCTTTTTTCTTAACAATAATCAAATTTATGACGTATGGAAAATGTTGTGCTTTTCTTTTATAACTGACATATCTTCCGGTATGTAATTGAGTTTCTTTTTCTTATACATTTTGAGTGAATGCTTGCTTTTTAGATCCAACTTTCCTTCAAAATATTTCTCATTGATGTGGTCCACCAATCGGTCCACCTTCTCGGAAAACTCAACTGCTTTACAAATTAGTTGATCATTCTCTTCGTTTTCTGATATAAACACTGTTGGTGGAGGTTTGGCGTTTCGTAAGCCCAACGCAACCTAAAAAGAAAATGCAGAAAACATATTAAGAAATAGCTTATAACATTAACACTGCAATCTCATAACAAAATAGGCATAATACCATGAACTCAATAAATAATTCATATGTTAATAATTAATAGAATGAAGTAATGTTGTAATGTGGTCTTATTTCAAGGAAAAAAAATAAGAAGTTTTGATCAATAGCTTAATAGGTTCTTTTCTCTGAAATTGACATTGAAATTCAAGACATTAAACATGTGAAAAAATAAATGAGGTCATTGCATCGAATGAGGAACGGCTTCCGCCAAAATATAAGTCATGACTATTCGAGGTATTTTTAATTTTAATTAATTCATTTTATCCTCTGTACATTATTTAATTAGAATACAGTAAATTCTACCAATATTTATTATTTCCCTGCTGTTTACCTTATTTCTAACAAGCAGTTTACTTTGAAAATATTTTATTTAATTTCGCAGCATTCTATATAATTTATTCAATTGTGAAAACGGTCGATGATTTTTCAGTTACTGATTATTTTTTTTTTGACAATTTATCTTTTACATTAAAATAACGGTTGATTATTGTATTTTTTTATTAAATCTCAACCGAACTAACATTTCGTTGTAAATATTTCTGGAATGTACTATTTACACTTTTTCACTTTGTTTCCTGAATTTTCTGATGAAAGGCTTGTAATTAGAAAATTATTTTTTTCTCCTATTTGTCATAATATAAATATTTATATAGGCCTATCAATTACCAAAGTGTCTATTTATTAAATGTTCCTGAACAGATAAATCACTAAGAAGATCTATTTAATATTATCATTAAAAACACAAAATATTTAATTGAGAAAATTCACCTCAAAGTATATTATTTAATATTTTTTATGAATTCCGCAGTTGAACATATTGAAAATAACATTCATTTAACTATTAGCCTACGTTGAGACTCTTTTCTAATCGTCGCAATAAGCCACACAGCAAAGTTAAAATGACTGAACATGAACATAAGATGAGTTTCGTTAGCAGGTGGATAAGTCCCCAGGGACTGTCCCTTTTTCCACAAATATTAACTAACAAAGAAGCCATGTCTATTAATCTAATACAACACAGACGAAATCCAACAGACAACCTTTACAAATGACCCTCCCTCGTTTTCAAATCCTAAGCAAAAGGACGGATCGATATATCAATTCCTCCTCTAACCCCTTAAGGTTGAGTACGATAGATGCGTCTTCCAAGGCATCTCAGTGCGTCCAGGAAAGCACCATTTACTCCCTAGGCCTAGATCCATGCGGCCTTGTTTTTCAATGGAGTCGAAAGTCGCGCTGCGTCCCTTTGCTTCTAGGGATAGGGAAGCATTGGACGCAAGAGAGACCAGTCAAATAGATACAAAAATAAATTGCGAAAATGTTTGCATTTGTTATAGTAATTTATAAAAACAAGGGAATTCAGTTTAATAAAGATAAATTCACTTTTCATACAGATACAAAATTATTAACATCAAGTAATTTTACGGTATTTTATTTTTGTAATTTTTTTTGTAGAATCAAAAATTGTGTTTTATAAGACAATTTAATTAGTTCATTTAGTAACAATTGACTCAGAAATGGATATTTTTAATGTTTCAATGAATAAAAATTGTATTCGTAATGGCTATAAATCTTTTTGTGTGGAGTTGTGCGAGGAAGGATACATCTGAAATGGCCTCTTAAGTAGAGTGACCAGATTTTTACATTGGCAAAGCGGGACACCATTGACCGAGGGGGGGGGGGGGGGGGAAAACCAAAAAAAAAAAAAAGAAACAAAATCCCCAATACAAAAACAAAAAAAAAAAAGGAATTCAATAACCAAAAAAAGAAATCGGGACATTTTTAAAACGCCGCGGGACGCGGGACAAATTGTTAAAAATCGGGACTGTCCCGCCAAAATCGGGACGTCTGGTCATCCTATCTTAAGGAAATACCCATTCCAGGGACGTACTGCTCTGTTGCGTGGCATGGGGCAATGCGCGTCCGACCTCAATACCGTTGCTGCCGAGACGCATCAACGGCACCTTAGTTTTACAGCTGTGGTTCTTAACCCCCCCCCCCCTTTCCTCCTGCTACAAGTGTCTACCTCCCTTCAAATTTAACAACCTTTATATCTTTTCCGTTTATTCATAAAATAGCGATAATTAATTAAGGAATAAAAAAAAAAATATTAAGTAACAAAATAGTGCTTATTACAAATATAATCAAATCAAATAAAGCGAGCAATTCTTGTAACTTTTATCTTGAAAACGTGCCTAATGATTTTGATGAAACGGGTGAATCTAACATTTTCGGGTGCGAGAAAGCGATTTAGCTAGATCTCGACTTCGGAAAAACTCATTTAGTGGTAAATGATTGCTCTGGGTACCAGGTCATTGTCTACAGTGTTCTTACTTTATTTTATTCTTAATAAATTCGTGTTCTGTGCGTTTTTACATGTAATAAAATAATAATTTTACTTAATTATAATAATTAAAACTTTTTCCTTTCAACATGACATGTATTAACTGCGGAGCTGTCCATTTCCCCGAAAGGGGGTTAAATAACTAGTGATTGTCTGCAGTGCTCTTACTTTATTTTCGTTTTATTTTACCGAGATACTAAAACTAATTAAACAAAAAAAAAACCAAAAAAACCACCTTCTGCATAACTATTTATGAAAAAAAAAAAGTGAAGCTAAACTGAAAAGTATCATTGTAAATGGAGGCATTGAAAGACATGAAAAGTATTGCTATATTGAGTAATATGATAATTAAGAAATCATTTTTTAATTTTTTATAAACAAAAGTTTTCTACCAAACACAGTCATTTACGAAAGAAAACATTCCTGACTAAATCAATAAATCTTGAGAATTCCTTAAGATTCTCTGATCAGACCTCATAATTTGAGAACAACTACCATACAACTTAAATAGATTGTTACCTATTTAATAAAACAGATAAACTAAGTTTTTTTTTTTTTTTTTTTAAATTAAAACAAAATTATGCCATCTGAAAAAGATCTAATAAAGCAAAAAAGAAATTTTGTATTTTCTTAAAAATATTAGTATTGGAATAGCTGCAAATATATATTATTATTATTATTCTTTAATATGAGTTTTCCATTTCTAAAATAAGCATTTGCGAATGGAAATTCTATTGTTAAAATATACATGTAATTATTTGTTTATGATTATAAACAAGTAATCATATAAGAACTTGATTAAAATTAGAAGAGACGTTGGAGATGATGTCATCACAATTACGTATGAAACAATCAACGTAAGAGTCAGGAAATGGCTAAGATAAGAATCAAGTAGAATGTTCTCTATAATGAACACAAAGTGGGCGTGAATGGTTGAAATATATTGATTAATGATTTTTAATTGAAAGTAAATTACTCAAAATAAAATTTGTGAATTAATGAATTAGTGAGTAGGAGTTCGCAATTTTTTTAGCTTTTATGTTGAAAAGTTTGTATACTTACTTTGATTCTATGCATAAAGAAATCCATCAGTTCAAATTCATTTGTCTTGTGAGCTAAATCTTCTTTCACTTGTTCAAAGGACACAATAATGATACTAATGAAGAGGTTAATAAGAAAAATGTTGGTGGAAAGCGTGAAAGCGAAAAACAGAATTGGTCCATAATACGGATCAACATCCATATAACTCTGAAAATTAAATCTAGAAAAAAATTACAAAGAAAACAAATAAATTTCTAAAATTAATTTCAGTTTTATATTCATACGCACTTATATACAAGATTTGGAGTGGGGCAGAGCCAGCTATAAATTAGAAGCTCTATTCCATTCCGAAAGCAGTAAAAAAAGAATAAAACAAAATAATAATAATAATAATAATAATAATAATAATAATAAAAATAAAAATATATGATTAAACAAATAAAAACTATATTTTCGACCTCTCTGGGTCTGGGGCACAAGTTAAATGTCATTGTTAGCTTCTTTCAAGGTGGATTTGTTTATTCTGTATATTATTGAATTGCGAAAATATAAATAACAAATTTCTCTTATTCAATAATGATTTTATTTTTTGAATAAATTACCATAATTTTAAAAACTTATCAGCGGCAAAAACACGAACTAATAAAATTTTCGAAATATTTTTTTAATTCTCAGTTACAATATAGTAAACAGCATTACAAAACATTTTTTTAAATTTGTTTTTGTCATTGTACTTCCAGGACAACTGCTTGGTATTCCTTGGAAGTTAGTGCCACTTACATAATATACAGTGAATATACAGAACGTAAAGGGAAAGTTTTGAATAGAGAATGTTAAGATAAAATTAAATACATAAGGGACAAGAAATAAATCCTCTGGACTCTAACGTAAGAAAAATGTATTAATAAAAAAAAAGGGAATTCAAGAAAACTTAATATCTTTGAAAAAAGATTATTTTTAAAGATTAATTATTCTTTTAATATTTCAAGGTTATTTTTTTCCCTCTATTCATAATCTATTTTTACGACATCATTGGATTTATGATTAAAATTTACAATTATTATTTAATTGTAATTTTTTTTTGTTCTGTTATTCAAGAATAGGAAAAATGGAAAGTGATAATAATCAAAACAGTTCATCAAGTAAGCTTAAAAACACTAAATCAAGATAAAACATCAACAAATATGAAAAGAAGCATTCTAAAGAAATATGAAAATTGGCAACATTATTGACGAATAGTAATTTTAATTGACTTTAAGTCTAGGGGAAACATAGACTATATAAAGGAAGGGATAAAACAGTCCAATAAGTGAAAATAAGTTATACTGAACATTAAGAAAATATCAATACTGCACTAACTAACATAAAGACATTATGTACAATCAGAAGAAAATAAAATAAAAGAAAATTAATAATGAAAAGAGATAAATAATACTTACTTGTTCAAAGTTGTTGAAACCATGGTGCCAAAAGTCTTAAACAACGTATGAAAGTCATTCAAGTACAATGCAAACTTCAGATATAGTAGAGAACCAAACGCCATGAACATGATTGCAAACATGATATAGAACCCCGTGAGGCTCTTAGCACACATCATAAGAGTAGTGGATAACATCAACATTCGCTTATTAAAGCGAAGTAACTTAATGAATTTAATGGTTCCACCAAAGATGATAAAACTGATGCAATAGCCATAAAAGGCATCCATCAGTTGAGCATGTTGGAAATTGGCGTATCTATTGAAACCAGTTTCGTTCAAGTATTTGGTTACCTTTCGTATTTCAACTAGTCTTACAGCATAAAAGGCTATGGCAGCATAAGAAGTGCATAGAAGGAATACTTCTAAAAGATTCCAGAACTCCGTCCAATATTGCTTTTTCTCCTTACACATCTTTGCTATTTCTTTCCCTGTACAAACTAAGATATACACGACGTATATCAATTGGCAAAGAAGCAAAAAGTATCCTAAGCTATGAGTGTAGGAAGCATAGCGCATTGTAGTAATGTAATGAGATGGTAATGCACCTCCTCCTGGAAAGAATTCCACCAGCAATTTCACTACGCCAAAAATGTCAACCTACAATAAATAATAATAATAATTTCTTTATTCGAATTCTTCAGACTCCATTACTCTTAAATTTCAAAAATTTACTGAATATCTTATTTATTATTATTCATTTTAATGCTATTTCATTAATTATAAAAATCAAAATTTAGATTGCTGTATGTCATAGAAGTCAAATTTACTCAAATCTTGAATATACTGTAGATTATTTGCTGCAGACTATTATAAATTCTCCAACTAAAAAGCTGTTAAAATTACCACAACTTAATTGTAACATTTCTTAATGATGCAGAAGCAGATGTTTGAATATTAATTATTTCCTGTCTGTGCTTTGGTCGAAGTCTTGAATACTTTTTTTTTAGTTCTTTTCAAGCAGCTCTCGTTTCTCATTGAAGCTAACAAATGGTGAACATTTTTTATTCTTGTTAATGTCAATCTATGTCAGCTTCATTTCTATAGATTAATCATATGTCCATTTTATTTTTCAAAGTGAAAGATATATTATTGAAATTGTTACTCTTACGAGTTCCAAAGTTTTATATCCTTCTTTGAAAGATATTAATAATGATCTGTAAAGACTATTTCTATTAACAGAATTTTTTTAATAAATTAAAAATGTTTATGTAATTAGGAAATCTGAAATATGTTATTAAAGACATGAAAATTCAAGGGGATACACCGAAAGTTAAGGCTTATAAGTAGAGAGGAAAAAAAGCAACATCATGGATAAAGCTCCTTTTTTTCCATTTCATTGCATGACGTGTCAATTTTTGGTCCAATAGAAAGAAGCGCCTCAAAACAAAGGTCCTTTTAAATTTAAATTTAAAAGTTCTTTGTGAATTTTATTCACGTTTAAAAGTCATTAAACATGAAATTGATAATTTAAAAGCAAAGTTTTATAAAGAATATTTTAATAAAAAAAAAATTTTTTAAAGGAGACTTTAATGTTTGTAAGCTAAAATCAGAAGTTGAAAATAATTTTTAAATGTATATTATTTATACCAATTATTACAGTATATCATACAAAAAAAAATACAATCAATACAAATAAGATAATTAAGTAGTTTTACACACTGAAACAGTTAAATAATATTATTCAGGAGGGTGTAGGATTCTATGATTCTATGATTCTATACAAGCAAATTAGTGCTATGTTGTAAATTTCATTTATCTCGAATTAAACGATATTCATCATAAAATATTTGTCAGACTATAAAATGTTGAATTGTCGTTAATACACTACCAATTTTATAACAATCAATTATTACAAAATGCCATTTAATGAAGCTAATTATCGTACTGAAAAATGATTAAAGTTGTTCATTAATTTTGTTGTCTGATCCTATGAACATTAAATTTATTTTATTATTTTATAGTTTTGTTTAGTATCATGTTACAGTCGAATATCCTTAATGTTCTCTTTATTATTACTTCTATAAATAACTATGATCTGCTTATGCATAAACATAATGAAATCATTCGTCAAAAATCCAAAGGACCAAAGGACTGCTTCAAAAGAAAAAGAAAAAATCAAGAAAGAGAAGACTTATATTCGTTCTCCTCCCAACAACACTTCCTTCACTGCTAGAAAATAAATAATATTTTGTTAATATTTTTGATAATAATATTGGTTTTTTTTTAATCCTCATCATAAGAAGTAAGATTAAAAGAGATAATTTAAAGCCACTTTTGTTTTTTAAAGTCATGAAAATAATATTTAAGCGAAAAGTTACAACTATTTTTTTAGTTGTAAAGCAAGCCTAACTCAAACAGCACAAATATTCCATTTTCTGAAAAACGTTAATTAAATCCGTATTGTTTTTAAGCTTATCTAAATCTAATTAATTTTAATCAATTTCAAAAGACTGGCCCAAAGATTAATAAACCAATTAATAACATTTTTAGATATTGATGTAAATTCTTTGTTTCGTTTCTAATTTTTTATCTCTGGTAATTTTGTCACCTTCAGGCGCAAATTTCTAGACAAAACTTTTTTTTTTTTCCTAATACAAAAGTTAGATCGTCTCTAACATGCATGCAAAGTTTAAAGATGATCTATTCATCGGTTCAGAAATTATTAGGCGACACTGACTGATTTTAAGAATGTCAATTTCCCAGGAAAGCTGTATCTCCCGGCACTATAGGTAAGGCTTTTGGAGGTACGTTTCATTGACCCTGGACTGAGATCAGCTCAACACTCACCCGCCTGTACTCCCAGGAAAGAAACCAGGTACCCATTCTACAGAGGGCTGTGTGGACCCTAGGGTACCCTAGGGCTCGTCTGGAGAAGAGTTTAGCGTGGAAAAATGTCCGGTATCTGCGGAGGTCGGGGATTGAATCCGCCTCCTCCAACCAGCAATCAGGCTCTTTACTAATTGATCCCTTTTATCAGAAAGCAGGCTAAATTTTTTCTTTTTATTCATTTACTAATGGCAGTTTTGTTGTTAAGAATTTAAAATAGTTAATAAATGTCAATTATTTTTTATTTATTTATAACTGAAATAAAAAAATAAGTAAATAAAAAATAATTGACATTTATTAAATATTTTAAGTTATGTTCTAATTTTAAATATGTTCTAATCGTTTTGTTTGGCTTAAAACCGTCAAAATAAAAACTGTCAAACTAACTCCAAAAACTCAAAAAGCTGAAACTTGTCTCAGAAAGTTTTAAAATTTTGTTGGTAGTTAGTTGACTGAAAGGAATGGTCTTTGATTCTGGTTGAAATTGGGTCTTAGAGAAATTAGATGTTAGAGGGCGGGAACGCAAAGTAATTATATTTCAAGTGATTCCAGTAACAAAGTTATTAACATAATTAACATTTCAAATGAAGCAGTTCCTAAAATTACCTATATAAAACAAAATCTATTAAACTCTATCTATGTGGCTCAATCTGAAAATTTTCAGGTCATCGGTGATTTATTATTTAAATAATTAAAATAATAAAATATTTAAGAACATAAGGCTTTGGTTTCTCTACGTAAGGAGCTCAGGTGCCATACATATTACTCTCCTTATTGTTACGTCACTGATTGTCAACCGTCACTGATTGATAGCATAATTAATTTATTAATCTAAATTTTGATGTACATCAGTGCATTTTTGTTTATGTTAACAAAAGAATAAAGCCGCCCAAAATTTGGTTGTGTAGAGAATCTAACGAAATTCTTCAATCTTAAAATTTTATGTACATTTTTAATTATTTTGGACCCTTGTTGCCCTTATGCAAAGCAGCCCTTAAAATGTAATCTGTTAGTTGAGCCCCGCTCTGTCAAACAATAAATTTTTCTTGTTTTCTTTACCTCAAAATTTATGTAACCCATACTTCCTTTGTAAAAACAATTCGGAAATCACTGAAAGAATTACTTACAGGAATTTCACGCCTTTCTGGGCTTTCCTGAGAGTCATAAAGGAAGACCATATTTGGTAGCGGAGGCGGTTTAAAACAGAGGTATCGGCCACGAACCGGAACAAAAAAAATATAAATATTTTTTATAGGATTTTATGATGATTATCTAATCAATGAAAAATAAGTAATCCACAATATTGTTTAATTAAAGCGAATTTACTTGAAAACAATAATTTTGAACTAAACTTTTCATAATTAAAAATTTCTTTTATTATCACAGTAAAATAAACTTACATTTTAGCTATTATACAGTAATAATGGAAATATTTAATCTGCTTTTTTATTATTTCCTAAAATAAAAATGAAGCTAAAAAAAAATCAGTTGGTCTGTGTGTGTCCTCTCCCCCTAATAATTCTGCCCCATCGAATAGTTCTTCTTGAAACTTTGCTTACATATTTACTTTTCATATTTGAATTTTTTGCGGGTCGTTGTCGCGAAATTAACACGTGAAGATGAAATGGAACACAAATAGAACCGAAACAATAGATTTTTATCATAACAATGAATATTAATCCTTTTAGAAATCGCTAATGTGCGCGTGCTTTGATGTGAATTGGATTTCAACAACTTAAGTGGGTTATGAGGATGTAATAATTTTTTTTCAAAAAACAATGAATATTTTATACTGCTTATATTCGAAATTGTAATTAAATGAGAAGTCTTATTATTCCATTGAATATTTTTCTTCTTTTTTTCTCTATCTTAAGAGGATCACTTTAAAACTATTTATAATAAGGCTGTAAGTCATAATTGATGTTATTATGTCTATGAGTATATTTGTCAATATGGGTTCAGTTTTGTTTTATTTTCTTTTTTTTTTAAATAAGTTTATGAAAAGAATTTATGGTAGAGGAAGTTTAATTAATTAGGAATATCCTTCCTAAAGTGTAAACTGAGAATGCAATGATTCAGGGATCAATATTGAGGAATTGTAGGGGAAATTGAGGCTAATAAAATCGAGCTCATGCTTTAAATTAGCATATAAATAAGCAATGGATCAAATTTTAAGGAAATTCTTCCAGTCGTTTTGGCGTGATGCGCAGTAGTAGTAAGACTTCGCATGCTCAGTGAATTATTGAATTTTTAATGAGGAAATACAATTTTAGAAATAACTAGATATAGGCTCAGGTATCCATCGCGTAGGTACGGAGGGGGGGGGGGGGGAAACCAAAATAATCGTGCTCATACTGTAAGTTGGGTAATTAAGCTCAGTACGAAATTTTAAAGAAAATCAACCCAGTCATTTTAGCGAGGGATTTCAGGGCTCATTTTTTTAGGGGGACGAGAGAGCTAAGACAAAAATAAATTTGGCCTAAATTTTAAGTTGGATAAATAAGCTGTGCAGCAAATTTTATGGAAATCTGTCCAGCAGTTTTAAAGTGGTGCAAGTCAAACAGACAAAAGAAGAAAAAAAAAAAAGAAAGTTCAAGTGAAACAGTAAGAGATCATTCAATTACAAAAAATAGAAAATGTTATGAATAGCAAATGAATACAATATAATTAATTAAGAAATAAAGTGTACATAAAGAGAAAACTGAATATTAGAAATTAAACTGATCTAATTTTTTTCCACCTTTCTGTCGACGACAGAAATAATTGAATACAATGACTTTTTGACGTCCTATATTGTTTTATTACGTCTCGTACTTTAACAGAGATGAATAATTTATTTTTCAGTCGTTCTTTCTTTCTTTCCTTTCTCTTTTTTTTGTAAACCATGAAAGTTTGAATGAATTAATGAAAACCTTTATAAGCTAATGAAAAATTACGAGAAAGAATTAAATTCTCTCTTCTGAGGATAACTTGCAAAGCTTTCGTCCTTTAATTTCCTCCATTTTTTATGAAGTCCAACAAAGGAAAATGGAATTGGAGCCTTTACTTGAATAATTTATAGATTCCTTGAAAGAGAAGGAGATTTAAAAGAAGAGAAAAAGACGAAGGGAAAAAACAAATGGAAATTATTTATCGAAACCATCTATTTTAGTTAAAGAACTGGCAAGTAAAAATAATATAGAATTTATCTTCATAAATAACCATGCGTTATAGTTATTTATGAAGACAATAAGCTTTTTTAAAAAATAATCTTACTTTTAAATAAAATGAGAAAAAAATACAGTGATATAGCAAAGTATAGCCTCTCTTTCTACGGAAGTAAAATTTTTTTGCAATTTTGAAATATAATATAATATAATGTAATATAATATAATATAATATAATATAATATAATATAATATAATATAATATAATATAAAACAATATAATATAATATAATATAATATAAATTGAAGTCTGAATTTATTAAACTTATTAATATTTGTATTTCTGTTCATTCATTTATTGTTAGATAATTTATTTTATAATGATAATTTTAATGAATTCTATTTTTACATGTTGTCTTATTAACAAAAATTCTAAATTAATTTGTAATGAAAATTCTTAACGATTTGTAGATCCATATACAAACACACATATATTATCAATGAGAATCTCAGCAAATACTGAACAAGGGTGCTTTATGGAAGTAGATGGATCTGACCTTTTCGAACACGAAATAAATAAAGCAGCAGATCGTTGGACATGTAAACACTTCATTCTATAATTTGTTTTCACCTCGATGTTCAGCAAATGTTCATCGATCTGCTACTAATTTGGTACCGTAGGATAGCTTTTTGATGTTGGGATGTAATCTATCTGTAAATAATTTTATTTTGCAAATACCAACAGTGCATATTTTGCTTTGGTAATCATTTCAGTAACAACGCGTTGAATGCTATTAGGAAAAATGCCATTATGACGCAAAGCCACTCGAATAAGAGGTTTTAATTGGTAAGATAGAAGTAAATGGATTATTCGAAAGATATGTGACGATTTAAAATTCTTAAACAGTGAAATAAATCACGATTAGTTTCACGTGTTGTAATTCTTTCTAAATGAGATGTTTCATTTAAATCCTTAAGAATTCAAAATTTTAAAACTTAAAGCATATCTAATTAAAATTTGTGATTAGGATGTGTTATTAATTTTAATCATCTTTATTACTGACTAGTTGACCCGTGCGAATAATTCTCATGGTATCTTGATCAATCACCGAATGGAAATGCGGAAATCAGTAAATGCAATTATTTGTTATTGAAAGATATTTTATTTTGAGGAGTAAAACAGTTAAAAAGCAGATATTGGCTTTGTCAGATAGAAACATTATCATATGGCTTACCGACAAAAAAACACCTTTGAAAAATAATAAACAGCTCCAACAGCTATCGTACATGTTAGTTAAACAGATTGTCAATAGATGGCGCCTTCTCAATTTTTATAAAAAGGTTTTTATAAAATCTTTAACGTGTGTTGTTTTAGTAATTAAGAATTATATACATATGAGACACACGTAAATTGTTTAATACTTATTATTAAAAATTAAAAAATTACAAATATATACAATACATCCATGGACGGTTTCAAGGATGTATTGTATATATTTTTAATTTTATAATTTTAATAATAAGTTTTAAACAATTTGTGTGTGTCTCATATGTATATATTTCTTAAAAAGGTTTTTAAAATAAAGTTTTTTAACGAAAACATTAATTTTAAACAATTTGTTTATTTTTCGTCATTAGCGGTGAACGTAATCTTCAAAATGATGTCTCAATCATTGATTTTGATGAAGTATTAAGGGAGATATGGTGTACCGATACAAAAACATCTTTGAGAATTAATATACAGAGATATTGCGTACATGAGCTCTGATATTTCGCTGTCATTGTTATCTGTCCCCTCTCCTTGAAATCTCGAAATTTGTACAATCTACCTACTTTCTTTCATTTTTTTTTTAAGTTGGATGGTCGGTTGTCAGCATCTGCCGAAATTTTCAGACCGATATTCTTTTTTTTTTTAATTTGGTTGTTTGAGGTCGTCTCCCCTACTTGGTCGATCCCTAAATAAAATCCTATTCGCCTCTGAGTAAAAAAGAGGTAGTCTAACATTTCGCTTCTGTGTTTGCATTAATAATAACGTATTTTAGATTTTTCATGTTGAAATAAGAAAAAAAACTGTAAATAAACAATCAGATATAAGTTGAAGGAGTTACATTGTGCAATATTTAAATGTGCTATTATTTTAACTACACTGCGAAGAGACAACTTCTCCAGGCTTATGCTCTTTAGGCTTTAACATAGACGACGACATTAAATGGCACTGTTTTCAGCGCCCCTATCAGAAGTTCGAGGTACTAGGAACATGCTATTCTATTTAATCGTATAGATTCTAAACTAAGGCTTCCCTTATCTTTCCCTCTTCTTTGTCTTCTAAGTAGATCTAAACCCATTAAGATTTCAGTTAATTAGATGAGAATAGTAACACATCTGTGTGTGTCAGTTTCCCCCTAATAATTTTGAACCGTTGAATGGATATTTTTGAAACGTGGCATGCACATTTACTTAGAAGAGACATGTGTTTCCCTGTGAGACTTTATCAGCAATGGCATTAGAACCGAAACAACGATGTCTAACAATGCCTATTAATGCTTTTAGTAATTCATTAATTTTCGCGTGCTTTGGTATGATTACAATTGATTGGATTTAAACAGCTTAAGTAATTAATTCAGATTTATTTATTTATCTATTTTTTTTTTTTTTTCAGAAAATGGAAAATTGTTACTCAGCAAATTTGTACTTTGTATTCGCAAATACAGTAAAACTCCCGATTATCCGCGGGCAGTTTATCCGCGGACCTCTCCGGTTTCCATTTTTTTTTTACTCTACAATAAATTACGGAACTAACAAAAAAACATTTAAAACTAGAATAAGGTAAACAGTAAAAGAGGCAGATTTAGCGACGTCCAAGTAGGAGGTTTTCGTATTTCGACACGAAAAAACAAAGACAATTAACCGATTTTTTTTGTTAAAAGTAAGAAATTAAAATAAATTAAAATAAAGTAATTGTTTATAATGTATGTACTGTCACTTTAATGTAAATAAAACATGTTAAAAGCAGTTTTGTGTTGATTTTCGTCCTATTTCGGATTATTCGCGGAATTCGTTTAACCGCGATTGCCGCGCCACCCAACTCCGCGGATAATCGGGAGTCTACTGTATTATAATTTAAAAACAAATGGAAACTTTAGTTTGCATTATTTTCATACTTTAAAAAAAAAAATACCCTTCCCCCCTCCCACCCACACAATGTTTTAAGGAAAGTAAGCGTCAAGTTATTTCAGGAACTTCTTGTTTTAAAAATAACTTTTATATAAAGTTTAATATATATATTTATATATTTCATTATGTGCCTTTTATGGATGTATTTTACATTGTTTTTGATTATTTTTCATATATTTTCATTCAAGCAAGTAAAGTTTGTAATAGCCTATATAATTATTTTTACATTTTTTTGTGAATTTTCTTAACCGATAGTTCAGTTATTTGACATACTTTTAATTTCGATTGTGTCGTGTAATTGAGATTGTACTGTACAATCAATGACGCTCTTTTATAAAGATACTTCTAATCGAAAGTAAAACAGTGAGTTAATAAATTGCAAGTTTTGTTGGTAGATGGCAGCACTTCCTGAAGGCATTTTTAATTTTCTCTGTTGCTGTCTCCCAGCAATCTTACTGGACGAAAGATGGCCTAAGAAATACGTAAACATCTGATACGTTTTAGAAAATTAAAAAGTTCTTGAAATTATTATTTTAAGTAATAATTTCTCTTTACAGTATGAAGATAAATTAGTTTTTAAAAGTGTTTGATTATGATGTTGTATTCCTTAAGTATTTCATAATAATATTTATCGCTGTTTGTTGAGTTTAAAAACAAATTTTATCAGTAAAATACTATTAATTCATTTACCTGTCCGTTAAATATTGAAAATTCTACTAAAACCGCACGGCTGTAACGATTAATCCATCTTCGTTGCTCTAAATATTGCAGTCTTTCTGTGCGTGTAGCTCTACTACCATTCATATGGACAATGTATCCATTTCCCGAATATACACCTGATAAGCCAACAGTAGGCGTCCCAATCAATAAGGAATCATTATTGTAATAAAATGCCCTGCAAAAAACAAAGGGGACTTTCTTAATTTAGCTTCAAAAAAAAAAACATAAAAAAAAAAAAAAAAAAAAGCATATTGGATTGTAGCATAGGAACGTAATTTCACAATATAAGAAAGCAAAGAAACTTAATTCATAAAATTTAGAAACGTAGAAGAAACTTACTTTATGTAATCATAATCAACATTCATCCTAAACAGAGCATGATCTATTTCTTCGTTTAGAAGGGTATATGTTTCCAAAGACATATTAGCAGCTGGTCCAAATGGTTTGCTGTCTTCGAAAATAAAATCAGGAAACATTCCACTACAATTTCTCACTGTACTTTTCATCTGCTTCGGAATTACACATTGATCTAAGTGAAAATCAAATTGCTTTAAATAGGAAGAAAATTCGACGTGTTTAAATATATATTAAAAACCAATGTTTAGAAATCCGCCTTAGATTTCTGAGGACCATTGTTAGGTAGCTGACAATGAGATTGACGCTTGCTGTTTGGTCACCACAACAACTCTGAAAGCATCATGGTCTACAAAAATCTGAGACGGACTACAGTTATTAAAACTGAAATCAAGATAAATAAAATTACAATTGAGTTTAAAAGATTCGTGAGCTGTAAATAAGAATAATATTACTATTTTTATTTCATTACGTAAAGGTTTTATATAATTCCATTGATTCAAATGGAAAGTTGAAGGTTCATTTCTTTAAGAGGTCGGAATATTTCTGAATTAAAATTACTTTGCATAAAGGCCCATTAATTGTCCATCTAACACCTAAGAAAAAAGAAAGATAATAGGAACATACTGCAGATACACAATTCTTACTTAATAAACAGGGCTACCCTCTTAAGCAGGGTTCCCTTCCCAGGACCACGTGTTTCTAGGTCTCACGCATTTCATTATTCTCAAATCCACTAATGAAGCCTAGGCACTTGGTTCTCTTCATTAAACTTTAATACACATTAAAATAAATACAAAATCGGACTAGTTTTCGCTACGGGAGTAGTCTTCTTCATGCAAACGCATGAAGTAAATGCTTGAAGTAAATTCTTCATGAACGCATGAGGTAAATAAGGAAATTATTCTTTTCAGGGGTATCTTATCATAAATGCTATTATCAATGCAATGAAAGTAAAAGTGCACTGGAATGTTGGAGTCTATCTAAATATCCGATAAGTGCCAAAATTATCAGAGATTTTTCTTCCATTAATCCTAGCTTATTACGCAATATGAAGAATTTTCTATATAAGTTATAACCATAATTAATAAATAGCCAAGAAATCATTGCAAAGCTTTCTCCTCTAAAGTCTAAATAGTTTCGGATAAAAACAAAATTTTATTCAATTGGAAAGTTTTAGCCCTAAAGAAATAATAATGTAGATAAGCTAATCATCATTATCTGGATATTTATCCCTATTAATGACGTATTTCATTTAGTTTAAAGAAATTAAAGTGAGATACCAGTAATATAAATACAGTAAACTCCCGATTATCCGCGGACCTCTCTTGTTTCCTTTTTTTTTACTGTACAATAAATTATGGAATTAAAAAAAAATGATCTAGGATAAGGTAAACAATAAAAGAGGCTAACAAAGTAAGTGAAGACAATTATAGACAAACAATTTAAAGAACGACCTTGTGGGCGGAGCTTAGGCCGGCAGGTTACACTAAATTACAGGAGAGCCTTCCCGTAATAATAAAATTTAAAATTAAATAAGTAATTTAAAATAAAGTAATTGATTATACTGTATGTACTGTAACTGTATGTTTTGCCATTTTCATGTAAATAAAACATGTTAAAAGCATTTTTGTGTTGATTTTGGTCCTTTTTCGTCCTATTTCGGATTATCCGCGGAATCTCGCTTATCCGCGGTTGCCGCGCCACCCAACTCCGCGGATAATCGGGAGTTTACTGTAATTTATATTTGAATTTCGACTGCAGGATTACTTTTCTTTATCGTTATTATCGTATGGAGAAAGTAATAATATTCTCCAGAGTTAAAAGTAAAACGGAACATAAAGTATTTATCCACGACAATGTAGTTAACTGATCTTACAATACGACAATTCCTCATTAGATATGTTGTTATTGTGTTTTCTTCCTCCAGACAGATTATCACGATTCTTCACTACCGAAAGAGTACTGAATTGGTTTTCAGTTTCTTTCACACACAGACAGAAACAGGAGTAAAATTTAGGAGAAAATCTCTCCAGGTGAATTACCAGACTTCGGATGAAATATCACAAAATTTATCCGGGATTTTACTAGAACGATCCGTAGAAACGCCAAGTTGAAGGCCAACGACTTCACACTGCTAAACTGACCTATCCTTCATTCGTCAGGTTCAAAGCAAGCTTGCTCTGTACTAGGGATGTGTAATTCGCGAACGACCTAGTTGAAATGAACTAGTTCGTGAAAAAGAACTGTACGGAGCGGTCTTCGTTTTAGTGAACTATCGTTCTTTTACCACTCCACTATTGGCTATTGGAATGCGCATGCACGAACGTTCACTAGTTCGTTTACTCTTCACTTCAGTTCAGTTCAAATTAATTCCTAGTTCCTACTGCTAGTTTCAAGTGTGCTCTACAGTTCATACGGACCAAGAAGTCTAAATACTTATCAGAAAGGAATGTCTTATCAGAACAAAAAATATATTTTCTTTTAAATTTTATGTAATTATTTAAATTAATTTTAAATATTCGTAAAAATTCGTTGACCCAGTAAGAAATCAAGGATAATTTTAGAATAATAAAACCTAAAAAGCTTTGAAATATATCTGAAAAACCGAGTTTTTATCTAACAATTTGGATAAACTATATTATTACATTTTAATTAAGAAAATATTATAATCTAATATATTTATTGAGTAATTAAAACTTTTTCAACTACATACAAAAAACTTTTCTTTGTTTTTTACATTTATTTTACAACTTAATCTTACTATCTATAATGTTATTATATATTAGTATTTTTAATTCGTTATAACTGTTTGTTTTGAGTATATTTTTGGGAAATTGGTTAAAAATAATATTAATAATTCGATTTTTGTTTCTAAATCCATAATTGTTTTTTGGAGGGTCAGTATTAAAAATGTTTATAAAATTCCTTCTAGTATTGTGCAAACTATTATAATTATTATGTTAAAGATGAATTTTTGTTTAGGATATAAGATTTTGTATTTTTTTAGTATTTGTATTTGTTCTTCTTCAGTTTTTGTTTTAAAGTCTACAAAAATTTAAATTTAATATTCGATAAAAAGCACTATCTCGAAAGGAACAGTTCCGTAAAAAGAACGACTTTGCCCATCTCTACTCTGGGCCAATAAGCATGAAACGCCTTTTCTTCTGATTTTTGCAGTTTAATTTTGTGTAAATATTGTGATAAACGACTAATCTCAGATAAGTTGTTTATCACAATATTTACAAAAAATTTTTATTGTTCTTCGTGACCGTTTACATTCATATGTCAAAACTTAATTGACCTCCCAACTTATCTAATCACAAAAAAAAATTACAATAATTAAACAAAAATTTCAAATTAATGCAGAACCTTTCGACAATTAACTTCCATTTAATTCTTTCATAATAATTCATACAATTTTCTTTTTCTAATTTTTACTTATGAAAATGAAGCTATGATTTGATTGATAATGATAACAGTCCTAACAAAACTATTCCTAAAATGTGGAATAATTTCAGCCGAAAAACGAAATTGACAATCCGTGAAAAATCGGAAAGAATTATTAACAAACTTTACTCAAGCTATTTGTTATATTTGAATGATGATACACTTGTAATACTTTAATAATCATATTATTATTATTATTATCATTA
>JAFIDM010009631.1:125342721-125446594 GCA_023159025.1 Thereuonema tuberculata | reverse complement strand
ATTATTATTATTATTATTATTATTATTATTATTATTATTATTATTATGTAATTAATTAAATATTTAACAAAAAACTAAATATTTTGATCTTCGATCTCTTGTAGAGTTAATAAAATGTTTATAATACAATTTCTTCAGTGATAAGTAATGTGCTTTGAATATTTTTTGAAATATATTTTAAGAAACAATATAATCCTAATTCTTCATTAATGCACAATCATAGAGTTTGTATATTTTTACAGTCGCATTCTAACTATAGCCTACACAGGGTATTACAGAGTTGGTAAACTTTTGAAATAGCCCTTACTATGCATCGGATACACACAATAACAGAACTATACGTTTATTATATTTATTGTACATAGATATTATTATATTTAAAGATATCTGTCACACTTACATATCTCCTTTAATCTTACCTATTTATTGTGGAATATCTATATACATCTATTAGATATCTAAATTTAGATAACCATAAGAAATTGCTATTAGACTTCTGCTAGACATTTAAATTTTATATCCATAAAACATCTTTGGCAAATTATATATTAGAAGTCTACAATATACATCCTCTAGACAAAGCTCTTTTCGTAAAAGAATGTAAAATAAAATTGTAATGTGTGTAAATTAAGTATTTTAAGAACATAGAAACAGAAAGATAATTTGATTTTTTTTATAGAAATTTATTAAAAATTCCTGATGATGATGACATTCCTTTAGCTGTTGACCAAAACTGTTCTAAGTATTTTATAAACTAATATTTTAACCTTTATAAACCAAAATTTAATCAGATCCATGCAATAACACTAAACTCTTATATACGAAGTTTGGTGTAGATCGGTTAGGCCTAATTATTTTCCAAATTATCGCCTCATCAAGATTTTCAATAAAAGACAGTCCGTCACACAAACACATACACACACACACACGCACACACACACACACACACACACATACATATCACTAAAAAAAAATTCTAAATTTATTCTAGTAAGTAAACAATGTATATTTCAATTAAAATGCTGATATGTGTTTAGTATAATGAATGCCTTTTTTATATATAAGTTTAAAGAAATTAAAATGATTGTATATTAGCAAAAATATTTTGTATTTGCAAGTTGCTTGCATGATTATTATACTTGCCCATTATTATCGTATGGAAAAAGTAAAAAGTAGTAAAATACACCTAAATCCTCTTTCCTGGCACCAGACAGCAACATGTTGATTTCACTTACTTTGAGTAATTCGTACTTGTCTCATTATTCCATAACCTAAAATCCTGCTTGCCATATCTCTCAGAAAACCTTTGTAACCGAATGGAGCATTTCCATTGTATAACCTATCAGCCATAAGATTGGGATTCAGAAAACTGTGTGTCCAATTCCAGAAACTTCTGACATCACTGATCTGAAAGTATGACAGTAAAAAAACACCTAAATAACTCTTCTTTAATAAGATAAACCTAATTGTAACAAACCATTCAAACAACTTAGATAAATTACAATAAAATCTGGCTGAGATGCATCTCGTTTTAAATTTGATTGAAACGGAAAATAAGTTCAAATCCCTGATTATTTTACTTTTTTTACTTAAATAATTCTGCTATTTTTTTGTGGAACAGCGTATACTGCATAATGCAAAGTAAATTAACTTTGAAGTATTTTTATTTTTTGAATTAAAATAATTATAATCATTTACCTTCATAAATTCAGCTGTTAATTCAGTGTCAAGAATTTTTTTAACAAAAAATGAATTGGGATCTCGAGCACCGTAGCCTATAACTGATAACATCCATAAGAATATTATATATAGAAACATTTCCCTCAACACTTTCCACATTTTCATTTCCTTCAATCTGCTCTGTCTTGCGGCTTCCACTAGTTCAGGGTTTGGTGGCTTATAAGCAATCCTCCTAGGCTCTGTCGGATCTCCTGAAAAACGACCAAACAATGAATTTAATGGTTTTTTTTAAATGAAATATATATATGTGAAATAGCGTTGATGAAATACATATTGATAAAGAATGAGAATAGAAACATCAGAAATCTTAAAATGGAATAAAATATAGCTTATTTTTGTGTCTCAATCTTTCTTACTGTAAAAGTGCACTTTAATTGATTGGTCATGCGAAGTCTTACTATTTTACTTGAATATTTTTCTTATCTGTTTGTACGCATATTAAGCTAAAATGGCTGAACGGATTTCCAATAAATTTGTATTTAGCTTATTTGTGGTCCAACATAAAACATAGAAATGTTTATTTTGGTCCCCAATCTCTTTCCCTCAAATATGACCTCTGAATTTCTTCGCTTAAATGGCTGGGATGATGTCTTTAAAATTTCGTACGATGCTTATTTATGGGTTCAACATATGAGCATGATTATTTTAGTCTCCATTAATCCGCTGAGTGCTTCTCACTACGTGATAGATAGCTTGGCGTACACCTAATTTTAAGTATAATCGACAAGTTAAGACTATAAGTTTTTTCTTTATGGTTTCAAAAGAGCAATTTGAGGGTTTCCCTTCAAAAAAAAAAATAGAAACAAGTTTAGGAAAAAAAGCATATTCTTAGAGCTATTGAAGTAGTTGTAATACTCTTGCCTTTCAGGCACAACCTTGTGGTTAAGGTGACTGTCTGCTATAAGGCTGATATGACTGAATCCCGGAGCCGGCATTTCTTCTCCAGTGTTTCGTCTGTTTTTGTAGGTATAACGTTAGCTGCTTCCTACGCTGTACTCTGGGCAACGATTCGTCGGATAAATAGCTCACAGTTCTACCCCTTGTCGAGGCCAAAAAGACAAAATTGTTAAAGAGCCCAGACATTGGAGAAAAAAAAATGTAAAATAATAAATCTAAAAGAAGCTTTATTTGCATTTGGAATTACATTATTTTATGCAGCTACTTTAACGAAAGTCAGGCTCATGCAGACCTACGAGAGTAGCCAGCAGATCACAAAGGGGCCCCAGAGGCAAAAGGGGGCCTAAGAGTTTCAATAAAATTAAAAATAACATCAAAAGCAGAAAATCAATAAAACACTCCATTCCAATCCCCTAGACTTTTTTTTAATCTTATAGCTTATGACTAATGGTGAAGAAAAAGGGCCCAGTGAAAAAAAAAAAGTAGTCTACCCCACTTCATGAAATTCCTCTCAATCTCATTAAATTAATTAGTTTTCTCATCTTTAATAACTTTTGGAATCTTGAATGTTTCTTCTTCAAACTTTTGGCGCAGCTTAGCCGCAGCTGCTTTTGCGCCATTAAACACCAACCAACCAACCAACTTTCTTCAAACTTGCCATGAGCATTTCAAGGACAAAAGATAATTTAATTTTTCATTCGAAATTTCTCCTGGTGGAAAATTTACGGATTGAAATTTACCAAAATTCCTACAGAAAAGCATTAGAAACGAAACAATTAGCTCTCACTGTCGGCAAACAATGAATTTCTACTACATCCAATAGTAGCCATGGAAGACGATGATCCGTTTTTCCTGTGCAGGTTTTAAGGTTCAGGTTTATTTAAATTTCAGCAATTGGAAAATTTAAAAGTAAAATATTTCGTATTATCATTTACATTATGGAGATAACTTTTTCTTTTGTTTTCTTTTTACAACTTTAAAAAAAATTCAATGGAAAATTAGAGATCGCTATATTTTTAAGGAAGTTAGCTAATTTTGTTTTTTGTTGATTGAGCATGAAATCATTCGAAATCTTACCATTCCATTGGAACTTTTTTGTTCTCTATTTTTCCATTTGTTTGGTATCACGATAAAACGACTGGACGTATTTGCATAAAATGTGGAACTTAAATTTTTAACTCAACTATGTAACGCGACTGAATATACTGCGCTGGGGTGGAGGTTAATTCTGACGGCTGGTTGAGAGGGGTAAACAAGAAAAACTTGCTCACAGTTTAAGTTGGACCATAACTATGCTATAGCAGTAAATCTAAGTTTACTGCTATTAGCAGTAAATCCAACCAAAATTAAAAGAAAAAAAGAATGAAATAGGCCTATTTAGAGGGGGGGGGGGGGGAGTTCTAGCCTTTCTGACGTCAAATTTACTCCCTGGCTAAGGAATTTCTTAAAATCATAATGTTTCTATGAAAAAAATAGTTTAATGGAGATAGATAATGGAGCACCAACTACGACATTTAAAAATTCACCAGAAAATTAAAAATTAAAGCTCATCCTTTAATAAGAAGTAATCGTTAAACCTAACCACCAAGGGTAGTGGGCAAAGAAATGCTATTGGGAGGAAACGACGTCGGAAACCAAAGTCGAATTCCGTTGGGTCTTTACACTACAGTGCTCGAAGCATTGACAAGATCAAAGGAACCGCTAGTCTATTATATTGAAAAGATGCTGCTGCTTCGTGTGACGACACAAAGCTCAAATAGTAAATAAAGATGTCAGTTACTCACTAGACAATGCATTTCAAAGATTTCTAAATCTTTTCTTTTGCAATTTAAACATCATGGTTGAACTTAACGTATTTAATTCTATTCATCTTCATTTTTAAATTTTGTCCCTTGAACTTTCATAGTTGTTTTTACCTATTGTATGTAACCATTCCTCGTCGCGTGCAAGTTCAGGATCTAATTCGTCTTCGTCAGCGTCGTCTTCATCTGTTTCCACTTTCTTACATAGAGAAGCGAAAAGAATTGCTAAGAAAAATATCTGCAAATAAAAAAAAAAAATGTAAAATTTAGAATTCCGAGAAATAAAATTTTTAGTTGTACCTAAAATTAAATATACTTTATATGAAAAATTGAAATAAATGAAGATACTTTAAACAAATACATTTTTGTATTAGTGTACTTGTTTAAAATTAAAGAAAAAAAATCATTAGCTCTTAAATGACTAAGACAACATCGCTTCTATGAGAAATCACTCCATATTAAACGCATGATTGATAAAATATGTTAAAAAAATTCATTAAATTCCGATGTTGACATTTGTCATTAAAGAATAAACTTTAGGAATATATAAAAAAAAAACAACACGTAGATAAGGGATTTAAGTTAAAAAGACAAAAAGAAAGAAAAATTAGCTGCAGCAAAAGTAGCCGTGAATGGTAAATTCATAAACAGTCACGCCATCTTTCTTGTCTTTAAGTTTAATTCAAGCCTTTCAGTCATGGGCGGGAGATCTAGGAAGCCGCCTACTAAATTGACTGATACGTCTGAATCGTGATTGAATTCCGGGACGGGCATGGATGCTTCTCCTGTGTTTGTCTCTTTCTTTCCTTCCACCCATCTATTACCATTGTTCTTTAACCCCAGTGTTAAAGGAATCATTCACGGTACTTCAAAGTTTTGAAGCTTAATTGAAACTTAAACAGCGTTTAAACAATTCTGCTGGGTAAACTAATCAGAGCAATACTTAAATACTGCAGCGAAACACTATCCGAAAGTCACATGTATAACTATGGTTCTTTTGCCAGCTTAAATCCTGTTTATAAAAGAACAAGTCTAAGTTGGGAGGAGCATCAATGAATTAACGTTATCCCCCGGTCCTCTGATTACAATTAATTGTATAAAAAAAAATGTTATATTCAGAAATAAAATATTAATATCGACAACATATTGGAGTTCATGAAGTAAATTGAAGTAAATGTGGACGGACGAATGGACAGGACAAACGCAGTAGCACCCATATGGGCCGCTAATTAACAGGAATATCCCTTATTTGTTAATGCTATAAAAAGTACATGCAGTTAAAAGATATAACTATTTAAATAAAAAAATATTTAGAGTAAAATTAAAAATTAGTTGACTAATAGACTAATAAAATTTAATAAAATTAATAACAATAAAAGTAAACAAAAATTAAAATTTGATAAACTATTAAACAGTTTTACCTTGATTGGCTGTGTAATGAGGATTGAAGTAAAGAAAGAAATGAGCAAGGAAGTCAGCCATTTTTTTGTTTTCTCATTACCGAACTGTATCCCATAGGCCCAAATGAAGAATATTGAGACGCCCATAGCAGCAAAGCATAGGATCCATGCAATTATAATGAACCACCATGGTAGGGTAAACTTTCTATTACGAATGTAAATAGGACCATCTCCCCCTCGCCATCTCTCTACTTTTTTAGTCTTTTCTTTGTCTCCAGTTTTTAGGTTGTTGGATTTAAAATTCACAGATGCTTGTTGATTTTCTAGCAAATAAATAAATAAATAAATAAATACACAAGTAGAAGGTGTTGTTAACGGTGAATTAATGGTTAAAGAGTAACTTATTTATCTTCCTTAGAGGGAGGCAGCAAATGACATACAACTTCTGGGAAGAGTTTTACTATTTAGTGTCACATGACATGAGCACCACCACTAGGATTTAGAATATTAAATAAAAATTTTCCCCCGAGAAATATTTGAAAATGAAAATTTAAGTAGTGGGTGGGTTTTCCCCATTCCCCCTCTCTCCCAAATTAACCCGAACAATCTTCACGTCTTTCCTTACACTAACCTTACAAATTAAATATAAGGTTCTCGTACACTGTATTTAATTTGTGAGAGTTTGGATTTTTTTCTTACACTAATACATGCACGTTAAATTTGTTTTTATAGTAAATAACATTTTTCAATAAATATAACATTTCTGTCTGAAAAAGGTATAATTGTATAACTGAACTTAATCCTTTCACATTCTTCAGATCGCTCTTCTGGGAGCCTACGATTGAATTTTCAGTTCTGCTTGGTTTAATTATCTCGATAAACCAATATTATAGAAAAATGCTATTTTAAAACTATTGATTTGCTGCTAATTAATTGTTTAAGCTTATTGACAGTATTTTAATCACTTTATATGATGTTCCTTGTTTGCGACATGTTATTCTTTCCGTTCTTTGAATTATGATTTGCTGATGTCATGTTCTTCGCAAAATTCATTAACATTAAATAGAAAATAATTCTAAGAAGAAACCAGGGAAGTTGTTTAGTTCGCAGTGTCACCTTGGAAAGTGAAGAACTACAACCACTGCGTGTATTAATACAGTTTGTTTGTTAGGGAATAGTTTCCTAATAACATCCCAAAAATAAAAAAACAAAAAACAAAAACAAAACAGTGATTAACAAATTTCTCAACTTTTACAAAACTTTACAGATTTACCATACACTGTTTCAGTGAACATGGCGGAGGCAGAAAGTAGAGAATTTCAAGTAGAAACTATATCTCGAAGGAGCGAGTGGAGGACTAATTTCTCAGTAATTTTCTTCCGATAACAACCATGAAGCCCTTTTGAGAAGAAGGTCATTCTGAAATATAGTTCAAAGTCAGCCATGCTTCAGACGGAACTCCACTTTTCCGCCATGTTTCATTCTGAATGCAACGTAAATCTAATTTTCTTAAAAACGGGAAAGAAATCGATGCTTAAAGTTGAATCGATTGGTTCTAAAAGCTGTATGTCCTAATCTCCAAGATGCTATAAACTAAATAATTATTCCTGGAATAACTCTTTTCCTGGTAAATCACATACCTCATAGTGAAGCTAGGAGTAATGTCAATATAAACAATAAGAAACATTCGAAGTTCAAATACTTCACTTAGTTGATAAAATCAAGTCCAAGAGACAGTTTTAAGTGTAGGCAACCGAGACTTTTGCTTAGGGTCTCACACTTTTTGATAAACTTAAATTAAAAATGCCTAGCTTATCACAATCCAAAACTTCTTCATTTAAATCACGCACTAAAACAAATTACGTTTGGTACTTCCATAGAAATTCTTATGCAAACATTTTTCTAATTATGCGTAAGAACCACAACCCTTTTAAAACAGAATTTTTAAATTACTTTTTAATTACTGTATTCTTTTGTAACATTGTCTTCCAATATTTCACTTTATTAGTTTTAAATAAGAATAAAAAATGTTTTATTTACGTTGTTTTTCTATAGCTTCATCAATACGAGATTTTTTCAGCTTTCTAGGTCTTGACTTCCGGAATAAGAAAATAATTAGAAATGTAATTGGAAATATTATAAGGTTTGAGAAAAATCCCACACTGATCTGAAAAAAAAGAAAGGAATACAACAAATTATATAATGTTTTAGTAAAAATTAAGGAGTTAAAAATAATTAAAAGAAATCAACTTTTAAAAAATATCGTCAAACGAGTTTTGCATTTGTAGAAAGATTAACAAACCTGTTCTAAGCTGAGACTGAATGGTCCCATTTTCACTGCACTGGTAGAAGGCTTATCAGGAATTGTACCATACCACATGGCACTGACTAACATTGACAGGTAGAGAATACACATACACGATGATATTCTCTGACATCTAGTGAAACGACTTCTTGGAGGACGTAAGAAAACCGAAAACCAAATGTGTCCATCAGATAAATTTTTATTGGATGTCTGACTAAATAAATGTCCAAATTCTGTTAGTTGTTCTTTACCAGCAACGGGAATAACACGATCGATCTTTAAAAATAATCGAATGGAAACAAAATTAAAATATTATCGGCATAACAAAGATGCTAATATTAAATCAAATTGAATGTTTAAATTATATTCAAGTTAATATTAATCATTTAGTCAATAACTCATGATTAGTTAATTATTCAAAAGGCAATAATAAAGTCATCTACTTTCGAAATATTCTGATATCAATAAAAATTATGATTGGTTATTTATTGTTACTATTTGCTCTTGAATTTTATTTTCTTTGAGTCAATCTATAATTAAAATATCAGCTGTAGAATTTAAGTATTTACAATTCTATGGTTTCAACATATGACAAACAAGACACGATAAAGAAATACGTAAATGTATATTAAATAAAAATTAAAAATTATAAAACTAAAAATAAAAATTTGATATCGTTTAATAATTTCGACTTTCTTCTACATAGTTAATACTGCCCCACTTCTTCCCATTGTCTATAGATGTATTCTCATTACTTTAATATTTCTCGACTATATTTAGGTTATAATATGTTGTTTACAATAAGTTCTATGTAGATTAGTAATGAGACATAATCTTTCCCAAGACAGAAACAAACAAAACACGATAACACTATTCCCTATTACTAGAAATGCCATCTATGAACTACAGAGTGGCGTTTGATAGATGGAGCTGCTTGTCAAAGTAGATTCGTAAATACGCATCCAAGTCAAGGAGCATTCGCGTTTTAAAATTTAAATTCAGCAAAATAAGTCCTCGTATTATGCTATTAATCCATTCCGAATGTTTCCGCATAAATTAAAAAACCGATTAAATCGATGTTGCTTAAATGTATTTACTGCAGAATTTAAATTTAATTACATGATTATTCGTTTTAGAGAACACTTCTACTCACTGAAAATAAGATATAGGTAAAATGTAATACTAAGCATCATGCTTCTTAGGAAGGACGGTATCGAAAATCGGAGTATATTTCATTGGATGAGTCTGTTCTCTATTTTTATTCTGGTTGAAATTCTGGCTTATAGGTACGTACCTCTGAAATAAAAACCTATATAAGCTATCACTGCATTCAATGTCATTCTTTGCTGGAAATCTTAATAACACAAAAAGCTTAACTTACGGTTCTCCATCGTCGACCATCAGCAGCCAAATGACACAACCATCAACCATCAACCAAAATGACACAATATCTACAATTGGAACAATCTAGAAGTTCAGGTTGATCTATCTCCGACCTTCGTTGACCTTAATAGCTTCACTGAGTTTATAAGTTGGTCTTCATATTACGATATTGATAGATTACAATCATTCCATACTTTTCTATATTCGTTTGACATCATTAACTATCTTTGCAGCAATTTCTCCTTCTTATGAAATTCTTCTCCAGCCTTTTCATTTGGCTTTCTGCGACTTCACTTCTAAGCCTCGAGCTCTGACATGATCACTTATTTGCTCTGGAACGTGACAATTCGCATTTTCAATATTTCCTGGGAAGAGGTTTCCGCTTTAGAACGAGATGTGCTTTTATTCACTTCTTGATTAAAAAAAAAAGTTACAGAATGTCCAAGATTGGTGTCTGATACAAATATAATTTATAGCGCAAGTGGCAGGTTTCGGCAATAAGCATCTTCATACTGCCCTGACTTCTATTGTTCAACTTTTTTACTTGGAAGTCTTTTTTCTGCATTGAATATAATCTCATTTTGAAATGACAGTTTTAAGACTTATTTTTAAGATGCTCAATAGACTTTAAAGAGTCTATTGATGTAAGACGCTGAAATACTAAACCACTTTCATCTTGACTGATATTTTGGATTTTTATGATATTAAAATAAACGTCTGTAAATACAATCAAAATTAAACTATAGAAGATATCAAATATATAGATAAGATTTTGACATTTTTTGACATTTTTTGTAAAGCAGAAGCATATACAGTCAAAACCAAACAAATACTTAATATAGCAAAAAGCAAATATTAAAAAAACGAGATGCTGGAAATAAATTAGGTTAATTAAAGGAAAGAATTAAAAGATAAGAGAAAAGATATGTAAAGTAAATTTCAAATGGACTTTTGAATGGAAAAAACTATTTAGATATAAGGGAAAAGGAAACAGAGAAGATATTTGGAATTGAATACCACACAATAAAAAGATAAGAAGGATAACAGGACCAAAGAAAAAAAGTTGGAAAGAAAATTATGAAGATTAGAAGAATTTGATCTGAATTCAAGCTTAAAAAAGACGAAATTATGCATTTTGTGGTCAGAAACATTTCTATAGATTAGTTTACTTTTGAGAATAATAGCAAGATACTAATGTACCGTAGTTAGAATTGAAGTGAGGTACATTCCCTCACAATACATTGCGTCCTCTAGTATATTGTAATTACGGAATGAGGATATATTGTGGTTGGATTAATTAATTTCATATAGGTGCATTATATATTGGAAGGACAATCGATGCAGAACGAACGATTAATCGGAATTCATGAAGAGAAATCTAATACAAAGCGCAAATATAAGTACAAATAAGTAAGTAAAAGAAATATTAAAATTAAATAAGGTGTAGATATATCTCACGGGTATGTTTCATTGACATGAGAATGAGATGAAGTCAGGTGATCAGCCCAACCCTCGCCCGCCTTTACGCCCGGGAAAGAAACCCGGCACCCATTCTACAGTGCTGGGTGAATCCTACGACTTTTGTAAAGGAGAATTGAGCGTAAAAAAATCCCCGACCTCCGCTGGGGATTGAACCAGGCTCCTCCTGTCCACAGTCAAGCACTTACCACTTGACTACCAAAATAAAATACGGAAGGAAATAAATAAAAATAAAAATGAGAACCAATATCGCGGCACACAGAGCTGATATAGAAAAATAATTACCCAAAAGTGAACATGCTGATGTAATTCTTAAGCTAGTACAGAGGAACTACTTGCTTATGTAATTCCTTATAACTTCAGAACTATCAAACTATGAAAAAAGTTACAATATACAAAATTGCAATATATTTTTCCCCTATAATTTTTGATTCGAAATACTTTTCTATGTAAAGCGAACAAAGCATTATAAGCAGAAATGTAAAAATCGATCGCCATTTTGGAATATGGCGGCCAAGCGGCAGTATGGATTTTAACTTACTTTCAGGGTATTCGACAGGAATGTATTAAAATGCTTCTGCCAAGTTTCTTGTTTCTGATATTAACTAAAATTACAGCACCAGATATCTTTAATCAGTATAGAGAAACTGTTCTCTGTTCTTAATCGATTAAATTAATATTATCATCACTGTAAATTAAGAAGCATCTTGAAGGACAACTGAGAATAAATTATAAAAAGTGTAAGGGACATAATGAAAAAATTAAAATATACTTACCAAACCATCGCTATGCTCCACTGACAGCCAATCATTGACAATAAATTCAAATTTCTCTCCAGTTTGGACGTCTCGAAACATTATGTAACTCAAATGCCACGATGCCATGATACCAGGACCAGAATTGTCATGCCATATATGCAAAAACTGAAGCTGACCCAAAGGTCTAAAAGAAAAAATTTAGAAAACAAAAATTAACGTAAATATTATATTAATTAATTTTAGATAACGGAAATAATTGATCAAAATACAGAAAAGGATGTTTTACCAAAAATACCAAATGCATCTTTAAATGCGTTTCTATGTCTAGATGGTTAGTTTAGCCATTGGATTCATAAATAAGCATAATACAAAAATTATAAAGTGTGATTTCTATTTTAATAAATCTTAAAAAGAAAATAAGTAAAAAAAAAAAGCTGCATTAAATTCGCTACTAAATATTTTTGTGCATGAAAAAAATTCAATAAAAATCTAATAATAAATGAAAACCAACGATTGCACATAAATAAGCGAACACACGCTTTTGAGTTTGTCATGAGAGGGAATCGGGAATGGCCGTTTCGTTCTTATTGGGACTCATCAGTCCGATCCACCCTCTCTGATGACAAACCCAGAAAGGCATAATAACTTTAAAGCATTTAGTGTTCATTGACAGGATAAAGAAAAGAATATAAAAGGAGTGCAAGTTAAATCTTTTTGCTAAAACTATATTATCTTAATTATGTATGATCCTTTCGGCAGTGAGAATAAATAAGAATAAGGCGCAAATAGCGATGTCAATAAATGCTGTATAAAATTCAATCTAACTTGAACATAATAAGGTTATTCATTGTCTTAAGATCAGACCTTTCCTTCATGCGAAAGAAGTACTTGAAAAACACAACTTAGATAGAACATACAGTACATGTTATTGATTACACTGGTCTGAAAAATAACTTTTTTCCCTACTTTTCAAAATTTTGTCTGTTTATGTTTTTGAGAGCTCTGAATTTGAATCTCACAGCCATTTTATTCTATCACCCACAGTTTTCGAGAGATCTGGGTTTAATAAAGAAAACTGCTATTTTGCTCAGAGAAAATAAAATGTATTTCACCAAATATTTATTTATTTATTTATTTATTTATTTATTTATTTATTTATTTATTTATTGCAAAAAGTTAAATCTGACACTAAACAAATCGTAATAAATTTAAAATTTATAAAAAAAACTTATTTTGTTGCCTTCTTCTTATATTTTATCTCTAGTGCGTGTTGCTGCAGGGTCCAACAGCAGACTGCCAACATACTCTCGTCCCATTTTCCGTTATATCCTTTTTGTCTATCAGGGATAGATCTTGCTTGAACCTTTTTCTATGTTCATCCGAGACTGCTGACATCATTTGCAATAAAAAACATTCAGTTGTGAATGTAATAAATGCACCTTTAGCGGCATATTACATCCAAATGCTTTGTATGACGAATTGTTCTTCGACGATTTCTTTAGAGTTGTTTTGCCCTTACATTGCCTAAAAGTTGTAGCATAGACTCTATTCTACACAAAATTCCTCATTAATCCTAATATTAATTAATTTTAATATGCAGAGGTAAGAACAAGATTATCCACTAATTAGTGTTATTCACTAACCTGCTGTCAGGTTGATTTTTTGCAAGAGCATGATGACTGTGACGTTACACTGTAAAAATGATGTAACAAAATGTTCTGAAGAGACTACACTGCTCTCACAAAGTAGATAAAATGTTGACCTCACAAAACACTTAGTGAACACTTTCCAAACCACCACTAGGTTATATTTTACTTTACATCAACTTCGCTACGACATCTCACACATATCTATTTATACTCTAACGAAAAGACTAGAAAAAGACTTACTAGAAAAGACAGAATGGATATAGAAGCAAACAAATCCTCATATAAGGACTGTTGGTTATCTCAGATAATAAAATTGAGAATTCAAGTAGTCTGGAAGGGAATATAATCCTGCATATCATAAAAAAAAATCCCTATTCTCTAAAAATAAAAGGCCCTTCCTCAAAAATGGTGACTGATATAAATATTTGGATGCCAGATTTGGAATCAGCACTGTTCGAATCTATAAAGGTTTTTGGAGGGAGGATTTTCGTGCAGACCAGTGTTATTGCAGCACTCCAATCAATCGATGGAAATTACTGTCTCTGAGTCCCGTTACACTGTTACGGATGAAAATATTTCCAAAGGAGGAATGCAGTGGTAAATAGCAAGATAAGCGGTATACAAAAAAAGTGCATTAGTATAATCAATGCCTGCGCTATTTTGAATCAATTCGAACCTCCGCAAAGTCTACCTCCTCTTATTGATGTAACGAGGGGTTGTAATCCTCTTTCTCACACTGCATCCCGAAATGGAAGAAATGTAGTATTTTGGACCTGTTTTTTTTGGTTGGAAATTCATCGTTTGTAACTCTCCTCTCACCCGCCTATATGGTAAACGACACAAGGTTTCTTTTTCATTGAGCGGCTAAGACCTCAAAATTTCTGAGTATGCCGAAACACTGGGATACAAAACACTTATATCGAGCAAAAGACTCTTCGAGAGATAGATTCATCCTAAACATCTTATCATACAAAGATGATCTTTGCCATCTTAGTATTGCAAGAGACGTGACACAGTATCAACATTCCTAAACAAAACAATTGAATTGCTCCTCCTCTTTGCCACTTGGAAATCATGATGAATATTAATAATGCTGAGTTCTTTGTTTGGATTCCAGCGTTTTGAAGGTCGATTGTCTGAATCTAGTAACATCATTAATACAGTATTCTGAAATTTTGAGACGTTTAAGCCAGACAATAATATCGGTTCGTCACACCATCTGAACTTTGTTGTTACATGACATCCGCCTCTATACTTCGCAGTTAACAGTAATTAAGACAAATGTTTTTAAAGATATTATTAAAAATCAATATTTCTGAAAAGATATTCCTAGGAATGTATGAAACACTCCGTTAGCCAGATATTTTTTCAGATAATTCTACATTTTGGTATCTCTAATAATAACAATGATCAAAGGAAGTTCAGGTCATCAGATTTATTCAAACGAGCGCAAATCGTTCTGGGTGGAGCTATTATTCTGTTAATATACGATTAGCACCAGTGTCTACTTCAGCGTTGTAAATTTGTATAAATATATAATTCTTTTGTTATATTTCTAACTTCTCAGTTGTTATTCAAATGCATACATTAATTTTAAGATAGGTTTCTTTCTAAATAATGTTGGTTATGTTCACTTTATTCATCTATAAATACCTGGGAACAGCAAGAACAAATACATCGATTCCATTTTTCTTAAAGCATCTATCGGGTGGTTTTCCAAAACTTCGAATTTCTGTTTCTTCTTTGTCTCCACATACCACAAAACTTATCTATGGGAAAACGAATTAAAAAAATAGTCAGAAAAGATAAATTATTGGTGGATATATACTGTATATATACACAGTGTATCAAACTCCCTGTACAAATTATAATGGAAGACAGGGAGCATCAAGATAAACGTTTTTTTTTTTTTTTATCTAATCTTCGATGCTATTTAGAAGCGCTGCAATCGGCTAGAAAGGAGATATACAACACCACGATAAACCTAAATGAATGGAAACAAATGTGAACAGCGAGTTTCCTTAAAGCAGATGCTTGGATGCTTGGCATAGTTTAATAAACATGCCAATTTTCTTTATAGCTGATTGTAGCGCAGATAAATAGCGCCCTCTAGTCCAAAGGTTGGCATCAGCTGACGTACACGAAATTCAATGACGTACATTCATACTTTGTCTTGCTGTTGCCTATCTACCATTAAAATTTGTTCAGAGGTTTTTGATAAACCCTGTAAATGAATAAATAACTAAATATATAGCCACATTATATGTATAAATAATATAATACATGTAACGTAGTTGCATGCATAATTATTATCAATGTATTATCAATAAAATTAACAGTTGTGCGTAAGTACAAAAGATTTAATTTTCAGTTCATTAAAGAGATTCGAATAATACCTACTTTAGATTTTGTTGATGCTCCTTTGGGACTTCCAGTAAAAATAAGCATCTCATAAAGATATTTGTCTTGAGAATTGTTATCTGGCACAGGTAGAGCACCGATCTAAAAATCATGAAAGTTCACATTTCTAACAATGAGAGTTGAAAATTGAAAATAGAATTGAAACTATATAGATCCTTTTTTTTTTGAGGGATTTCCCCACTCCGGGATGAGATTATCTCCATATTTCGGCCCGGTGCCTTGGGCCTTCTTTGGGATATATATAATTAATTACATCAAGGTGGACGCATATCTAACAATTCCATTGTTAGTTTCTCGGATGAGTTGTTGCGCCCACTTTGATGTAATTGATATTTATACATCTCCCGAAGAAAACCCGAGGCACCGGGTCAAAATATCGAGATAACTCATCCCGGAGTGGGGACATCCCTCAAAAAAAAAAGGATCTATATAGTCTATCTCACTCCTCCTTCAGAACCAAACTACAGAATTGAAAATTATGAAGTCAAAATGAAGTGATTTGTTTTTCAAACTAAACAATTTATTTACCTTTTCTTTATCTTTGTTGTCCTGTCTTCTGGCCCAAATCATGAAAATTAGATAAAGAACAAAAGTGACCAGAATGGCACAGTAGATTGTCAAATTATCTGTAAAATTAGCGTTAGCAAACACATAAGCAAAGTCGATAGCATTTGGAGCCACCATCAGACCACCAGCAAATGACGTCAGATGATTACATTTACAGTGAGTACCTGTTGATGATACTTTAACTACCTATTAAGAAAAAGAAAGAAGAATTATAATGTATTTTCATAAATTACAGAAAAGCAAAACAAACGACTAGTATGCGAAATATATAATATTTAAAAGAATTTAAGAGAACAAAGAAAGGTTGAACATCTGAATCTCTACATTTCAAAGTGTCAGCTTACAAAACCGATTTTTTTTTTTTTATCTTTTTCAGAGAAACATCATCATAGAATTGAACATGTTTGAGGTTTAACTCGTATTAGTATTGAAATTATTGAACTTCGACATTAAGAAACTTGGGACTCAATGTTATTGATGCCAACATTTAAATTTTTAATATTGTTAATTTATACTAATGAACAGATAGTTATAAACTAAAAGCTTTTGCGTTAATGCAACACTTTTAATCTCGCAAGGCATAGTTATATAATGGAGAATTCTAGAAAAAAAGTATAATCAAAGCAAGGAAATTATATGAGTAAGGAAAGAAAATTGTATATGTTACTAAGGTCATCTGCTTTTGACAAATAAAGGACAAATTAATCTAGGACTCCGATATCCATTCACCCTTTTCGACAATGATTTTTTTTGTAACGAAATAATTTTGAGAACCGAAGCTCTTTAAACGAGTGACGCATAAGATATTTGATCAATCTGTTTTTATTTCATTCTCTTTAAAGAAATAAGATTTCAAGTTTATCAATAAACAATCATAGTCATTTATTTTTTTATGGAGTAGTGATTGCAAAATTAGCAGGATTAAATGTCTCTTTATGATGACGAAATTTCATCTTTTATAGATGAAGTGGCATAATTAAGAATTCCCTTGATAGATGGCACCATACGTTCCTAGAAGCTAAAGTCACTGTATAATCGCGAAAAGACGCTATTAGAAGGACGGACACACTTTTCTGGAGCCCTTGCCGACAATAGAGCTATACGATTGGCTCTTACTCGTCACGTGACAACACGGCAGCCATTTTGGAGGCATTTCTTTCAAATCATTTACGATTCAACATTGATATCATTTGAGGTGTTCTGGAAGGTTTTCTTGACTTTAAGTAGCTGGATTTCGTATTGAATTTTTTTCATTATCTATTTCAAGTATTATTTACTCATATTATTTCCTGTATTTTCTAAATACAGCGGAAATTATATTTTTTAAAACTGTTTAACATAAATTCAAGTCCTGTTAGGATTTATCACCAATCCCATCAACAGATGCTTCATTTGTTTACAAAAACAAAAAATTATAATTTCAACTTAATTTCAAATTATTTTTTTCCTATTTTGTAAATAGAATTAGGACAAATAAATTAAATACATAACTATTAAAAATTTATAAATTATTACATAATCCACTTAATGTATGAATTATCAAATTATCATTTACATTTTTTTATATATTTATTATATGAAGAATTATTCTAAATAGAGAAAAGAAAGCCCTTTTTCCTCTCTATCTTCATTATTTCCTTTTCTGCTACAGTATCTAAGTTATAATAAGCGTTTACAAGAATTTCAAGATTTGCAAAATTATAAATTTAATTTAGAACACATTATAATAAGCATTTTTAAGAATTTTAAAATTCTATAAATTACAATTATAATTAGAACACATTATAAACTATATAACTCTTTAATCTTCTACAAAATTTAAATTATTTAATTTATTAAAATTGAAAACGGAAAAAAACAAGGAAATGCACAAATCAGTAAATTTGTTTGCTGTCACGCATTGAGCCATCATCGACAGCAATCTGGGACAGCTGTTTCGTCCTTATTAGGACTCATCAGCCAGATTTAGCTTTGATGATCAAGCTCAGAACGCGTGAAAAGCTATGGTTCCTTTCCCCCTCTCTCAGAAGTGGGACTCGGCAGAAAGCAAACAACAATAGAAAAATCGCTGTAACAAGTACAGAAAAATTACCTTGGCCCGCTGAGCGCTGGGCACAAAAGGCATTTAATAAAAGGATAAGCCAAACGCAAAGGCGAAGAATTAATAAGTAAGAAGGTTTAACGTGCATTAAATGTAATATGAAAACGGAAAAAAACAAGGGAACGCACAAATTCGTAAATTTGTTTGCTTTCACGCATTGAGCCATCATCGACAGCAATATGGAGCAGCTGTTTCGTCCTTATTAGGACTCATCAGTCAGATTTAGCTTCGATGATCAAGCTCAGAACGAGTGAATACCTATCTGATGAGTACAAATTTACGATTTTGTGCATTCCCTTGTTTTTTTTTTCCGTTTTCATATTACATTTAATGCACGTTAAACCTTCTTACTTATTTATTAAAATTATTATTAAAATTTTTGCTGTGTCGATGAGATTCTTAATTCTTAAATTTTCATTGTTTTTGTTTCTTGTTTAAAATACAAGTTTCAGTATTTATTTATTTTTGTAAATTATTAATAGCTTTAGATGATTCTATAGGTTCTAATCCAACTGAACTAGCATAATTTATATTAGAGTCAAATAATACTAAATATATCAGTAATTTTATTTTAACTGGCAATAAATCTTTTATATGATAAAATATATATGCTATTGCTTTTAATGTTTTTAGTAATAAATTTATGTACATTTTCTAAGTAAAAGTCTTATTTTTAGTTAATGCTAAATATTTTATATTATTTGCTACAGCTACTTTATTATTTAAACTACTGTGTAACATTTATTAAAACTACTGTGTAGACATTTATCATTATGAAAATATGTCGTTGGTTCATGTGGTAAAATTTGTTTCTTGAGGGTACTAAAAGACATTTTTTTTTCATTTATAACCAACTTATTATCATGTATCCATCTTTCAGAAATATTAAAGTGTTTTTGCAAACTTTATTTTTTTTTTCAAGATTTTTTTCCGTTCTTTATTATTATATCATCCTCTCCATAAATAAACATATCACAATCTATATTACTAAAATCTTTTATTTCTCTGTCTGTCTGTCAGACGCAATTTCCTGAGCGAATGGAAAATAGAAATAATTTTTAAAACGTCCACGACAGGAATCGAACCTACAACCTTCTGATTCGAAGTCAGACATCTTATCCATTAGGCCAAGGTGACTACTACCCACTTTATATTGTTTTTTGACTTGTGTGTCCTTCCCCTTCCCCCCCCCCCTCAATAAGGAATATATTCAATTTTTTTTTTTGAATATCAAGATTTTGTTTTTTATTTCCGATCCATTTGTTTATTTTTAATTCGAAAATGACAATTAGAACTATAATTGTCCAAATGTTGGAATATTTTAAATATAATATTCTTATTTAACAAAATTCTATGTGATATTGAAAAACAAGCACGTGTACACGGGAGATGTTTGAATAAAAAAAAGTCAAGAAAGAAAGAAGCACTATTTCTATTAGATAGAATACTGAAAAATAACTATTTGTCACTTAAAAACCATCACTATTTATAACTCAAAAACCACTGAAAAGTATCAATTGTAATTAAAAAAAGAGTTTCAAGAAAGAAAGAAGCACTATTTCTAATAGGTAGAATACTGAAAAATCGCTGTTTGTTATTCAAAAACCATCACTATTTCTAACTCAAAAACCACTGAAAAGTATCAATAGGAATAAAAAAAGAGAGTCAAGAAAGAAAGATGCACTATTCCTATTAGGATGAATACTGAAAAATCACTATTTGTTACTCAAAAACCATCACTATTTATAACTCAAAAACCACTGTAAGAATCAATTGAAATAAAAAAAAGAGTCAAGAAAGAAAGAAGCACTATTTCTATTAGGTAGAATACTGAAAAATCACTATTTGTAACTCAAAACCACTGAAAAGTATATCTATATTACTAAAAATTTTTATTTCTCTATCTGTCTGGTGCAATTGTTGTAATTTGTGAAAATAGAAATAATTACTACAAGTTCGCTACGGGAATCGAACATGCAACCTTCTGCTCCAAAATTAGATGTCTTAGCCATTAGACCACGAGGACTACATTCTAATCTCTATAAAAAATAAAAATATATCATAAATATATGATTCACACGCTGGTTCTAAAAGCAGTCGTGGATTGACAGAATATAAACATCAGAAATTAAATTTTAAAAAAAAAATTAAAAACTTTTAGTTTTAGTTTATTTGATGTAATTTATGTGTGTGTGTTTTTAATAAATAAAAAGTTGTTTTCCGTTACATAAGCGAGGCTTCCGGAGCGAAGCGACGGGTAGTCGACTAGTTTCCAGATAAAAAATAAAAAAGCCGACATTTGAAAAAAAAAAAACAAACATAAAAAGTAGCGGTTTCCTTTTGATTATCGTTTGCATTATTAATGAGTTTTAATGTCATTTGCAATTAAAGTGCAGATCTAATTGATTATATTTTTTCTAGTAAATAGAAAATGGTATCGAACCTTCCAGCGGGAAGTTTAAAAAAAAAAAAACAAAAAAAACCCGAGCATAATTTATTCTTTTTTGAACAAAAATAGCTTATAGCTGAATGTTCTAAGCCCGCAGAATCTGCTCTTGCCTCCAAAATGGTGGTGTCCATGATTGTGTCTCTACTTATCTTAGCGTCTCTTTGCGACGGAGCATAGAGCGACTTTTCTAGTTGCTACAGTGGCCAATGTGAGTAGATCCGCCATATTGTTTCGAAGTTAATATGAGGGCCTACGCAGATTTTATATAAAAATCTTAACCGCGCTGAGACTATCAGTCTGAAAGTTATTGAAAATAGTTAAGAATCCCTTTCAAACAACTGAAGATCAAACTTAGAAAACTTAAAGATTTAAACTTAAAAAGCAGCAAACAATGATAATGATGCAGGTCCTATCGAAAATAATGAATAAAGATAAGTCAATTCATTTTTACGAAAGCTTATAGAAAGAGAAAACATGTCATTGTTAATCACTAGTAATGAAGCTTAAAATATCTAAAGAAACACTAAAATTTAATCAATACAGCAATTAGATAAAATAAAAAAGGAGAGGTTGCCAAAAAGTCTCAATCGATGCATATTTTCTCTAGAATTTAATTTTCAGTTGCTTGGCGTTTTCAATTGACAGAACGAACAGTTTTGATGAATGAATGAACAATTCTACCGAGGACAAAATTATTTTTATTCATCCATTAATTACTAAATTACTTTAAATAGTAATAATAAAAATGGCTTCTAAAAATCGAAATATTTATTTTGAAATATTCTTTTTCATCTGATGCAAAAAAGACTGAAAATCTTCAAAAAAATTTATTTTTCAAATTATTTTCTTAATAGAGAAATTAGTATCATTTTTCTCTATCCTAAGTTTGCATTTTTTCTTTTAATCGAATTACGGACCTTTTTAATCTTAAAATGAAAACATTAACTAAAAAATAATAAGGTGTATTACTCTTTTTACTTTATTCTTTTGTTTAAAGATGAAGTATTTTTTTTTAACCTTTTCAAAGTATTTACCATAGTTCGTTTTAAATGAAAATATGTTTCGTTTCATTTTGAAATTTTCCCTTGTTAACGGGCGTATATGCTAGTTACCAGAAGATTTTCTTAAATGTTTTAAAGGAATGCCGTAAAATGTTCACGGAAAACCTCCGGCATATCTCTATGTAGGCCTGTATGTTATTTTCTTGACAGTGTGGTTGGTTGGTTGGTTGGTGTTTTATGGCGCAAAAGCAGCTGCGGCTAAGCTGCGCCAAACAGTGTGGTCTGTCAACATTTCTTTTTAAATTATGTCGGAAAACTTAAGCAGGGAATAAATATAAAAGCGTTAGTGTTGATTAGGACATTGGCTAGACCAAAGGATTTCGTAGTCATCCTTTTAATTCCAATGTAGTTGAATATTTTTTACAGCATTTATTCAAAATAATTACCTCATTATTTATGTTTTTTTAAGAGTATAAACTTTGATTTATTAAAATAAAATAAAATAAAATAAAATATGAAACTTATTATCAAATTATTGAGAAAAAAAATAAAAATTAAACTATAAAATAACTTGAGGAAAAATGAAGCTTTTAGAAAATAAAAATATCAATCGTCGATTTATTAAGATTTTATTTCTGATTGAAAATTTGTTGATTTGAGTTAATTAAATTACCAAAATCAAAAGCAAAATAATAAGTAAATTAAAAACAAAATAAATACCAATGTTAATGTATATTGCTCTTTTTATTATTTTATATTTTACATATTCTATATATAAAAATATACTTATTTATTTTTCTTATTTAATATATATATATATATATATTTTTAATATATATTTATATTTATTTTTTGTTCATTCACAAATCAATTAACTTCACTTAACTTCATATAATATCGTACCCCAAACATTTAACCTTCAACTTTTCTCTCCACCTTATGAAAAGACTAATGGATATCGAGTTAATTTTTCCCAGATGTGGTCACCGGTCACCCTCCTCGGGTATAATAGCAATGAAAATAGACTTCTTCACTTTAAGTTAAAATGTCTATAGAAACGTCAGCAGACCATGACAAGAATGTGCTATAGAGGTTTTAAGTAGATTTTTTTAACTTTTAAGTCACTTTAAATCAAACCAAAACAACGTCAGTCATTCCATCAAATGTTAGTTTATTTCTTCAACATTTCAATGTATCTACACCAACTGACGTCTTCAACTTTTATTCAGGGAATTTTTGCTGCCATCGAAAGGTGCATTGAATCGTCTGAATGTCCAAACAGATTATGGATTAATATTTGATGAAGATTTTGACGGGGATTCAACTAATTATAAAGAAGACGAATAAGAATAAGAAGAAATGCAAATAGGATCACAACAAAGTTCAAGTGCAATTAAGAAAGCAAAGACGTTATAGTAGTTTTCAAAAAAGAAGGGTTTGCCATATATGGTCATTACGTAGCGATCGATGTTGTCTGGAACAAATGTCATCAGTCATGACGTCATCAACTTGAACGCCGAGCAGTCAGTCCAAGATGGCGTCGTTTTGTGATCGTATAAGCGTGACCACGAAAGGACAAACTTTGCGTAGCCAAGCAAGAGGAATAGTGTGGAACGTTTTTAATTATTTCAAGAACTGTAACTACAACTGCAGAAACTGCAACAACCAGAATGTTTTCGTAATGTTTAAAAGAGTTAGTTACGAAGTTTAGCAGTAGATGGCGCTGTAACGTCCTGGCAACATCAATCCATAAGGAAATTACGTCATAAAAGGATCTTCTTTCATGAACTCAACTGTAGTAGATAATGAGTATCTAAAGCCAGTACTAACATATTATCTTTCCTCAAAACAAAAAGGAACAAGATCGTTGCTTATGTTAAATGAAAGTTTAGAAAATTGGCAAGTTTATCTTAATTGAAAAAAGAATGAATCAGTCTGCAGATAGACGAGAGATAATTCATGGAGCTTAGAAATAAAATGATAGAAAGATTCGAGCTTATGGATATAAAATTATTAATATAAACTTGAAAAGATGGTCTCTTCAAACAAATAGAAGATTTAGTTGCAACTTTGAATCATTCGATACTTTGATACAAAATTTAAAAATAAAAAAAGTATCAAATTGTCTCGAGAAAAATTACGAAGCTTGTCACCAAAAAATTTTCTTCAGAAAAATCAAATCTCGCCATTTGTCCTTTCGGCGAGTTTTTATTGTTTGTTTTAGCTTTTGCGGGTGCCACATTTCTTCCGACGTTTTATGAATAAAAATTATTTGTTAAATCTATTTGGAGAAAAGTAAAAGAAGAAAAAATAAAAAGATGATAAAATCTTTAAAATGGATCAATCTGGTTTTAAAAAAAAGGATTACACTGCGAAAAGAGATGTAATATATAGAGGTGTAATAACATATAGAGGTCGAAAATCTGTAGAATCTCTGACTTTATCAACTGAAACTAACAGTTATACCATTCAACTTGTAATATCCAAAGAAGGAAAATTATGTCTCCAATTTACAAGAATAAACTGGAAAATTTCCTTAAAAAGGAGTCCTTAATATATAAATCTTTATTAGAGTATATAAAATAATAAAAAGAGCAATGTACATTAACATTGGTATGTATTTTGTTTTTAATTTACTTATTATTTTGCTTTTGATTTTGGTAATTTAATTGACTCAAATCAACAAATTTTCAATCTTAAATGAAATCTTAATAAATCGACGATTGAGATTTTTATTTTCTAAAAGCTTCATTTTACCTCAAATTATTTTATAGTTTATTTTTTTTTCAATAATTTGATAATAAACTTCATATTTCGTTGATACCCATAGATATTTTCTTTATTGTAATTTATTTTTGTTTGTCTGATGTGAATTCAAACTTCAGAAGTAAATGAAATTTATCGTGACGAAATGTTTTATCAGTTTTGAGAAATATAACGAATTATTTAATTTAGAAAAATCCGTAATTAATTTGACATATTAACATCATAAAAGTACCAATAAAAATCTTTTGCGCGAAGCCACATATTCACGCAGAGTAAGGAAATGCGGAGGGAGTAGGTTAACAGAAGGAAACAGCCATCGCGTTTTGTTTTATTTTTTATCTCCACTTCCGTTTCGAATCCGAACGTAAGAGTTTTGTAATTTAATTAAGTCAACCTACACATTAATCCTACAAAGTTTCATTAAAATTGACCATTTTTATGTTCGAAAGGTTTCTTTGTTAGCCCCGTTAGTCACGGAACGCCAGGAGCCTTACCTCCCGCGACCTCAAGGGCCACAAAGGCATACTTTATGTTCGCCTATCAAAAAGAACAGTAGGAAATCTAAAGAAAATAGATCGAGTGCCTTAAGCGTGATTTTTTTTTTTTTTTTTTTTTTTTTTTTGAGGAATAAAAAGGGTGAAGATGAAAGTAATTGTAATGATGCTTTCATTTCGCCCATAAATAAGAAACGTATCAAGTATTAAAAAATAAGGTTCCAGTTAAGACTGGAGGATGTTAAAAGTTAAAGTATTCTACTACAGGCGTCGCGGGAGGAATGGAGAATAGAGGGAGGTTAAAAAAAATTGTGGAGTCAAAGTAAAGAAAGAATTCTTCTAAGAACACTTGGAAATTTGAATACACTCACTTCCAAAAGTTAAGCACGGAGAGGAAAAATGTTAATTTCCGTTAGAGATCTGAATTAAAGAAGCTGAAATTTGTTGCAAAGGTAGAAGGAAGTATGCAAATTATATAGGTAACAGCCAATCACGGTTTCGCGTCAAGAAATATGCAAAACAAGCAGTCGTATAAGAAGCCGGCATTGTGAAGAGTTACAGGAGTTCCATGTAAGTGCTGATGAAAGGTGAATTTAAAAATAAAGTAATACACCTGATTAAGTGATACAAAAATTTAATTTTTAAAAAATAAATACAAAAACCACGTCGATTCGCCGTCGAGAAACGGCCTCCTCAAGTGATATGAACAAATAAAATAAAATAAAACGAAGGCCAATTTATACAAAAATTCAAATGGTTGAAGTGATATGCACATGCGGCCACGTCACAGGAGCGCTGCGGTGAATTTGATTGCTGGATAACGATTGGTGCCCTCAATCAACCAACGTCCATCAATAGTTATCGTCTTACACAAAAATAAAAATATAAAACTAAAACTAATAACGCAAGTTAAAACATTTCAGTAAAGAACCTATATCAAATAAAATTAATTAGCAGCACTAAAATATTACAAAACTTACAAACTAGAATAAAGGGGGAAAATTAATTTTACTCTCAATTAATTTTACTATTTTAAATTTTAAAATAATGATAACGTACACAAAATTAGAATTTCTTGTGATGCGTCAACACTTACAATGATTGTAATATTAAAAACATGATAACCAAGAATATGAAAAGAGAAAAAGGAAACCGAAGAATATTACTTTTTTTTTTCCTATCTCCCCCTAAATCCGTAATCCTTTACTTCTTAATACATATAAAGTCTCGGCTCATTACCTCTTCTCTCTCCCATATTATACTTATCTAAAAATATTGTTATGATAACTGATAAAATGAAATAACAGGATCAAACCTGTAGCCGGTCGTCCAAGGGTTACGACCCTCGCGGAAGATCGATAAATTGCTGTTGTAGCCAAGCGGAATCGAAGATCGACCTCCACACGTGTGACATCTATGGTTGTAGCGGCCATTGGTAAGACGATATCTGCCACTACTGTTCGTCGAAGGCTACACATGAATGGTCTGTACGCCCGGGTACCACGAGTTTGTGTTCATTTATCCGTCCAATCCAGAGGGGCACGATTACAGTGGTGCCGCCAGCATGTGAATTGGACTATGTCTGACTGCGGTAACGTTATGTTCACAGATGAGTCCAGATTTGCCCTACAACCCGATGATAAGCGTGTAAGGGTCTAGAGGGAACAAGGAATACGCAATCGGCCCCAGAACATCACCGAACATCACGCATTCCGCGGTGGAAGCATCATGGTCTGGGCAGGGATTTAATTGGGATATCGCACCGACCTGCACATCTACAGGCGAGGTTCTGTGACGGCTGTACGGTATCGAGATGAATCCTAGACCCCATTGTGAAACTATACGCTGTAGCAGTTGGTCCTTCTTTCGTTTTAATGGACGATAATGCGCGTCCCCATAGAGCTGCCATCGTTGACGACTTTCTGGAGAATGAGAAGATTGGAGTGGCCGGCTTACTCGCCGGACCTTCATCCAATTGAAAATCTTTGGGATGCCCTCGGCCGTGCTGTAAGTCGACGTTTCCCACCTCCAGCCACTCTCAGAGCTTTAGAAACTGCCCTACAGGAAGAATGGCGAATACTAGACTCTGCGGTGGTTGATCACCTCTTAACAAGCATGATCACACTCTGTGAACTTTGTATGCAGGTGAGGGGTTTCACATACCCTATTAATGTCGGTTTTTATTGTTTGTTTTGAATTTAAACATCATTTTGTTAATGACGCAAATATGACGTCATCTTATAATTTATGAAAATTCAATATTTTGTTTATCTTTGTATTTAATTCTTTGTTTTGTTTAATGAATAGACATAGAGCTACTTACTTGCAGCATTTCATGTCAAGCAAAGCAGAACTTGTCCATTTTTTCGCATTTTATCGCTCCATGCTTAACTTTTGGAAGTGAGTGTAGATAGTGTAAAAGGAAGGTAGTCACAATTTATTAGTTTCTGGCTAATAGCTTGATCAAAAATGGTTTAAATCATACCGAACTAAAACTAAATAAACACAACAACAATAATAATAATAATAATAATAATAATAATAATAATAATAATAATTGGCCATTTATAGGGTGTCGATTCCTTCCCAAGGACCTAGGATAGCCAGTCAAAGATAATAATAATAATAAGATCGACCACTTATCGCGGATCAGACAATTCATGGTAGCCGGTCAGAAATATAGTATTAATAGAGTATTAGATACGTATAAATTGTTATTGATTTCTTAGATATTCCACGGTCTCTTAGCAATAATTTACGATTAGTGAGATACGATCACAAAATTGTGTGACTGAGGCCTTAAAAGTCGATGTGGCCTTTGATCAGACCATTCTCCGGATTAGAAACGCAGATTATATCAACAATAACAGCGCAGCTATTGAAGAGACTCGGTGTCATGCCAATGTAAACAGAAAAAAAAAACAAAAAACATTCATTCCTGCATTATAAACTTTTTAATACAAAAATACAATAATAACAACAACAACAACAATAATAACATGCACCACCCCATGTCCGCTACGGAAAGGATGACTCTTCCCTGTAAGGAGGGAGGCCGAGGACTCATCAATCTCATCACCCCACACGAAAAACAAGTACAAACTCTTAGGGAACACTTCCACCAAAGAGCACAATACTCCTTACTCCACTCAGCCGATATACCTCACACCCCTGGATATGGAAAATCCTTCTCCAATACTCACTACCCCTGAAACCCACACTTAGCAGCTGCGTGAATCATGGACTCGTAAGGAACTCCATGGCAGACATCGCCACGAACTCAGCCAACCTCATGTTGACATGGAAGCGTCGAACAGATGGCTGACGAGTGGTGAGCTGTTTGGGGAGACTGAAGAGTTCATGATCGCGATACAGGACCAAGTCATCTCCACAAGCAACTACAAGAAACACATTCTACACGATGTAAACACACATGACGACAGATGCAGGAAATGCCACACTACGCATGAGACGATCGACCACATAATATCAGGCTGTTCCCTTCTCTCCCAAACAGACTACCTCCACCGACATAATCAGGTAGTGTCGATCGTTCATCAACAGCTAGCACTCACTTACTCACTTATTAAAAACACGGTCCCGCACCACAAGTACACACCACAAAGTGTATTAGAGTCACCCTCACATAAGCTGTCATCATCACAACAGACCTGATATCACATTTGTTGATAAGGTCAACAAAAAGACCTATTTTATTATTGCTATGCCTATCAGCAGGAACATGCATAAAACTCACGCAGACAGGATCAGTAAATATACCGATCTAGCACACGAGTTCCAGAAGCAGTGGAGGCAGGACCAAGTACGTTTTGTACCCATCGTCCTGTCCGCCACTGGTCAGATGCCTCACACATTAGAGCACTTCAGCACACTAGGAATTCACAAAAACACTTACGCACAACTCCAGAAGGCTGTGGTACTCAACACAACACCCATAGTTAGGAAATTTATGGACACAACCACACATCCCTAACCACAGTCTTGCACTTATTTTTTACACTTGGCAATATGTGCTTTGGTCCTTGACCCGCCATGTCGTTTTTGCTGGGGAAACCCAAGTTTTGAATCTTTTACATAATAATAATAATAATAATAATAATAATAATAATAATAATAATAATAAATAATAATTCTGTTTTGACTATTTAAAACTTATCAACAAGCTTGAAAAAAACCCAACTAATTTAGTCTGAATTTTGTATTAAATGAAATAAAAAGTATTAAGTATGAAGGACGGATAGAGTAAACACCTTTACACCTAGTATTGTTTAACAGAGAATGATAATATTGTAATACTTCTATAAATAAGGAAGCATTTCTAAGTTTACAATTACATGCATGAACAAAACATGTAGGCTTGTAAAATATTTATCGAAAATATATTAGAAATTGTAATTGTGGCAGCAGATATTGCATATATAGTAAGTATTGGTAATTTTAAAATAAGTGGTTATTTAATTCTTTCGAAATGTTAAATGACTGTTGTAAACTACTTACATCACAACCTTCAGTGGTCCAAAGTTTTCTTTCTTCGCTGAAATGAAGGCATCCAGATGAATAAAAAGCAATGGAATAATCTGAAGTAAAATTTTGGAGTACCATATCTTCCGTTACATCACTTCCTTCTTTAATATCTTCTATGGCTGTGTCATCTTTCAACTGTGCTACGCCAATATAATAGTTGCCTGTGTTGTTTTCAATGCCGTCACTGTCTATAAATATATTGTATTCACCTACAAAGAAATTACAAAATTAATTCAGATGATTTTTAGGCTTCTGAAAGACGCCGTATATCCCCGGTTTGTCTGTTTGGCTGTTTATCCCACAATGCTTCGCAACGGCTTCTGTTAGCTCAGTTGGTTAGAGCGTCGTGCTTATAACGCGAAGGTCGTGGGTTCGATCCCCTCATGGGCCATTATTATTCTTCATTTTTTTCTCTCCATTTTAAATCTTTTCACAGTTTCTCAACTTATGACATTTTGAGATATTGGTTATGTAATCCTATAGAATTGGGATTTTGATAACTACTTTATTTTCTCTCAAATTAGTATCACGTTGTTTAAAGTAGATACTTAGGAAGCGACTGTTTTAGGATTTTTTGAATGTTGTAGGTGGCCTGTTAGTTCAGTTGGTTTGAGCGTTGTGCAAATAACGCGAAGGTCGTGGGTTCGATCCCCTCATGGGTCATTCTTATTCATTACTTTTCTTCTCCCATTTTAAATCTTTTCAGTTTCTCAACTTGAGTTTTTTAAAATCATTATTAGGAATTCAGTGCATTAACAAGGTTTGAGTTAGGAATGACGATTATTCCATATAAATAGGGGTGGATAAGATAGCATGGGGTCGCAAAGAGACTCGCGCGAGCATTTTCTAGACCACCCCGGCGCAGTCTATTCTAAAGTAAAGGTGACCCAAAAGCCGTTGCGAAGCACTGTGATTGGTTTACTAATCGCTATCCTATCTTGTTTTTTTCTAATGTTGAAAAGTTTGATTTTCAACAAGACGCATAATTTTCTGCATTTTTTTTTCATTTAGAAATGATAAACCAAATTAATTTCTCATCAAAAATATGTTTTGCCAATTATTGTATTTTTACAATACCGATAACGTACAGCTTTATTAATGTAAAGGGATCCCGTAATTCAATGGTTTAAGCACTGGACTGTGAACTGGAGGAGCCCGGGTTCAATTCCCGGTGGTGGTCTTCCAAGGTTATTTCTCCTCCAGGCGGATCCTAGGGTTACCCAGCTCTTTGTCAGATGGGTACTGGGTTTCTTACTCGGGGATTAAAGACGGGCGGGCGTCGAACTGACTATCCGATCTCAACTAGTCCCGTTGGTCGAGAATCACTGGGATCCTAAACCTCTCGAGCACCCAAAAGCCTGCATGTCCTGTTGCGGTACAGTTTAACCTTTTTTATTAATGTAAAACAGGAAGATCTTAAAAAAATTAATCAATCAGAAACTTTCTATAAGGATTAATATTAAATTACTGTATATGCCTTTCAATTTTTTTATTTATTTTTCACTGCATACATGAAACTGCCTTAAGTCCAAAAATTGATTCAAGCAATCCCAAGTTCATTTGTTTCAGCATAATGATTTGGAAGTTAATGATCAGATTGTAATAAGTAGATAATAATGAATGGATTTCTGATCGCTGATATGTTTTGCTTCTATTTCATTTCATTATTCTGATGGAGGAGATTTCTACGGTCTTGGTCTAACAATCTAAAAATCAATGTTGAGTCTAGATAATTAATAAAATTAAACATCATAGATAGATTCAATTAGATGAAATTCTCAGAATTCAACAGTCTGTCAATGGTCAGTTCACACGCCGCTAACATTAATTTAAATAGTGAAATGAAAACACTATTGAATTTTGCAATCATCACTAAACAAACATTTGAAAGCTATACTGAAATCTGTATTGCAATTACAAACAAATTTATTCTTGAACATATTAATATGACATGCCACCCATGGTCTTCAGCATAGACAATAAAGTAACAATGTGCATAAAGTGATATGAAATGCTTATCAAAAAAATACAAAGCCAGTTAAAATGACTTGCAGTGTTCAGTTGCAGCAGATTGGGTTGGCTTGCCAGGCGAATAGGGAGAAACTCCATAGATACGTAGAAAACTTTCATAACTTCATTGAAATTATATATACTACCGTAAATTACTCTTAAGAGATAACGAAATATTATGAATAAACAGCTGACACAGAAGTAATTTACGGTAGTATATACAATTCCATAGATACGTTGTAAATGTTAACAATAGAGTTTTCATGTTTCAGAAGAACAGAACTTTAAAAAAAACTACAGAAAAATCCTTCGTATTTATTTTTAAATCAATAAAACTAACTAGAAACAAAATATGTTAACAAATTACCATCGGTAGCTGTCATTAATTTAAGATTGTAAAAGAAATCGAATGCTGTCATGACTGGTTTCTTGAGATATCGAACGTAAACAACCATTTTAGCTTCTGGATCATCTGGAACTATTTCGATGTTAACTGATGCTCTTTCGTCGTGCACTGGCAATTGGTGATACATCATAAATTCATACCATTTTAAATGGGGGGACACTTTGCTTGAATCTAAAAATTAAACAAAAAAAATATGCTATTCAACTAAATAAAGGTTTAAACAAAACATATTATTAATTGTTATTAATATTAAACATTCACAAAGTTTAAAATTCTTTTCTGATTAAAATAAAAAACTGAAATTCAAAATAATTTTACTGTCAAGTTTTTTAATTATTATTTTGTTTAGTAGAGAAATAGGAACAAATATGAACTGTCAGTAGTCATATGAAATTTCTCAAAATTTTTATGACATATATTGAATAACGGACACCGTTATTAAAGGGAAGTTTAATGCCAGACACATGAGTATTATCTTTGAAACATATTTTAAATAGCTCCAATAATTCCTTAAAAGAATGTGCCTATTGCTTTCATTTATGCCTTAATTTTTGAATTTTCCTGTTTTATTTACATTCTCTGAGGATTGATGTCCAGATTATGGCTTTTCAGTGAGAATATTTATGAAGTAGCATCTGCATTGAAGATTTCAATTATAACCTATTTATTACTTTAAAAAATCATTATTATTCCAGTCTGTTTACTATTTATAACATTACAGTCAAGCCGAAGAAAGCCTGAAATGATTAAGATACTAACAGTATTTGCAGTTTCTTTCCTTACGTGTCACCTTTCCCTGCCAATTCCCCGGAGAAACAGGGATCTCAATCTGTAAAGACCCAACATAATTAAGTTTAAATAAATCCAACGGATAATGAGAATCTGTCTTAAGAATGGCTTCTGAATGACCGATCATTCACATAGCCAATTAAAGTCAAGTGATCATATTATATTTTAAGGACATCTTTAAATAAGATGCCCTTTAGATACTACAAACAATAATGCACTAACGTATATCAAATTTCATACTGAAGAATTAAGTTATATTGTGTATAAATCATTAGATTTTTGACTGTGATAATTTTTTTAATGCTATATTCCAATCCTCACATAACGCAAAGAATAATATACTAATATAATATATACTTATATAATATAATATAAGAATAATATATAATTTGTAGTTTCGTTATACGCCTACTTACAATTAAATTTGGATTTATTTAGATTAATTTTAAATTCTACTCAACTGATCAGTTTTCATATTACTTTTGCAGACCAGTTTTAATAAATAAAAAAAACAAAATAAAAAAAAAATCTTATTAAAGACGTACCTACAGTATCCGCTTTGCTTATGGTCTCCCTAAAATCATTTTTTTTTCTTTTTCTTTTATTTTATTTCGAACAGAAGCTTTTTAATACATCCATGTATTTAATAAATTGTTCTTATTTTACTAAAGCAGTCTACATTAGGAAGCCTTTCTTTTAACCTTGAATTACATTTATAAAAAGAAAAAAAGCATCTCTTTTTCAATAAAAACTGTAAACATATATTTGTTATAAATTCTTTTTGTTTAATAATTGAATCTAATTTTAACATGAGATTCAAAACAATAAAATTGAAATTTCTAAACAATCGCTTTTATTAAATATTAAGAGATTACTTGGTTTAAGAGTTTCGGTCATTGGAATGAAGATATAGATGGGTTCAGGCAAGTCTTTTATCTCCATTACATCCGATGAATCTAAAGCAGTCGTGTCGTACAAGTCAATTTCGACGGTCTTAGAATTTTTTGCCACACCGTTTAAATTCTTTCCGTATGGATGATCAACAGAACTCCAAGTGAAACCCTGAAAGAAATTTAGTTTAGATTTTCTGGTATTTATTTACTGGTTATCTAAACTTATCTACTGTACGAATATCTTTAGGACAGTATTGTTAAAAATAGACTATATATAAATTTATTTAAATTACGAAGTAATCAATGAATACATAATTTATTAACAATTTATTATTTATTTACGTTTATATATGTAGATAGATAGATAGATAGATAGATAGATAGATACACATTAAGGGATACAGAATAAAATGTAGACTGAATTTGGAGCTGACAGGTTTAGTACAAAAAAACTATAAATTTGGATATTTCTGTCTTTAAATTAATATTTCTTGAAGTTTACATTATGGATTATAGTTGATAAAATTTCGTATCTATCACAAAGTTAATGGTGTCCTGTGGGATTTTTGCCCGACTTGTAAACCAAAGGTGCCTTTGTCTGCTCGTTATTATTGAGTGTAAATGAGTTTGTGAAAGATAAGAAGACAAGTCTCGAAAACAACTTTCAGTTTTAGCACCAAAACATAAAATGTGACAGACTTTCTGAGAATGAGGTGCAGTTTGACATGGAGAAAGATCTCTTTTAAAAATTTTGGGAGAAAACTGTGAGCTTCGACAAATGCATCGCAGTCTTACAAAATAAACTCTTTGATATATTTGCTGCAGCTCTCGACAAATCTCAAAATGCCCTCATTAGCATCCCAATACCACGAAGCAGGAAAAGTAGTCAATTAGAAGGAGGAACTAAGGCTAAATATTTGAAATATTGTACAGGGGCCTGGATATGAACCCAATCGAAAATGTGCGTTTATTTTACACACACACACACACATTTATATATATAATGTGAAAAAGTTAAAAACTAAAATTGAGTATTATATCATAGAAAAATGTTAGGAAACTTACAGCAAGTGACACAGGATCTGCTCTTTCACATTCTTCTCCTGTGATATTCCTTAAAATACAGATATTGGGTAGAGAAAAAGAAGAATCCGCTTGGCTGAATGAAGCATTTTTCTCTAGAGTTAGTCTGTATTAATAAAAGGATACTAATTAAAACAATAATTGTGAAAATTTCAACAGAATAACTAAGAAGGGCAATGATATGACTTCAATATGGTACTGGTATCAATTGTTAGATTTAACTTTGAGAATTGTAAAACTGACAATGATAATAAAATCCAATTTAATGCTTAATATAAAAAGCATGGTTGATGGAATGATCATAAGGTTTTTACATTGTTATAAAAATCTCTGAAATTTTAATGAAATATTGTAGATATGAAATAGGCCTATTATTAATGATTATTAATCTAATTTCTATTTTCTTTTGTGTTAAGGAGTTTAATGGGTTTATATCACAACTGCTCAACATGAGGAAGCAAAGTAATTTTACCCAATAAAGAAATTAATAGAAATTTAAGCTGGTTTCACTAAACCCAATTTTTACAATAATATTTCTGAAATATTTTTCTTTGATCTCCTCAGCTGATTTTATTTCAGTAACACAAAAGAGATTAAAAATTTGTTTCGGAAAGAAGTCAAATAAAATCAAATGCAGTAATATATGACTGTCCCAAAAGATTAATAAACAAATGCATCACATGTATGTTATGAATGAATGACCAACATGTTTAACAACGTTATTTAATTTACAAATGTAAAACTCTACGTTAATCAAGCAGCTGTTAGATGTGCTTAGAGAACTGGGTTAACTTTGAGAAGCATGAAGTAGGAATTAAACCCTATTCTTTTTACTTTCGTTTTGTAGTCAAGGAGGTGATGTATTCGGCTGGATATGAACTTTAAACAAATGAACATCGAGTGAGAAAAAGATAAAAAATCACAGAAATATAATTGAAAGTGAATGTTTTTTTCTCTATATTTATGAAATTTTGCTGTATAACACTGGTATATTTTTTCCTATTTACAATTGTATTGAATATTATTACGATAACATCATATCTAATCATAAATATTAAGTTGCTCTTGAAAACTGACGTGCGTTAGTTGGGATTTTTTTTTAAATAGTTTTTAAATTTTTTATCAGTAGATATTATTCTGCTAACCATCTTTCGGTTACTTGTTGATGAATGTAAACTTGCAGTTTTACAAAGGATGTAATTCCATTCATTAGCTCAACAAAACATTGTTCAAATTAATGAGAATAAGATTACACTAAAAGAAGACAAATTACACAAATTAATAAGTATCTTCTGAATGCAATTGAAGACACCGGTACAAAAAGGAGGCAGCTCCATTTCAGCAAATTTTTCAGGAGAAGCAAAAAACTGTCCCCTTTTTGCACCGAATCCAATCTGCAGGCATATATAAGTTATATATATATATATCCATTATATTTCCCTTATGAGTTAACGGAGCTGCCTCGTTTTTGCACCAATCGATGGAGCGCCTTTCTTTAAACTTGTAGCGATTAAAAACAAAAAATCGTCAATATATGGAGCTGCCTTCTTTTTGCACCGGTATCTTCAATTGTAAAATTAACCGAAAGTCAAAATTATAACTAGAAATTGTAGAACTTAATGATCCACATTCAACCATTGATATTCCTTTCATCTCTTAAAAAGTCTTGGTTCCACATAAAGGTTGCAGAAAGATTTATTATATAATTATAAGCTTTTTAATTTTAATTTTTTTCCTTATTAATTTATATTTTAATTTGGCTTAATCTTCAAATGTAAATAATTTATTGCAACATAATTTTATTTTGCTATAAATAATAGATATTATAAAGTGAAAATTGCATGACTATGACGAAGGCAGGATAAAAAAATTCGTGTTCAATGGATGTGAGAGATATAGGAAATACCAGATACCTTCGTAAAGAATATTAAATTCAAAAGAATTTTTTTCTTTCAATTTTGAACTGTTTTGGAATTTAATATAAATTCTAAGAGAAAAAGTTAAAAGTAAAACAAATAACGCAGCACTAAGTTTCAAGAGACTGAGAGAGGAAATATTTGAAGACAAGAAGATTTATCAAAGTTTTCTATCGCAATGATTTCGTAAACGCCTACTTTGGATATAAATAATTATAATTTCTGTAATAATCTCTTACGACAAACAACAACATTACCTCATACATTATATGGAATGATCGAGAATTGTAAAATATGAATGAATAAATACAGCTAGGTATATTCGCAGTCTGAAATAACATCTCAAATCATCTCCAACAAACTTAACTTCATGTTGGTACACATCGACAAACTGAACTCTGGCACGGACACGTAGGCGTGCCCAGGGTTTTGGATTGGGAAAGGTTATGGTCGTCCACGTTCAACCATAAAAACAATAACAACAAGTCGTGTCCTTTTACAGATTGAGAGGGAATTATAAAGAATGCAACGAACTTTCCAACTAAAAAAGCGTCGGAACAAACCCATTGTTATAACAACTAAAAAAGCAGGTCCAAAATTTTAGATTTTTTTCTATTTTCGATTGACAACCCCTACCATCACTTCCCCCTCGTTGCGCCGATGGACGGACATTGGGGTCTACAAAGTAAAATGTCTCTTACAGCACCTGAGCAAGACCAAGGATCTCATTTCTGCGGAGAAATTTGTAAAATAGCGCTAGAAAATCTAGTGGCTATTGAGAAACCTAAAACAAATGATATCCTTAGCAATCTTAAAGTTTTCAAAATCACAAATTTGAACCATAATTCAAAATTAGGCGTAAGTGTCAAGAACCAGGACATTGGAAATAAAAATTCGAAAGTCAGTTATAAGCGATGCACAATCTCATCTATATCAAAGGTCGAAAAATCAAAACCAAATTGATAAAAAATAACCGAAATATTCTTATTTTGACATGTGTGGTAGACGGAGATTATATTAGCCAGATAGTCTGTGTAATTGTAAAATTAATCTAAATTACTAAAAATACCATAAAGCACAGCTACACTAACAGCTATGAAACTGTAGTTATAGTATATTTCCATATTCATAATAAGAATTAAAGTTAAAAAGTACTTCCACTATTAAAGCCTAAGAAGGCGCTTGGGGTCGTGAGAGGTAAGGCCCCCGGCGTTTCCTAAACAAATGGATTAAGTTAAGGTCGGGTCAGTCTTTTGCCCGCCCACCCGCCCACCTTTAACTTCAGGTAAAAAAACCGTATCCATTCTTCAGAAGGCTGGGTGGACCCTATGGCCCGTCTGGAGAAGAATTCAACGCGGAAAAATTCCCGACATCCGCCGGGGTCGGGGCTTGAACCCGACTCCTCCAAGCTGCAGTTAACTACTGCACTACAGAGCCCACAGTCAAAATTGTTCATTGTTCGATTAATTTTTTTCATCCTTTGTGTGACTTTTTCTAAAGCTTAGGGAATTAAATTGTTATTTTGTTATGGATTAATAGTTATTTCAATTCGAAAACTAAGAACAAAGCATAATAAATTGAGAAAGAAAAAGTTAATTTTAACAATTAATGTATTCGACTTTTTTATAATATTTTGATAATAGATTATTAAGAATCAAGATTCCACAACTCGGACGACTATAGAGACATGGAACATAATAAGAGCATAGGCAAATACTTACTTGCTGAAAACACCTGCACCTAACCTAATTTCCCTTTGTATGTCTTCTTCTCCTTCTACGATCGTTTGCAATACTTTCTCTGAAATTGTCTCAACAAAACTTTCCATTACTCTTTCTTGATCTCTTGCCTAAAATAAACGGGAGATTCATGATTTAAATGATTGAAATAACTAAATTAGTTTTTGCTTTTGGAATATGATTGAATGAGGAACGAAAATGAATAAACTATTTCAATTTGTAGGTATTCTTACCGCTGACTTTTCTGCAACCATAATACCAGTATGTATCATCTTATCTGGATCTTGTTCCATCACGAAGTCATCTAAAATAGATAATACAAAAATATGCTACATTGTTTAATTAGTCAATTAATGATAATTACGAAAGCAGATTTAGGAAACAGTATTTCAAAAGATACAAATAGAAAAAAATAGAAACTTTAATTCTTGGTTTGATTTTTACCTTCATCGATATCTGTGCTATAATCAATTTCATAAGCATGTTCCATATCAGAAGGCAAAACTCTCTCCTCTAAAACGGTATCTGCACTTGCCTACATGGAATTTGAGCCATTAGTACATTGAAAGAGTGTGTGTCGGCATTAACATATATTGTATTCTTAAAAGAAAACATTCGATGTACTTAAAACAGAAAAAAAAACTAATAGTTTGTCCTTTTCAAAATTAAAAGTTCAGAAAACAATTTAAGAAAATGTGCTGTAAAATCAGTGTTGCAGAATTTGCTAATATTATGAAACTTCAAAAAAAAAATCGCTATTATTAGTAAATTTATAAATTATTACCTGTTTAAATGCTGCTATGGCAGATATTGCATTTGTGGCGGTAATATCCATATCGAATGGATCTACGACTTCTGCATCGTGTAAAGCTTGATACATTCTTCTGTATATTCTAGTAGTAATTTCCTAAAAAGTAAAAAAGAAGTAATAATATAAATGCGCAATAAACAGTTTTAGTATATAATAATAAGTAATAGTTTTAAATATGTTGTTATATCCTTGATTATATCATGGTGTTATTAAAACATTATTTGATACGAAAACAGTTAAGTCCGATTTAAGTTTAAACCTACTCAAGAGAATTTGAGTTTAAATCTTGGAACTGGAGGGACTTTTTAAAGCAAATAAGCTATTGGTAGTTTTTAATTATCAGTTTGTTATAATATGTAATGTCTCCAATTCATATTTCAGAAATGTCAAATTAATCTTTCACAAAGTTTTTGTTATCGTATATGTCAGGGTGAGAAAATATCCTTCATTCTGGAATCTAAAGTGTTGCAACTTCTTTTTACTGCAGAACGGTAAAATGTGCAGAAATAGGTTTTTTCCTGGTCGTTTCCATTAAAGAGGCCAGCCTAATGATCTGCAATGGCAACAGCTGCATTTGCCCTTTTTTATTTGTTTCTTTATTCAGCTAGCTAATGTAAAGAATGGCAAATAAAGACTACTTTTTACAATTTTCATTACATTATCTTTTAGAATTCCATGGGATCAAATTCATTGAAAGTAAAGCAAAAATATTTTGTAAAAAAATGGAAAACAAAGATGACAATAAAGGATAAAATTCTAGACAAAGAAATAGTGAAATTCATTAAGCTATTGGACTCGTCACAAATCAACTTTCAAAATGTACAAATTTAAATATCATTGATTATTAAAGAGCTCTTTACCAATGATCATATTTATTCCAGTTTAGAGCAAGGCTGAATTTATAAAAATTGACAGATGTATATTTCCTATAATATACAATTAAAATTTATATATTTTATTTAAAATAAATAATTTTATCTAAATAGCTTCAAAATTCTATGAAAAAGGTTTGAAGCAGCTTCGAACTTTTGTAACAAAAAATAATTTATTTTCGTATGTTTAGTATAAGTACATTAAAAATGCAACTTATAATGAATGACACTGTGGACACGCCAGCTGCAGTTTTCATGGATGAAGGAAATTAGAATGAAGATGATAATGCATGAAATATACCTTACATATCTACACTAGCATCACCATATGGCACCTGGTGGTAGAATAGAATTTTTTTTTTTTTTCTATAAGCAGCAATCTCTTGATTCAAAACATCTGAGCACTGTTATGACGTTTTGAAATTCATAACAATTTATATTTTTATTATGTTTTTTTGAGTTACAGCATACATACATATTAAAATTTTAATTACTTGAAAAATCACTCATTAATCATTTGTTATTTTATCCCATGTTATGGCAACTGATACCAAGTGTCTTATCAGTTTAACGTACTATTAAGTTTGAAAATTAAAGATTATCTACAAATACATATGTTATATTTATAAGCTTGTCATTTTATACTATGAGGATTGTATTGTAATAAGTGAAAAATCAATACATAATAAATCAGAACAATAAATCTGTTGCTATAAAGACAAGAGAGCTTTGGACTGACCACCCACTCTCAGCTGATCCAGATTGGCCACCAAAACGTCGGAGTCTACACCCTCAGCGAACCGATGAGATTTCAGAGGAAAGCACCTCACCTAACTATTTCTTTCTTACTCTCATAATTTCTTTAAAAAATGTTTTGGTAACTATTTTTGGCCCTTTCGAATATTCGATTTAAAATGGAAAATTTCATCCGTATTATAACACCATTATCTTTTTAGAAACACTCATTGGTTAAACATTTTAATTAGAAAAATCAGTTTTGAGAAAATTAATATTACCTATAAAATAAATTCAATACATATTAATATAAAATTTTAAAATTCTCGTGTGCTCTTACTCTGGCTCTGGTGTCTACATCTGCTCCTTCTCCAAAAGCATAGGCCATTAAACTGATTCCTAATTCCACGTCACTAGCAGTCATTATGGTCATATTTTCATAGCCTTTTAAGAGTTCCACTAAACGCTGTAAAGAATTCAAATAATAAAGAAGCATGCGTTTGTGATTAGTCATTTCACTTTATCATTTCAAAAATAAATCTTAAAATGATAAAATTTCAATGATTTATTTTAAAAGGAATATTTAAGAAGTAATAAGAAGGATTTCTAATTAAATTATCATTCTTACTTTCTCATAAATTAAATAGAGAAATAATAAACTATTCCATTTCATTATATAAAAAAATTTCATTTTCACAACAACTTTATTAATAGATTAAAAATATTATTAATTATAGTCCGTCAAATGAGAGAAAAATGGACCATGCCCATTTTCAGAGGAAAATGGCGGGCAAAATTGGTATTTTGCTTAGTGATTGCATGTGTCTAGTTTCTTCTCTTGTAGTTTCCCTGTTGTTCCCTAAAGGCCATTGCGCTTCCGTTTTATTCTTCAAATTCCTTAATTTACATTTTTTAAATTCATGTTTGATTCTTTATATTAAATGAAACTGTTAATTTATTGCTTAGGATGCTTTACGAGCTCATTGTATTGAAGTGAAGTTATGAAAAGAATTGTTTATTTTAAATTTAAAATTACATTGCCGACGACAGTTGAAATTCCTACGCCAGTTGCAACAGCAGTAGCTTTCTAGAGTTTTGTTTTATTTTCTTCACCTGCAGAAGTCTTGAAGTGCACATACACATTGTTCATGAACTGCCGTGCTTGGCTGTGTATTGTATTGCCAGAAACACCATGAAAAACTGTTGTTTGTTGTAGTGGCGGATTTCCCAATAGGCGCAGGAGGCGCGCGCCACGGGCCTCACATATCGAGGGGGCCTCAAAATTTAAAAATTATTTAGCTTATTTCCTGTTTTTTGGTTGTAAAAGCAAGATTTCCTTTTTTTTTTTTTGGTTGTAAAAGTAAGCCTAGGGGGCCTCACCAGTCAGCCTAGGGGCCCCATCCACCCAAGTATTTCCTTTTTTTTTAGTTGTAAAAGCAAGATTTCCTTTTTTTTTGGTTGTAAAAATAAGCCTAGGGGGCCTCACCAGTCAGCCTAGGGGCCCCATCCAGCCAAGTATTTCCTTTTTTTTTTTGGTTGTAAAAAATATTTAGAGGGGGCCTCAAAATTGAATTGCGCCTAGGGCCTCTCAAGTGCTAAATCCGCCACTGGTTTGTTGACTTTTATTTTCCGAATCCAACCGAGAATCCATAGCCGACGCCATGTTTAACAAGTCTCAGGAGGGAGGGCGGGGCTTGTGGACACACTAACCGAATAGTACTTCTCTCTGATTGATGATTCTTCTCTCATTTGACAGACTTCAACTGTGTTATTAAATGATTATCTGTAAGTTTTAGATGTATTACAAAAATAGTAATTACAATAACATACAAAGTGTTGTTTTATCAAACAAAACAGAATGTAAGCAATTTAAATTACTTACATCAGCACTTTCCAATAACATGGCTATAAATAAATACATTTTAATTAATATAAATGATGAAATTATAGAGAAATTAATATCTATTTATGTAAGTTAATAGAATAATTATTTTTGTTTAAATATTTTAATAAATAAATTTCCACAACTTTTTAATCAAAGATAAAAAAAGAAAATGAGATGATTGAAAATTTGGAGGACATTGAATTTTTTCTTTAATTAGCTTTTTCTTGAAATATTTAGATCTAGATAATACGAGTTTTGACATGTATCAGACAGAATCTTTCACTTTCAGAATAAAATAAAAAAAGAAAACTAATATTCAGATAATATTTGATTTCTAATATGTTTGGAAGCAGTCCACAAAATCCTACCTAAACTCAATTTTGTCTGGTTAGGTAGCATAATGATTCCTCAAATTGCTAAATATCAAAAAGAAAAATATTCCTTCAAGACTTTTGGGAGCAGAATGTTGTTGAGTAGGGGTATACTCTCTAATCATGTTATGTTTCATATTTTATTAGTACTGGGTGCTACCACTTCTTAGCTTACATTCAGAAAGAGTTAGGCTTATAAAATCACTATGTATGTGTGCATTTCGCCCATTAATTAGTTTTTAACCAGACATCTTTTTCAAAGTTTGCATGACTATTTAAAAACAAAAGATAAGCTGTTTTTTATTGAAAATTTCTCCGTGTAAGATTCTTATGAAGAAATCTACTTGTGAAGCTGGCAAAATTCCCATAAGAAAGCAATGGAAGTTAAACAATCACCTCTAATTAAGGAGAAAAATTGATTTAAATTAATTAATTAATTTGATTAAATCAACACAAACAATTTCGGATTTAATCAATTTAAAGCGAAACCAATAATTTACAAATCCGTCACCCTTTCCTTTATATTGTTTCGAAGAAAAATAACTTCAAAAATTAAGGAAAGTCCTTTCAGGAGTTTCTTGTTTTGGTTGAGTTCTCACCACATCCTCTCACCATTCGAATACTGAAATTGGTTTAAAAATGCCAAAATGCATTTATTAGTAGTATTCATTGTCCAAACATTAGTTTTTTTTTCTTTTATTTATTTGAGATGCTTGTAGGATGCCTGATATCAATATTTTGCTATAATTGAATTTACAGCGTTCAATTACTGCAGATATTTTCCCTATAAATTTTACTAGTGCTACTTAAAAATATCCAATGAATTAGTCAATATTAATTGAATATTTCAAAAGGTTTTTTAAGACCAATTACGCCAAATCCATGAGAGAACACTACGTAATGAACTGACAGTGTCTAACGAAGTTAACATGTTCTCAGAATCTAAATTATGTTGAAAACTCAAATGGGAGTAAATCTATTCTTGAAGAGCTTCTTTTCAAAAGAATTATTTTCTTCACTTCTTCAGACATCAGCACAATAACACCTGAAATTTTGCTTAAAATATCTTGAGAATATTGTTACTATATATTTGCTAGCTGTATAATAGTATGACAATCGTAAACAATGCAACAATTACATCAATATCAGAATTAAATTCTGATTCGCTGATTATTGTAAGAGAAACAAGACTATATCCACCGGCATGTTAAAGAGCGAACAAGATATGGTAAACTTCAGCTACCTTAGCTGCCACATGCATTATTTTATTACTGTCAATTTCAATGGTGAAAGTGATTCTATTGTTTTGCAGTTCTATATTTCTATATTTCAAAATATAATGTAATGAATTAGGTTTATATAGAGGATAACAGTCTTTGCAATTGAACTGTATTAAATGTGACTTGCTAACATTTGACGCATGATTGTATTATCAGACAATCGTTATTTAAAAGATTTATTTTCAAAAAGGAAACATGTAATTTGTTTCTTTTTTTACATGAATTCTATTATGTTTATGTTCTCTTATAATTTATTTGAAATTGACTATTAGAAATAGTTATATGCATTACATCAATAAAAAGTTTTATTTTCTTTTATAAGGAAATATCAAATCTTTTAACAGAGAAATATAAAAAATGTATACTGGGCGAATCCAACTGATGAAGGTTAGGAAACCTGAAACAGCCTGTCTTGGATTCCCAGTATAAAATTCTAAAACAGCTCAATGAATCTTTATTTGTGGGAACATTTTTATATTTCTCTGTTATGTCTTGTCTTGAACATCTTAGGTATAGACAATGATTGTCTGTTCCTAGCTCTGAAGATGATTTTGGTCTTTCCATGTTATTTTTGGTCGTCCTCTGTCTCTTTTTCCTTTGGGTTTATATTTCAAAATTAAATTTGGAATCTTATCTTTGGACATCCTTTCTACATGGTTAAGCCAATTTCTTTGGTAATTTTGAATTTCTTGAATTAAACTTGGAGTTTTAAGTTGGGCTCGAATATCATTGTTTTTCTTTTTGTCGAGACGTGTAAATCCTAATAAAGGTCTCAAAAATTTCATTTGTGCAGTTTCCAATCTTTGTTTGTTTCTTTGTTTTAATATCCAGGTTTCACTCCCATATTTAATTGCTGCTTGTTAGTAGTGTTTCTTTCGTCATTTGTTTTCCAAATCTTCTTCTAATTATTCCATTCATTCTGTTGTATGTCTGTATGTTTGATATCAGGTTTGCCTCATCGTTATAACATGAAATTATGTTTCCTAAATATTTAAACTCTGATACTTGTTCTATTATTTTTCCATTAATTACAATTTCACTCTTTGTATTTGTTTTCCACACATTGCCGTAGATTTTGTTTTTAATTCCGAAAATTTCATTTTATAATTTTTTGAGATAGTATTTAAATGATTGGCTCCAATTTGAAGTTCATCTTCTGAATTTGCTATCAAAACTTGATCGTCAGCATACAGTAATGTCTTCAATTTTTTATCTTTTGTGATCTGGATACCATTTTTTTATATTGATATTTCTCTGTTATATATTGTTAAATACGTTAAATTTGCGATTAAATACCAAATCACCTTTTTACAATCTCAAGTCTCATTTAAATGTACAAGTTACATAAATTTATTTTGCTATCTAAGATAAAGAGAATGGAAAATTAATTTCTTTTTTTAAAAATAAGCATAAAGACGAATTACCTTCTTCGTCGCTAGATAAAGCCGGCGAACATTCTATAACTGATTTAGCAGCAACAAATTTCATAGGAAGAAGAAACTGCTTTCCTTCATTGGCTAGGCGTTCGATCCAGTCGTCATTAAGAAATTCTTTTAGTTCCGCAAAGGTTGGTACAACAGGCTAAGAATAAATATAAAAATAAGATTATACATATATTGAAATATTATTTAATAGAACCTGATGTAACCTGATTATGTTATTTTAACAGACAATCTGAAGGACAATTCACAATAGCATAACATTTTGAATAGATGTATCTATATGTAATTTTGACCACACATATTTTCACTGCTTTGCTGTAGTTATGAATTACGTAAATTATTTATTAGTTATAATAAATGATTTTTGAAATTGTTTTATTATTAAGCCGAAGTTGCCTTATGTGAATCGGATCAGTTGTCCTCTGTGATCTTCTGTTTCGATTGCTAAAAGTTTCCTCCTGAACTTTGGTGTATAATCGCTATTTACCAGTCTTCACAAATTCATCTGCCATCCATTTTATTATATAAACGATTTAAAAACATCCTTAAATAAACGATTTAAAATAAATATAATTTAAACTATACTAATTTCAATGTCTCTTAAAACACACTTTACCTAAAATAAGAGTTAAATTATAATGGGTTATTACACGATCTCCTTAAGGTTATATTTAATCACGATGTACTCAAATTTGATATAATTTGACCAATAGAGAAGCAGATTGTCTTGGTACTTTATGTACAAAACTGCTTTTTGATATATCTACAATTGTTCGTTAACAGTTATTGGCCAGTCCAGTCATAATACTACGACAATCTTTGTTATTTCATAATCTGTCATTCGAAATTGCTCATGATCTCATCTACTAATTCAAAAAGGTACGATTGTAGAGTATCGGTTGAAGGAGAATTGAAAGGTATAGGTTGAAGGCTATCTAAAAAAAGTCTAATGGTTTAGTGTTGTAGAGTGGTGTAGTTCATATGTTCCTTAAAATTTATTACGTCCTAAAACCCTCACAAAAGAACTTATAAGACAGCATAGTCTAATTTAACATATTTTTTTTTAGATGCAGTTTACTATTTCAATTTCTAGTAGGATTTCAAAAACAAAACGACGTAATGAACATAGTTTTTCGAGAATCAACAGGCAGTGCAATGTTAGAGCATGAATATACTGTATAATGAAATTTTCTTACAGACGATACATCTAACTCAATACTAAAAAACAAATTGATTGAAATCTACATATAAAGGTCTCCGTATATATGACCGGTGCGATCGGATCAAAACAGAAAGAGAAAATAGCGATTGTGAAAACTGCTTAACTCCACGAGAGAAAAGAAATAAGCATTCAGAGCTTTCTGTTCAGCACTCAGCTCTCGGTGCTTGCGCAAGCTTCCGTGGCGTCCGGATTTTCTCATGTAGCCTAATTGCTCACAAAGATCCTCCGCCTTTTCTAACTGATTTCCCTCGAAAGAGCGTTTGGCATTTCCTATGTAATATACGCACTATCAACCATCGGCGTTTCTGATCGATTGCAATCAGATCGCTTCCGAATACAAAATATATTATGTAAAAGATTGTCGCTGAATAACAGTTTTTTTTTTTGGTTTTTTTCCTTCATCTTATTTAAAATTTTCTAGCATAGAGATATATCATGGAAGCTCCCTTTAGAAACAAAGACGGTATAAGTTCCAGTAAATTTCAATCAAAATTTCTGAAACTCCTGAACTTTGAATTTTGCCAAAATAGCCTTTGAGTTATCAATAAATTAGATGCAAACTCTCCATTCTGTATGTGGCTTCTAGTTCCATACCTACTTTTATCTCACATAAGGGGCAAGCTTAGTATTTAGAGTACTGGCTTATCAGAACATATTGCCTTATAGGTAACTTCTACTCTCTTTATTTCCGGTGAAATTCCAGTATACATTGTTCATTCTGTGAATTGTGGATAGGAAAAAGACATGCTTTAGTAGTAAAAGGATTAACTACATCATTTAGTAAAGCAGAAGGACCTGCTTGAAGTGTATAGCCTGTTACATTGGTTCTTTAAAATGAAGTGTCAATTGAGTGTTCAAACAGTCGTGTATATCAGTTTGACATCTAATTGTTCACATAGGCGATCAGCGATAGGAATACTCTCCGACAGGGGCCAACGAAGTGTTCCACACTTAGTGATTGGAAATCAATTTAAGCTGTGCAGCATCAGACCACATTCGAAAAAAAACAATCAGAAAGGAATCCGATCATCAGATTATCTACCTAGTTATCTGAAGGGCCTTGAGTCCAGTCCATTGGTACATGGGTCAAATTGTTTCTTCGACCATTGTACAAGAGACACCAGTGAGAAAGATAGTGAGAAAGAGAGAATGAATATACGAGAGGTAGACAAAACAGGAGAAGAAAGGACAAACAATCAAGCCAGTTTAGGGAATTGAACGTAAATATAAGTGTAGGAGCTTAGGCTTGAATAAATAAATTGTAGCAGCTAAGCTGCAAAGTTAAACAACTTGAGAAACTTTCCTCTAGTAATTCAGAGGAAACAGTTATTTATAAAACAGCCCGATTCCAATTGGCTAACCGCTATAGATATTAGACTGTAAATGATTGAAAAAAACCTAATTATATGATATGAGTTGAATTTCTGTTTGCATTCCAACAATGCAAGGCGGCGGATAATGAAAATTCCTATCTAGACTGTTATGGAAGATACTTCTCAAGCAGAAACTAGTTGTAGAATGATCCTTTAGTTGAAGCATCGATTCGTTTAAACGAGGCGAGGCAATAAAGAATATAGATGACAAGGTATTAGATATCTCACAAAACAAGATGTTCCAATACGACAATTGAAGACATCGGTGCAAAAAGGAGGCAGCTCCATTTCAGCAAATTTTTCAGGAGAAGCAAAAAACTGTCCCCTTTTTGCACCGAATCCAATCAGGAGGCATATATATATATACATATCCATTGTATTTCCCTTATGAGTTAACGGAGCTGCCTCGTTTTTGCACCAATCGATGGAGCGCCTTTCTATAAACTTGTAGCGATTAAAAACGAAAAATCGTCAATATATGGAGCTGCCTCCTTTTTGCACCGGTATCTTCAATTGCAAGATGCACGGGCCTAAACTGTTCGTGAGTAGCACGAGGGTTAACGCCAGAGGATTAACATCATCTGCAGTCCATATTCATGGATTGAAATCCAATTGAAAATCTTCAATCTACAATAGCAAATGAAACATCAATATAGGTTTCTACATAATCTATATAAATCATGAGAATTATTATTAACTAGTAAGTCAAAACTGATGACAACTGTAACCATAATTATCAGTATTGTTCCTGTGATTCATGAGAAGGGAGATGGTTGTACGGTTTAGACTAAAAATTTCAAAAAATATCTAATTTTTTATGAATAAAAGAATTGCACTTACTTCGAGCTTTGAAACTACAGTGAACATAGTTGATGCTCCGATTCTGTCATACACTTCAACTTCAATATCGAAAGTTCCACATGGAAGTGATATTTCGGCTTCTGGGAAACTATGCTGCGCAGCAAGGAGTGTCTGACGAAATTCATCTTTTCCCAGTTTATCTGCGAAGACTAATACAAGAAACTACAGCATCACAAAACTAAACAATTGCTTTCTAAACGTTAATCAACCTAATTATTTACTTCATAACTAAAAGATCTTGTGTTAAAGTGCTTTCTAATACTGTAACTCAAAAACTAAGAAATCTACAAACCCAGAAAGCTTATATTTGGCAAATGCATTCTTGAATTTATGTAATTTCGGTATGTGTTTTTATCTATGGGATATTGGATTATTTTATTCAACAACAACATGAGCTAAAGGCATCACATGTAAACATAAGAGATGGGGTGTTCTTTGATTTTTGAAGCACTATACAGGATTGAAATAATTTATGTCTACCATTTCAAATCCAAGAGACTTATGATTGCAATATTAAATGATATACTGAGTAGATAGTCTTGTTATGGACGAAGTTCCTCAAAAAACGCGATAGTTTACTTGGAAATTTATCTTTCTGTGTCTAAAATTTCTACCTTTTAACTTTCAAATCCCAACAATTCTGTTACAATTCATACTATTCCGTAAATAGTGTGTTGTGTTTCTGAAAGTGTGTTGTGCTTCCCTTCCCCTAACTTTCATCTTCATTTCTCGGTGAACTACATACAAATTAAAATACTCTAAGGAACTTTAGGAATTCAGAGACTGAATTCACAATTCACAATTTGTAAAAGGTGGCCTAGTATCGCTTTAAGAACCAGAAAAGAAAGTCTGACTTTGTACCTGTATACAAATTCATATTTTTAGTGAATAATTTTATTTCGGTTTTCAGATTATTATAAACGATATCTAAATGTTAAAAAAACTGAAATAGCCCACAGATAGGATCAAATTATATAGAATAATTATTTTCATTTGCTAATTCTCAAGGTATTGAAAAAAAAATGGCGTTTTACTTACTATAGGTAGAATATTGTTCGATCGCATGTTCTTCTGGATCTGTCCATCCTTCACAGACTATACGAATTCTACTTAGTAGCGCTGTTTTACCTTTGTCAGGAGGATCTTCTACTAAAGAGCATGTTCCAGAAGTAGGGGCTGCATTAACGAACGTATACAATTCAGCAGTAACAGTAATATCCCCACCTGTTGCCGTCGATACAAAAACAAATGCATCGACATCCTGGTAAGCTTCAAAGAATTCTTTACGAATTGCAATTTCGAAATTGTCAATTCCTAAGATTAAGAAATAGAGTTTGTTATTGAAATATATTTAATTTACTATTAATATAAAAATCATTATAAATCTTTCAATATCAGTAACTAATGAGATATATCTATTTGAATTGAAATTAAATACATTAACACATTAAAATTCATTTTTTTGTTTATTATTTTATTAATAAAATTAAATATTATATGTAATATTTAATATTATATATTATATTATATATTAAATTTATTATATGTGGTTTTTGTCATTGCATTATTTTTAATGTATAATAAAAGTAATGATTGAGTTTATGGCTTCAGAAATTCGTTTCAATTTTATTTTAAATAAGACTGATTTGATTTAAATCTTTTAAATTTGTCAAATATCCATTTCTTATCAACTACTACAAAAAATCAAAAATAAACAACAATTTAGTGCAAGAAAGAGTTAAACTTATATGTCAATGAAGCTATATTACATCATTCAATCCTTAAATACTGTAGCATTTAGAATTGGTCTTTCATAATAGTTAACATTTACTTTTCAACAACCTACAGTTGCTTAATAACAGAACTATTATTTCCCAAAAAAAAAGAGGGAAAAAACTATCAATAGCGACATGAAAATATATTAAAGTAGTGCAAGTCGGGGAAAATGCCAGTTGCATTAAGTACACAGCAGTGGCATAGCGTGGGTTTCAGCCGCTCGGGGCGTAGGCCAAATTCGCCGCCCTCTTATTCGCCGCCTGTGACAGCTATGAAAGCCCGTAGTCGAACTCCTGTTCGTCAATTTCGGTTAGTACAGACGGTGTTGCCAGTCGCTAGAGCGAGCGAGATGATTACACTCACTTAAATAAAGGGGATTCCCCGGTTCCGTCACAGATTAAATAATAAAAAGCTTCGTGCTCATTTTAATCGGTCCGAATTGTGAATAAAAATATGAAAAGAAATGGTTCAAATTCTTAGTTCAGATTTTTTATTGTGAAATTTTACCGCCCCAAAAACGTGCCTCCCCCACCGCCCCCACCACGTTACGCCACTGGTACACAGTTCATTCATAAGACAGCTTATGGGAACCTTTAGTTTTCATAAGACTCAATCTCGAGAATCTGGGACAGCTGTTTCTGTCTTATTAGGCGTCATCAACCAGATTTACTCTTGATGATAGCCTAGAGTGCGTGACTAAGTTAAGGATACCACTTCAGGGAGCTTCCAAAGTTTTCACCAGAATAAAGTTAAGTTAAAGTGTCCCCACTACAGGCCAATCAGGTCCTTGCTCTCACGGGAAGTAAGGCTTCGGCGTTTCGTGACCAACGGGACCACGTGGAGGTCAGATGATCAGCCCGACGCCCCCCCCCCCCGCCTTTAACTTTCGGGAAAGAAACCCGGTGCCCATTAGACAGAGGGCTGGGTAGGCCCTAGGACCCGTTTGGAGGAGAATGGAGCGTGGAAAAATCTCCGTCCTCCGCCTAGGCCGGGGATCAAACCCGTCACTTTCCAACCCGCAGCCAAGCGTCCTTACCCACTGGGCTACCGGGCCCACTTTCAGCGGAATAAAATAAACAAAAATTTGCTGTTGCGTATATGAATAAATAAAGGCTCAAAGATATTAAATCGCTTCATACGCTGATTGTTCGACAAGTCTGGTATTGTCCCTCAACTTACATCAAGAGATAAAGTAGTTCAATGATTATCATTTTTACAATTAATAAGTCAATAAATATTCACCTATACTGTAATCCGCCAAATCTGTAATTTCGGTTTTTTCCCAGTTTTCCTCATTCAGTTTAAACGCTGTATATTTAAATGTTACGTCTTCAGGACATTCTTCAAAACATTCACTAAACAAAGCCAGTCGTTTACTTGGATTGACAATTATTCCTTTCGTGTGATAAAAGCATAAACCTTGATTCCGGCATCTATAAAATTACTTGTGTTAATAATCTTATATTAAAAACGGAAAAATGATAAAAATGCACAAATTCGTTTGCTTTCCCGCCTTGAGCCATCATCGACTGCAATCTGGGACATCTGTTTCGTTCTTATGACGACTCAGCCAGATTTAACCTCGATGATCAAGTTCAGAACACGTGAAAGGCTATGATCCTTCTCCAGTTCTCGGAAGTGGGACCCCGAAAAGCAAAACAACAATAGAAAAATCGTTGTGGCCAGAACAACGAATTGTCATCGATGATGGCTGAAGGCGTGAAAGCAAACGAATTTGTATATTTTTATCCTTTTTCCGTTTTTCATATTACATTTAATACACGTTAAACCTTCTTAAATATATCTTACAGAAACATAATTTTCATTTCAGTCAATAATATCGTGGAAATGGATGTGTATTTCCAAAAATAAATGACAATAATAAAAAAACCTACGAAAATTATTTTGATCATTAATAATAATATCGTTGTTTTATAAATTGAATAGATTAAAGATTGAATAAAAATGTAGCAAAAAAAATTCCTTGTTATTTAAAACGCTCTTTTATACATTTCCTTTTTTAGTAAATTACTTTTTACTCTAAATTTACATAAGACATCAACATTGGCTGAAGAATAAAATAGGATGTAGTCCTTCCAGATGCTGTGCTCCTTCTTCGTTCTTTTGAGGTTCTTTTGAGTTGAGTGATAAGAAGTTTGGAAGATGACGTGCAGCAATTGTGATCAACTAGCATATTAGCTGAAATTTAAATGTCTAGGGTGAGTGTTGTTGGAGAACTTTTGGGCACATAATTAGAACCCAATAATGAATATTCTAAAAAATTCAGATAGAAGAAAAGATCTTACAGAATAATAATTGGAAAAAATCACCTTTTCTGCTTAAAAGGGGCATCGAGGAAAACTTGAATATCTGGATATAACTCCCGAACCAAGATTGATTTCAATGATCTCTAACTTTATTAATGGAGGCAAACATTAAAAAAAAAAAAAAAAGACCATGTTCTTGAGACATTTTCCCCGAAAAACGCTTAAGGTCTCCATAGAGGTAATTACTGCTCCGGTTCAAATTGCCAGCAAAATGATAAGATAGCAAAACTCTTAATAACTTCCAAAACTTTTTGTAAATCTGTATATTGCTTTAGTGAAATCATCGAAGAAGCACTTAAACATAATTGAAGTTATTTTCAACTCCTTTGAAGTGATAAAGAGGCAATTTTACGCAAATTTAACAATAGATAGCTAGCAAAAATTTTTCTGCCATCAGAAAACAGAATTTAATTTAGCTGTTGGAAAATTGCCTAACATTCATTCGACTAAGAAACAGGACCTTTTTTATTCTTAATTGAAATCGTTTTAGTGGGGAAGGCAAGAAGGTTCACAACTTCTCTATTTCAATGTTATTTATTATTTAATAAATTGTTAAATAAAACTATTAAAAACAATATTATGTCTTAATGTATAATATTCATTATCAATATTTCATTAAAAACATTATAAAGCAGTATAATAAAAAACATCATACGAATTATATTTTGATTTTATACACAGTAATTCTCCTTTCTCTCATCAGATTCTCCGGTCTTATTCAAGACACTTTTCTTGTTGAGATCTTATAATCACATTATAAATTATGCATTTATTTATTTTTCATTAAAAAAATAAATTTGAAATGAGAATATATTATATTTTGCCATTCGTAAAAAGACATCCGTCTTATATTATTGGCAATAGTTTCATTATACTCTACATTATATACTATTATAAACTATTCATTATAGTTTCATAATAGTCTACAGTTTTCAGTTTCTCTTAAAATGGATTATTTGGGAACTTCTAATCCACTAATGCGATAGTCGTACATTTTTGCAGAGATAACACATTCAACAGCAACCGCTGTTGAGTTGCAAACGCTTTTGAGTTAAAAAATCGTACATTTATATGGAACTACATGGTAAAGCAAAACAAAAACAACCTTAATCTTGTTTAGAATTATTGCATATTACTACTTTCAAAGCTACAATGTTGTTGTTGTTGTTAGGTTCCATCAAGTCGTCTACGACTTCTGGTGACCTCATGCACTAAGGCTCTCCAAACAGATCTATTATTTGCTGCATATCTTAGTTGTTGCAAAGAATTCCCGGTAGCTTCCTTTATATCTTCCAACCATCTTCTTCGTTGTCTTCCTCTTCTTTTCTTCCCCTCTACCTTCCCAAGCATGATTATCTTTTCAATGGAATTATCCGCTCTCATAATGTGGCCAAAATAAGATAGTTTTTGCCTTAAAATCAATGCTTCCAACGAATAGATTGGTTGAATCTGATCTAAAACCCATTTGTTAGTCTTCCTTGCAGTCCATGGTACTCTCAGAAGTCTTCTCCAGCACCAGAGTTCAAAGGAGTCGATTTTCTTTCTTTCCCTCTTTCGCATTGTCCAACTCTCACAACCGTACATCATCACGGGAAAAACCATTGCTTTCACAATCCTAATCTTGGTAGATTTAGAGATGTCTCTGTCTTTCATTATTTTCTCCAGGTTCGACATTGCTCGCCGGCCCAACAAGATTCTTTTCCCTATATCTTCTGTGCGTCTTCCATCCTCATCCAGTCTTGATCCCAGAAAATCAAAGTGTGAGACTTTCTCTATCACCTCATCTCCGATTTTTAGCACTCCTATTTTTCCTGTTGTCATGATCTTCGTTTTCTTAATGTTCAATCTAAGTCCAAATTTTAAGCTTTCATCTTTTACAATGCCTAGAAGAAATTCTATGTATTTTTCATTTTCTGCCAACAGGGTGGTATCATCTGCATATCTTAAGTTGTTAATCTTAATTCCTCCAATCTTCACACCAGCCCTTGATTCCTCTAGTCCCGCTCTTCTCATAATGTGTTCGCTGTACAGGTTGAACAAATATGGTGAGAGGATGCAACCCTGTCTCACTCCCTTTCCAATGTTAAACCACTCTGTATCACCAGACTCAGTCCTTACTGTAGCCGCTTGCTCTCTATACAGTTCTCTTAATAGTCGTATCAGATGCTCTGGAATCCCCATAGATCTCAATCCAATCCATAGTCTTTCATGGTCAACACAATCGAACGCTTTGCTGTAATCAATAAAGCATAGATAAATATCCTTTTGAAATTCCCTTGATTTCTCCATAATCCATCGCATGTTTGCAATCTGATCCCTCCTGCCTCTTCCCTTTCTAAAACCTGCCTGTTCTCTTGGCATTTCTCTCTCCATGTAATATTCAAGTCTTTTTGGTAGTATTTTAAGCATGACTTTACTGGCATGCGGGATCAATGCAATTGTGCGGTTGTTGGAACACTCTCTAGCATCTCCTTTTTTTGGTATTTAATGTATACCGATCTTTTCCAATCTTTAGGCCGTAAGATCTTCTTCCATACTTGTCGACAGACTTCTCCTAGTACTTTAGTAGCTTCTTCTCCCGCCTCCCTGATCAGTTCTAATGGTATTCCATCAGTACCCGGTGCTTTCCCTTTTTGTAGTTCTTTTATTGCCCATCTTACCTCAGAGTCCATTATCATTGGTTCTTCGCTAAACTCTTTTTCAATAAATATTTCTTTTTGATTTGAATCCCTTTTGTATAGGTCTTCAGTATATTCCATTCATCTCTTCTTGATCTCAATGCCCTCTGTAAGATCTTTTCCTGTTTTGCTTTTCACTATTCCTAATCTAGGCGTGAATTTCCCAGTAATATCTCTAATCTTTTTAAAAAGATCTCTTGTCCTCCCTTTACAGTTATCATCTTCTATTCTCTGACATTCCAGATTGATATAGATTTCCTTATCTTTTCTTGCTTGTCTTTTTTTTTGAAATTCCGCATTAAGTGATGAGTTGAACAAAGGTGAAATAAATGATGGAATAAGATTCATATGTTTATGTAATTCGAACTTAACAACAATAATTAAATTATTTATTTAAGCTAACTGTAAAAGAATTTATTATTAGAACAAAACAATTAGGAAAAAGATTGCATCATAAAAGACATCACTAAGACTGACCAAAATCAATAAAATTATTTGTAATTAATTGTTAGTAAACAAAACTACATTCAGACAGTCGAACAGTTTTGGTAGAAAAGAAAGTGTTATATAGATAGGACTATCAGTCTTCTATTATTTTTGTTCAACTCTAAATTTTATCTCTAACATTTTGTAGTAATCTTCAAATATTGGACAGATAAACAACGTAATTAAACAACTAAATATTCTGAATTCTATAACTCTGTAAATTATAAATTCAGGCGACATTATCCAAAGTAAATAGGCCTAATAACATGAATTGCGATTAAATCATCTAATTATCAATCACTTAACTTTAATATTTTATTATTTACCAATGTCAATGATATTCGGTTTAAAAAGTAGTATTGTGATAGTATTAAACAATATAGCAATAATCATTTTAATTTTAACAACTTACTTAATCAGATGGGAAAATACATCTTTCTTCACTAATTTGATTAATATCCATGTAGATGCCAATCTCGTATCTTTCGTTAGGATGACAGTTACGTTATATGTAGTTGTTTCCTTAATAAAACTTGATGTTTTCAATTCCCATGTTCCCTCTTCCTTATTAACTTTTCCTAAAATCAAAAAATCAAAAGTAATAAAAATGTTATCATATTCATTACTAATGTCAAAACAGTTAGCTATAGACTTATGAGGAATCCTGTCCCTTTTTTAAGTTTTAAGAAACTGCTTCTGCTAAGATGTTTTAAAAAGCTCCTGTTTTTTAAAAGCACGGAATATACTGGTACATTAAGATAAAAATCAGATGCTAAACACGATGTTGCATGCATAATTTATCTAAGAAATTAATAGGAAGGTTACTTAAGGCAGCATGTCTTTAATTATCACTACAGAGTAGGTAACTCTCAAATAAGAAAGACTCGTGCGACCAAAGCTTAACGGGTAGAAGTTCAGATTGGAGAGCCAGTCCGACGTTTGCCTGCTTTTAACTCCCAGTTAACAAATCCTATACTATTTGACAAAGGGCTATGTGAAGCCTGCGAACCGTCTAGAGGAGAAATAACGGGGGGGGGGGGGGGAAATCAGCCGACATCTGCTGGGAATTGAACATTGCTCCTACCTACAAGAGCCTCATTATTTGAGCTATGGAACCCGTACAGTTTTATTGTATTTAATCGACATTTTTATCACAGTATTTTATAACAGTTTGGCTATGCACAGACTATAAGCATTTGCAGAACTTTTAAAGGTGATAAAATCAATGTGATATTATCTTCAGACTGAATCATGGCTCAAGTAATACAAAATTAATTTCAAAGCAGCAAGAACATTTCTTTTGCATCCTTTAGCCAATAACCACTTTATCAAGTTGAACAATATCCTAAATGTGATTTTTTTTTTACTTAAAGATAAATAGAAATTGCTTTGAGATGCTTTATAATATGCTTTATAATCAAACCCCTAATATAATTTCTCAGTTTCATCCTTTATGTGACAATCGATTGTCTTCACTTGTTTCCAGGGAAGCCATTTGCCTACTACTACTTCTGCTTGGAGATCCAAAAATTATGTGGAGTTCAGAATTGATGCAATAGCTTTTAGCTAATAGCCGTCATTATTTAGTTCAGTCATTTTCTGTTCAATCTATAGTCTAATATTACTCTGAGCATCGGTTTGTAATTATTATAAACTTACCTCTTTTCAAATTATCGTAAATGGTTGGCTAACCTTTTATTAAATAGCTTCTCTATATTTTTTTTTTGAAAATTCTCTAGACTGGATCTGTTTCATTTAAACAGAAATAATGATGTCAGAAGAAAAAACAACAAAATAAGCCAAGTGGATATTTATGTAATTGTAGCATTTCAGTCGTCCAAATCTATTCCAAAAATAATTGATTAAATTAAAGATGATTAAGGTCTATTTAGTAAAGAATTTGCAGGAATTTGCAATCCGCATGATGACGCTATGGAATTGAATTTAAAGTTTCTAATTGACTCGTAGATTTACTGCATGTAAATGTTTTGCTTCATTTTTTTTATAAAGAAAGTGAATGTCAGCTATTTTTCTGAATTTATAATAGGCGACAAAACAAACAATACCGAAATAGGCCTATTTGTGTACAAAAAAAGGTTTACGTGAAATATAGAATACAAAGAGTAGAGGAAGCTTGCGGTACATGGAAGACAATTTCTATATTTTCTGAGGCATAGCACGTGTTCGATATGTTGTCCTATGCAATGCAGACAGTGCTTGTAACGCTCACGTAGATTCTCAAACACGTCCCTGAAGAGAGGTGCCTTCATTTCTCTGACGCGTGTCACAATCTTTTGACGTAAGTCACCAATGGTTGCCAGTGGGTTCTCTCGGAAAATGGTTTCTTTCAGCATACCCCAAATGTAAGGATCCGGTGGTGTAAGATCAGGGGAATGAGACGGATATAGGAAGGTTGTTCCACGGAAAATTACTCGATTACCAAAATTCGCATGAAGCAACTGAAGAGTGACCCTCGCTGTGTGGCAAGTGGTCCCATCCTGCTGGAACTATTGCATACGTGGCATGTAACGGCCGAATCTATGTGATCCCCCAGAAATGATGTGAGAATGTTTTCTCTTTACCGCACCTGGTTCACTGTCATAGGATTGCCATGATCATCCACAGCAAAATAAGGGCCCAAGCAGCCGTTTGCAGACACTACACACCATATTGTTATACGCTCATTATGGAGGGGTTTCACAATGATGTCTAGCCATTCAAATCCCAAAAAGGGGTTGGCTGTCGATCGATAACTCTATTCAAATGAATATGACTTTCTTCTAAAAACCAGACATTTGACAAGAAAGCTTCATCATCGTATGCCATTGCTAACATCGTCCCACACTAAACGATTCTAGCGTCCTTATAGGCGTTGCTCAGACATTGTCGGATCGCTATCTTATAGACAAACCTACCTATTTCCTTGAACATTCGTCTCGTAGATGTTTGACAAAGATTCATTTTTAAGAATTTTCGCAGGAGACTTCGTTTTTAGGCGAATGTAACACCTGCTTGAGGAGCCTTCCTCGATTCGCATCTGTTGTCACTGTAACTAGAGTCTTTGCGCTGTGTCAGAACGCTTCTGGTCGAACGAAATCATGACGGCTAACATAACCATGTTTGTGGGTGGTGGTTTTTGAATTCGTTCTCGAAATGCATTTCCAACGTATAGAAAACTTGGTCCATTTGAATGTCCAACTCCGTACGACAGAAAAAAATGGTCCACGATAAAAAAAAAATTCCTCCATTATCAACATCATTTGAACATCTATCAAGCTTCAACCAACATAAACATACTGTTACGTTTCCATGACGACGTTCGATGAGGTCATCACATGGTGTGAATGAGCAACAAAGGTCTGTGACGTTCTGAATCGTTTGCTTTGGCGCATACTGTACATAATGAAATGTTGAAATTCTTTTCTATCAATCAGGCGATGGGAAATTTCAGAAGAGTTGAAGGTGTGTTGCAGAATAATAAGTGACGTCATGCAAGTAGTCGAAAGTACGACCACGCTAATTTGACAATCGGAAGAAACCCCACATAATTATGACGTATCTATTTTTCATCCAATCACCAACAAACGCGCCTCAAACCATATGGCGTTCTTTATTAATTTCCCTCAAAATGTCGCCACAGAGTGTTTTACAGAGCAGTGCTCGAAAAGGTATTTTACAAGTTGAAGAGTATTTCCAAAAGGAATTAGGAAATGGAAGATCTCTGATACCTTTCTGCGAGTTCAAGAGAGAGTCGCTGCAGCCACAGGACTATACAGGGTGTTTCAAAAATACACGGCATAATTTCAGGTATGTATTTCCCACATGTAGACAATCAAAATAGTTCATTACAACATATGTCCGGAAATGCTTCATTTCCGAGTTATGGCCTTCACAACATTGAAAATCACCGGAACGTTTTTCGTATTTACAGATGAAGCACAGTTCACACGAGATGGCATAACAAATTTCCACAATCAGCATGTATGGGCGTATGAAAACCCAAATGCAACTGTTGTATCTCATCACCAGGTGCGGTTCTCCCTCAACATGTGGGCCGGTATCATTGGTGATCGATTAGTTGGACCCCATGTACTTGTAAACAGACTTACGGGGCAGGCGTACACAAACTTCCTGGAAAACACCATACCTCATGTTTATGACGACACTCCACTGATCGATCGTCAGCACGCTCACTTCTTGCATGACGGCGCTCCTGCACACTTCAGTCGTACGGCTCGCCGGTACTTGGATCGAACGTTTCCTGATCGATGGATAGGTAGAGGTGGCCCAATTGCTTGGCCTCCACGCTCACCTGATCTGAACCCTCTCGATTTCTACTTGTGGGGCCATTTAAAATCATTGGTTTATTCGTCTCCGGTGCCTGATTTGGAATCCCTTCGGAATCGAATTGTGGCACGTTCTGAGGACATACGCAACATTCCTGGAGTGTGGGATCGTGTTCGCAGGTCATTGAGACATCGATGTGAGGTCTGTATTCAAGCAGGAGGTGGTCATTTTGAACATCTTCTGTAATGGCAACGACCGGCGGAACGAAAAACGTTCCGGTGATTTTCAATGTTGTGAAGGCCATAACTCGGAAATGAAGCATTTCCGGACATATGTTGTAATGAACTATTTTGATTGTCTACATGTGGGAAATACATACCTGAAATTATGCCGTGTATTTTTGAAACACCCTGTAGAAATCCACAGTCACTAGAATACGACGACAACGTAAAGAGACGCCTGAAAAAGGCTTATCGAGAAAAAACGAAAACGAAGTAGTCCTATCATCAACGTTGACGAATTCGATTGTTGTGTTAGTCGTCGCTGCATCCAAGGCATCTATTGTGAAGGCAAAAATCCTATGTAGCCATTATACATGACGCAATCAAGACGACAGTTGATTTTTAAAGGAGCTAGAGAATCACTTCGAAAGATATTGTACAAAATTGGATTCACGTAGAGAAAATGTGACAACTTTATGAGCCTGAGGATATGGTTTTGAGAAGAGATTTTTAAAGAGATTATTAAAGGCCCTTTCAGAGCCACAATATTTTACGAAAGAGCTACCAAAGACACTGACCAATAAAAAAACAAAACAAATATACAATATACTGTAAAATTGATTTTAAAAATACATGATATTTAAAAGAGATACACAAAACTTAAATGTAACAGTTAAATCTTATATTGAAAGCAGTCAACCAGTAACTTATTGTATAGCATTTCCTTTAAACATCATTAAAACTGTAATTTTTGGTTTATTTTATAGCCATAATCTGATATTCTTCGGAACATCTGAGAGAGGCTAGTGCTGACGTCATGGGGCCCTGGAATATTTATTCTAAACTGACTAAACTGTTGTGGTCACACAACAAAGGCCAACAATCTTACATCTTCTAGAAGTTATCAGCAGAATAAGAGTTTTATGTTACGAGGCCTTTCATTTCGGATATTCATTTATGAAGGATGTCTAAATACAGAAGTACGACTGACACAAAAGAAACCGAAAGAGTTGCTTTAAAATAAATACATTGTTGAATGAGATTGAACTTCTGTAAACGAGGTTAGGGCAGGAGCTTTTTTTTTTTTTTTACTTTAAAACAATCTTGGATATTTTCGATAATAAAAGTGCAAGGTTAAGATATGTTAGAGGAATCTTTTGCTATTAAAATTGTATATAGATAATAACAAATAAATAATTTTTCTAATGTCGACGTTAAGTTTGAAAGGCATTGTTCGAAACGATTTTTAGTTTGGACAATGTATTTGTATCTACACAGAATTCGAAATAATGTAAATAGTAGAAATACTCTTGAGTATATTATTTTGAATTTGTAGATCAATGTAAACTTCATGAATGTAGAAGGTGATTTTTGAAGAAGTCGAGGTTGACTATTTCAAAGCCACTGTGATATACTAACCACCAACCGATGCTCATTTTCCAAATTATAGAGTTCTTAAGGGTAATGAGATTTGTTGAGACAGAGTTGAGCTAAGCGATGGATTGATTTGATGGGTCATTTTTAGATACATGATGATAGAAATGGAACGATGATTTATAACGATCAAAAATTAAGACAGAGTCGAGTTTATACAAAGTCAGTTATCGCAGTGAAGAGTTATTGTTGAGTGTCATTTAACCTCAGATAGTTTGGGGATGATATGAGACAGATAGCAAAGAAATCAAGAAATGTTGACTATAAATAATTATAACAGCATTAAAATAATTCAGCAAATACACCCCTTCTCAAAAATTTCACTTTGCTGAATGTATCAAACAATATTTGATACATCAACGATAACATACATAATTTAACAATTCTATAGTTACCACAAATAGATCAATAGTTGCAAATAAATAACAAAGTTAGGAACAAACAAGTTGATTGCAAAATTTTGTCGACATTTAAGATTACCTTAATTTACAATATTTTTATTATTACTTCATGGATCTGGTTTTCAGAATAAGGACAAAGGCTTACAAAAGAAAACTGTATTTTTATCAAATATTTAGAAAAATAGGAAAGAATGTAGTAAAATAGTAAATTAGTAACTTTTACTAATTAAGTTGTTGTTTTTTCTTTCCATTTGGATCATTTGTATAAGAAGAGATAATATATAGTCTGTCAAACGTTTATTGAAAGTATCAGTACATGTACATCAAATAATACTTTTCTAATGCAATTGATCATTAAAGATACTGCACACTTTGGTAATCTTCTTGCAAATCATACAAGATAACCTCTCCTACACTTGCAAAAAATATTAAATGTAAGATTAAAGTTTCTGTCTTAGTCAAAAATCTTGAGTTTTAAGATTTCTTATATTTGATTTCTTTTTCAAATCTTTCTAATCCTGAATATATTAGATAACTTTTATTATATTACAGGATAAGTAAGATAATGTATTGTAAAGGCATAAAAATATCAAAAATAAATCATTATTTAAATATTTATTTTCTTTTTTGTTTGAAGTGATAGAAACACTTTATAGCCTGCTTCTAATTTACGCTGTTGAATCCATTCATTATTTTAATCAATTGAAGAAGATTTAACTAATGAATGGGTTAATAGATAATTAAGGATTGTGATGCAAAGAATTAGTGTGTGTAATGGATAAATTTAGGAGTATTGGTATACTGGAAACCAATAACCATATTCATAAAGTGTTTTTGAGTGATAACCAAAATCACCATTTCATGAATGTTAGCAGATACATCACTGAATAATATAAAGAGAAGATAAGAAAAAAAAAAAGATTAAAATCAGCTTCGCGTTCCATGAAGTATGTCCTAATAGTTATGTATGTAACAAGAGATTTTCCAGCAATTTTACAGAATCTTTCAAATAAGAAATGCCTTTTTGAGTCGAGCTGATACTCTGGGACGGTCGTTTCGAGCTTGTTAGGCTCTCCTCAGCCAGAGCTAATCAGCCAGTGCAGGACTCAAAAGGCATACGAGGGGAGGTATTGATATTACATGATGGAAACAGTGACCCCTCAAAGACTAAAATCAAGAAAATAAAAATCAAGAATCAAATGTGGAATTCAAATCCTTGGGCTGCACTCAGGCTACCACAAAAGGTATTTGACCACAAAAGAAAAAAAAAATAAACAAATAAATAACAAACCCTCTAATGGGCAAAAGAAAAGCAATAATTCAAATAAGAATGCCTATTTTGAGTCGACCTGATACTCTGGCATTCTTATTTGATATTTGAAACAAATTATATATTTGTTTCTTTTCCCAGATTTAATAGACAAATTCTACACTAAATACAAATTATTTTAGTACATAAGACACTCTTAATAATTCTAATAAAATATTCCTTTTTTCTAATCAAAGTTAAGAAAATAGTTGTCAGTTGCCATAATACAAATAATAATAATAATAATAATGCAGAAAACTCACGCAGACAAGATCAGTAAATACACCGATCTAGCCCAAGAGCACCAGAAGCTGTGGAGGCAGGACCGAGTACGTGTTGTACCCATCGTCCTGTCCGCCACTGGTCTGGTGGTTCACACATCGCACCACAGCCTCAGCACACTAGCACTTCACAAAAACACTTATGTCCAACTCCAGAAGGCTGTGGTACTCAACACAACACTTATAGTTTGGAAATTTATGGACACAACCACACACCCCTAACCATTCTTGCTCACATTTCTTTCTTTTTTTTTTTTTACACTTGACTATATCGATGGCTTAGCGCAAAAGTAGCGAATATCCAGTAAAATACAAAATTAGTTTTTTGTGGCAAATAGGTGTCTTGAAGAGCCTTCTTGTAGGGCAAAACTAGCAAATCCTTCAAAATGGCATATTTCCTGTGATTTTAGGACCTAAACTAGCGAAAAAGTACCCTTTTTTAAAAACTTAAATGGCAATAGAAGCGAATGTGCATATTCGCTACTTTGACCGTTTCATCTCTGCTGACTGAACACTTTTCTGTGTTAAAACTAGCGAATGTGCCTGTATACGCTAGTTTGTCCCTAGATGACGCCACGTGATCAATGTCACCTTCTCACCTTCTCTAACCTTCTCACCTTGGATAAATTATTAATTGAAAAATGTTAGCTTAAAATTACACTATCAAAAATTATCTAAGATTATTCTAATCAATTTCTAGTTTAAAATGTCACAAATTGCATGTTTTTATCTGTTTTTGTTCCAAAGTTACTGAACAATGAAGTTTCAAAGCGATTTACCGCTTTGGTTTGGCCAAAATGCAAAGAACGGTATCCGCTTCGATTTCCGATCCGATACGTACGGATATTAGCTGATACTGATGCTAGTATTAGTCAATCCCTAACAATGAATGTAACTAATAGTGTAGTTCGCTAGTTTGGTCAAGCATTTAAGGAGATTGTGATGAATTTTAATAAGGACAGAAGTGGCGAATCTGCACATTCGCTACTTCTTCCTTAGCTATCTCAATGGCACAAACTTTTTGTAAGATCCAAACTATCGAATCGACCAAAACTGCTTGAAAAATGCAACAATCAAATTTTTAACCCCATGCCATTGTAGTATACCCCAATGACAATATCTCTACCGAATATGAGACTTCCAGGAATTGTTCCTGAGTTTTGAGGGACATTTCCCACTAAATTAGCTTTTTCTCAAAACTTGCATGTTGGATATTCGCTACTTTTGCGCTAAGCCATCGATATGTGCTTTGGACCTTGACCCGCCATTTTGTCTTTGCTGGTTAAACCCAAGGTTTGAAACTTTTACATAGTAATAATAATGCAAATAATCCTTTGCATGTCAAAGGATTTCCGCTCACTCTGAAATAGTAATAACAAAAACAATAAATTAAGCATTCATCAAAATTGCTCCTTGAGAATTGTGATGAATGTTTTGCTAAAACTGAACACTTTTTGTAAATATATATATATATAAAATCCGATTTTTTTTTAACAAATACACTACGCTGCGAGATAGATTGAAGCTGCAATCAAGGTGGTCCTGAAATGGTTGGCCAAACTTGAAGGCCCAATTCAATGTAGTAAAATAACAAAAAGAGTCCATATGAACATAAAAGAGTCCATAAAGCAGAAATGCTTTATTCAGATGATACAAAATAACTAACACGTACATAGGCTATGGTTTGGCCACTGGATGAGGTGTTCGAAATGACCGCCACCAGCAGCAACACATACCTCATATCGTGGCCATGAGGATTGTTGAACACGCTCAAACATTCTGAAGGGATATCCTGAATCGTTGTATACTCATCCATAATGCAATCAAGCAATGTTTGTACATTGGGAACTAGTGTAGTGTACACTAGCGTTTTCAGATAGCCCTACAGAAAAAATTCGAGAGGATTTATGTTTGGGGAGCGTGGCGGCCAAGCTTTGGGTCCTCCTCTGCCAATCCAACGACCAGGGAAAACGAAGTTGGCCGTAATAAACTATCTATATGTTAATCATTCTGAATAACAGCTGAATAAAGCATTTTGGTACCCATGTTCATATTTTGCTATATTTCATCTGGCCTTCAAGTTTGGTCAACCATTTCATATCCTTGTATATATTTATATATGTATATATTGATATGAAAGTTGATATAAATATTTGTTAAATCTGTTAAGCAGAGGTCGAATTCCTCAGAAAGTTGGACACCCTTAACGAATTAATAGGATTTTACTAAAATTTCTTAAATGTTATTTAAATTATATTTAATTGTTAGGATTCATTTCATAGGTTTTGGTGTGTGCTCGAATTTACGGATTAGATTAGAATTTTCAACCTGTGGAATTTAAAAAAAATATATATTTTTGCAAAATAAAAGTGTTTTTTGATGAATCACAGGACGAAAAGAAACTGAATTTGAATATATGAGGAAAATTTCATTGTAGGAAGTAACTGAATATTAAATCAGATTTTTTCCATGAAGGAATAGCTGTTAAAGGGTATGACGAATGGTTAGCTGCTAATGTGTTATAGAAACTTAAAATTTATAATTATTATTATTATTATTATTATTATTGATGACACTAATCCTACCTGGTCCAGAACCAAAACATCCTCCTTTATCCTCAGGTTTCTCAGCATCTGGATCCAATATGTCGACTACATTTGATCTATCAAAATCTTCTGATTGTAGACCACCAAGAGTTTCGTCATTGTCCATGCGATAACAGAACCATTCATAGCTGAAACCCTTGAAATAACAAGATAAGGACCCTCTTCAGATTAATACAATCAATAACAATGGCTTTGAATATTGTAGACATAGGACTTTTTTCAATCATGATACAAGTAGAATATAAAAATGTGTACCTCCATTGTACCAGGATAATCTGGATCAAAGGAATATTTCTCAGGTGAAAGATGAGCCATTTGTCCATAGCCTCTTTCAATCTGGGTCATCGCCCCTACAATCATAATGGGAACTAACTCCGATCTGATGACACGAAAAAAAGAATGATCTTTCATTATAATTTTCGGAGGGGGCTCGGACTTCCACGATGGGGTTTCTGCAGTAGAAAGAAAAAAATGTTTCCAGTCTTTGAATTAAACTAGAATATAAGGAAATCTGCTAAGAAAATCACAATCTTTTTGACATTCGCTATATCTACGTAATTTTTGATGATTTTTTTTTAACAAGAATTAAAAAACGATATTAATGAACAATCAAAGATATGATAATCGTATTATCAGGTAAGAGGAAGTGTCCATTACTTACGAGAGGTCTTCAATAAGTTCGTGCAAAATTATTGAAAGAATAAATTTATTCAGAAAATGTTATTTACAGCTTTTCGACATAATACTCACCGACATCTATAGGCCTACATCGTTGCATCCGTTGCATCCGAACCAACTACGGATGCACCCAAACCAGTCCGCAGACGACACCTCACCTATTTCATGCAGGTATGCCTCCAGAGCCTCTTTGTCACTTTCGAAACGTCGTCCTCTAACTTTGATTTCACCTTTGGGTAGAGAAAGAAGTCCAGAGGGGCGAAATCGAGAGAATAGGGCGGGTGCACCAGTTCCTTGATTTTGTTTTTCGCCGGAAACTGCCAGGTTAACCTCGCAGTGTGTGCAGGACAATTGATGCAGTAGCAGGTCTCTGCACCCGGTCCTCGGTCGAACCTGGGCGATGGTTTCCGGCACACTGGATAGGCAAACATCCGTGTACCACTTTGCCGTGAGAGATTTCTGTGTTTCCAGTGATACTGTGCACACGTGACCGCTTCGACGGATGAACGTTGCAACCATCATTTTTTCCCCACTTGGTTCGCGCTTGAACTTCAGTGGCGGAGGTGTCTCTTTTTGCTGCCATACGGACGACTGTTGTTTCATGAGTGGGTCGTAGTGATAGATCCAAGTCTCATCACCTGTTAGTATCTCACTCACCGCATTCGAAGCACCTTTGTCGAAACGCCGCAACATTTTCCGTGACCACACCACACGAGTGGATCTCTGTTCAGCGGTCAATTGATGGGGTACCCAACGACTGGATACGCGGCTGAATCCCAAACGCTGGAGGATAGCCGAAACATTTCCCGATGAAATGTTCAAACAATGCTGACATGGTGGTCTGACGCAACAGATTTCTGCACTGCGGTGATCGATTCCGGTGTTATCGCACTCACAGGCCGACTTTCTCTAGATGCATCTTTAAAGGCTTGTACTCCGCAGCGGAAATGCCCATACAACTTATAAATTGTACGGATGGAAGGTGCATCATCCCCAAACACATGCTCCAAAGATGAGCTACATTCGGCAACTGAAAGACCCTTTTTGAAGTCGTAGAAAATCATAGCATGAAAAGCTTCCTGAGACATCTCCATTGCGGCACAACGTCTACGTGGCTTTCGGGTCACAATGGAACGGCGCGTGCTTAATTGCATTTGAAGGCGCGTGCGGGAAGTGTTTTATTCTAGTAATTAGACTTTGGCGCTTCTGATACGCTAAAATTTTTTTGATTTTTCACATTAATTTATATACTTTGCATGGACTTATTGAACATCCCCTCGTATCTATTATGATTACTTATCCATTCCTTATGTATATGTAAATGTATAAATGCGCTGTCTTTATTGCAAGCATTGCATAAAACATATAAATTACGAATTGTTATTTTTAATGATATAAGAACTGTAGAGAGGAGTATAAGAACCATTTTTTTCAATTTCATCTTATGTAAAACTGATTAAAAAATTATTGGCAATTTTATTCAAATACTTCTAACTTTAGAGCATAATTTTCATTTCGAGATTTTGGAGGCTTTTGAAAGAATAGACAGATAGATAAATCACCAAACAATTTTTAGGCTTATTTGGTCCAACGATTAACTTTCTAACATTACCGAGATGATTATGCCTTAGATACGCGTCGTTTGAAAAAGTTGAGACGAATTTGTCAGGCGTTCGAAAGTTATAAAAAACACGAGATAATGAAATTAAATCAATGTGTAGTTCATATTCATTTGTAATAAGCAAAATAATTACACAATAATGATAAAATGAATCAAATAATAAGAAAATTTTATAACCCACATCGATGTGAAACATCGTATCGTTCACATCGTATTGTTGATCATACACACGCTTTTGTGGCGTACGTAAACAAACTATAAAGAAATCGTACAGTCCGTTTATGAATGGCAGAGCTACCGCTTCGGGACGATTTTACTCCGCAGAGGGGTGATACTTTCCTAAGAAATTATTTTGGACATTTTCGCCTTTAAAAACGAGGAGCATTTTTGCAATAGTATTTATTCTTTCCATAATTTTTTCCCGAAAAGCGCAAATAGAACGCAGCTACTAGTAAACTAACACTATCAAAAAGTAAACATCCATCTTCCTCGCCCCTATTTGGAAGAAATCGAAGGAGATCTGACGCATGCGCAAAAGCGCTGAAGGCTCTCCTAAACGAAAACGGACTTCTAAGCTTTTATAGATTTGTTTATAAACATAAAAACACAAGAATGTTAAGTACTATAAGCCTCGATTTGTTTATATTTGTTTATACTACTTAAACTTCTTATTGAAAACATTGATTTTTTTTTTCATTTCTAATTACCTGAAAATTATGTAAATATTCGGTTGACCAAAAAGTTCGTTCGGTTTTTTTACGTAAGTTGGCACTAGTAGCGCTTAGGTGTCTTCAATGTCATTCGACACCATTTTGTTAGATTGTATTGTGACAGTTGTCATATCAGCGTGCATATAAAACAAAACCTGATCAAAATTGGTGAATTTTGTGTCGCCATTTTAATATTGAAGATGGAAGAAAATAAGCACGCAAGACCGCTTTGATGACCAGGCAAAAACAGTTTCAGAATGGCTAGGAAGTTCTGATTCATCCGCCGTATTCATCAGACATTGCACCTTCAGATTTCCATTGATTTAGGTCTTTACAAAATTCTCTTAATGGAAAAAATTCAATTCCCTGGAATACACCAAAGGCACCTGGAACATTTTTTTGTCAAAAAGATAAAAAATTTTTGGGAAGATAGAATTATGAAGTTGTCTGAAACATCTTTCAGAAGGTAGTGGAACAAACCGTTGAAGACGTTGTTCAATAAAATTATTGGTGATATTGAAAAATGTGTCTTTTATTTTTACTTAAAACCCGAACGAACTTTCTGGCCAACCCAATACTTTGCTTATTACGTCACTGACTATGTCATCTTCCGCAACAACTTTTGATAATCTTTCCAACTTAGTAATATTATTGGAATTTAGTTTCATTCCCGCAAATTACCTAGTATGTACCAAGTAGGCTATGTACTTAGTATGTACCTAGTATGTAAGTATGTAAGTTTCTAGATTTCATTATTGAATCGAGTGTTATAAATAATTTTGAGTGTATAAATAAGCAGAAAGGAATGGAGATTTATGATTGAAAATTTTAAAAAAATTGCTGGAATGAATCTAAATTCCCATCAAGTTGTTGTAATAACAATTCCGAATTTAGAGAGTTTCATTATATGAAGTTGCTATATGGATACTGTTGATTAATAGTAAATCAATTTATGATATCGTTAGTACCTTTGTTGTTATAACCGTTTTATATTCCAAATCTTCTGAGACGCCCAAAGAAGCAGAGGAATTGATGCTCTGCGAAATATTGCGACAGATGATATAGGAAGTGTTTACTTAATAAATAATTTATGTGAGGAAATTGTGCATTTATAAATACTTTGCTGTAATTTTAAAATTGTTGTTTTCGTTATAATCATTACAGTTATAAAAATTCATTAATATCGGATACAGTCGAAGTAAAACTTACATCTAGGTTAGGTATAGTTAGCGATGTCAGGAAATTAATAGTAATTAGGGTGAACTTGAAGTAGGTTTCACATTCAAAAAATAAAAAAATAAAAAAATAAAATAAAATTTAGGAAAGAATCATGTATAAGTAACCGAAGAAAATTAAGAACAAGAATGAAAAAAATTCAAAGAGGTTTTTTTTGAATGTTTTTCATTCAAAGAACATTTCTAATTACTTTCATGTCATTTACTTGTAAAATCATTAAACATGATATTGTGTTAAGTTCCTTCATTTAACAAGATTATAAAATTGTCATTGATGAAATGATTTATATTAACGATATTGTTTGCAACTAAAGTAAACGATTATCTTAATTTTATTCATCAATTATTTAAGCATTCCATCAACTGATTCTTCCATACACTTACCTTTTGTAAAGTTGACTTCTATTTCGATTTTGTACAGTCCCCATTCGAAGAATCTTGGTTCAAAGTGAATAATAGAATTATGGATAAATTCCGTGCGCCCTTCCAGCTTGACTTCATGAAGTGGTTTGTGTGTTTCTTCATCTATTTCCCACACTTTCCATTCCCGCCTTTAAAAGAAATAGAGTCAATGAGACTGAAGCTTAAGAGAATCCAATAAAAATACTCATGATTCAAAATAAAATATTACAAACTTACTCTACTAAAACAGGGCATTCACAGTAGTATTCCGTAATGGTATGAAAACGAATATTATCCGACCTATACCGAATAAGAGGCTCATCAACAGGTACTTTGCCCTTAAATATTGTATCTGGAGGTATAGGACAAGGGAACTCGCTAATGATAACTTCATCCTCCAAGTCTTCACACATTTTCGGAGTGCAAGCTTGTAATTTAATTAAATAAGTCCCTCTCTCTTCATACACATGACTGAAATTTAATGGGTTCGTCAATTCTGCAATATATTCACTACTACTGTAATTTTGTTTACACCATTCTTCATCACCGTACGTTTGTGTCTAAATATAGAATAGAAATGATTAGGAAATAAGATTCAAAAAAAAAAAACGTTTTTTATTTTAAAGATGTCCACTACAGAACAAGAGTTGGAACATAAAAGACATAACATCTAAATGTGCGAAATCTGAATCTGTTTTATTATTATTATTATTATTATTATTATTATTATTATTATTATTATTAATATTATTATTTAACAGAACTGCAGGAGAGTGTTATTTCGAGATTATCTCTCAGCAGCTGAAGAAATTGAGAGGTCGATAGATCAGGTTCACTAATAATAAATGAGAAACAAAATCTGAACCATCGCCTATCCTGTTAATCTAGCCAACATTCAAAAAAGTCAGACTCAGATGACACTAAAAATAGGAAAAAAAAATCAACATTTCTCGTTAAGTTTAAGTTATGTACAATATCAAAATTAAAACATCTGTAAAATAATTTTAAAATGTAAGCTTTATTTTACTGAATTATTGCAACCTTTTATCAAATTTCAACCTTTTATTTATTTTCTATAATAATTATATTGATAACTTTTTATTTTCACCAGTTAATAAACCATTTTTTAAAAGCTATAATCCTATTTATTTGTGTAAATGCTTATTTATCTTTTATTCGATCAAAAGCAATTGAAATGCAGGAAGGAAAGATAAATCTTAGAATGTCCTAATAAGAAGTTTGATTTTGCCGAACTGTCTGTTGATAAATAGAAGAAGAAAGGAACGGCTCGAATTTATTTAAAATCTAATCTAGAACCACTCTTAAAAGGAATATTTATATATTTAGCTTTAAGTTTTTTGATCCAGAAATCTTCAAATGAATCCTTCAGTTACATAGATTAAATTGCATTATTGCAAATATTAAAAATGGTTTTATTCCTTTACTGAAGCTTAAAAAGAAAAGAATATTAACTAATAAATGTAAGGAAAAGAATAGAATTTAATTGACAATGCTTCACTAAATTTAGCTGAAAATTGAAAATATATTTTTCAATTTTTTGATATAGTTCCATTATTTTTTTTTTTTTACAGAACGGGTTCATTAGTCATAATATTCACTAATTCATTAATTCACTAAAGAGTGTTTTCACTTTATTAATAATTAAAATAACTATTTACTTATTTACAATATTTGAAGAATTAAGGCAATTATGAAAATTAAAATATTAATCACATTTGAACTGAGTAAATATTTGTAAGAATGTGCAAAATGAAGCGAAGATTTTCCTTTTCTTAATTAATGGTTTAGATATTAGTATCTCTAAGCTTTTTTGAAAAGATCTGCACTAATGAAGTTTCAGTCAAAACACTATGAATAGATGAGCAAACCATTGCATTAATTCCTGAAAGATATCGATTTCAGATTACATTTTAAAAACATTTTGAATTATTCCTTTTTTTTCTTTCAAAACCACACAATGATGTTATTTCAGAGAACAAATAAACATCTAAAACAAGATTATACAAATTCCTCTATTATATAAAGAGGTTCCATCTGGTGTAAATTGTAGTACAACAAAATACTAAAGGTGAGAGCCAACGAACATCAAAGATAATGTATTTAAATTATACGCAAAAAAATAATTGGACTTCGCCATTGGTTTTCAACAAAAAAAAAAGGATGGTAGACCACTTTCTTATTTATTTTCTGCAAAAAAAAATTTATAAATGGCCCTCATGGTTCACAATCATTGATACTATATTATTGTAATTCATTGATGCTATACTGCAATCTTTCTTTGGTTTAAAATAAAAAGGAAAAAAAATGCTAACGAAATTTAAAATGATATCGGTAAGTTGCCGGGAAAATTAGGTTTTGTCCTGTGTATTCTGTCTCTACATCAAACTTCTATCCGCGTTATTAATGGTCTTCCCGATCTTGATTCAATTTTTTTAGAGACATTGCACCTTATAAACATTAAGATTGTAAGGTAAAAGGATAAAAAAAGAAACACACTTCTTATATGAAAAAATTCACAAAACAAAATATGCCTTATTGCACCAACAGAGTCCTAGGAATTACTGTTCAAACTTTAGTCCTCCTAAATGAGATCAGAGAGTGAAGGCAATTTAAAGTGAATTGACAAAAAAACTGACATTCACTTTGTTTATAGATGCATTATATTTTAAAACGTAATCATTATTTTAATGATTTGTATCGTCAATGTTTGTATCGTATGTTTATTTTCAAAATATTTGACATTGCTATATTTATTTAACAGGGCATACTCCTTACTTATAATTCAATATCCAAAAAAATGTATAAGTTGTTCTAACCTTTGATTTATCTCCAAAGTCAATGAAGACACACGTTTCAGTAGGAAGATTCTTAAATGTTACTGAGAACTTTTTAGTTTCGTTTTTGTCTACCATTGGACCTTGTGCAACCTTTAAGCCCAAGTTTCCTTCGTCGACGTAAATGCATTTTTCTATGGATTCGCTTCTCTCTTGGGCATCATTTGTACCGTATATTGTAAAGCAGTAAGTTCCAAGCTAAATAAAACAAACAGACAACAATTTATAGAAATAATTGCATTATTGAAAGTTTATTGTTTCTATTTCAGTCTAAATAATTTCTCAAATAGAAAGTTATTTCCTACCTCGTCAAACATTTTCTCTACTTTGTCACCTGGAGCAAAAGACTCCCATTCTGTTCCATTCATTTCCACTGTAAATTTGTCAATGTCACCTGTAATAGAAATCAAGACTCAGCTAACAATGATAAGAATGAACTTCAGTAACAATTTACGCATGTGGTTCGAATTCATTGACAATTCTTTCATACAGTCTGGGATTTCTGTATTTGCTAATTCTGTAAATTCTTTTAAACAATCTTCATATAAATTTTAATACATGATCATTAAAGAACATTTTTTCGTAAACAGACTAATTATGACCTCATCTAAAGTAATTGGTTAATTGTTTTTAATCTTAATAAAAAATGTTCTTCACTTTATAGGACAACTGATCTCTTCAATTTATCTTTTTAATAAGTTAAAAATTCCAGTTTTAGCTTATATTAAATTCGTACTTTTATTTTATTTTTTTAACTATAGTAAATGAAGTAATCTACATAGAAATTGTTACCTGAGAATTCTGGATAAAACCTTACAGTATTATTTTGGATATAACCATTGTTTTCAGGGCCTGATCCTGGTTTCCATTCATCAGTTTTCACTTCATAGTACTCGTGATTTAATTGTGTTATTTTGATTGCATTCAAGATTGTCACCTATTATTATAAATGAAATTTCAATCAAAGTTATACAACAAATTAAAGATGATTAGGAGTTTTTTAGATCTGTTTTCTTTTTTTCAGGTGCCAAATTCTATAACAAATAAAAACTTATATATCACAATCTAAAGCGAAATTGAAATTTCAACTTTCTAAGATTGATTTATCTCTACTCCAATCAGATGAACCAGGAGCTTTTGAACGTTTTAAAACAAATGATTAAAGATACTTTGCTGTACAAATTAAAATCCTTTATAAGTGCAAAATTATAATAACTTTTGAGAGCCTAAACATTATGATTGTTATTGATAAAGGTCTGTGGATGATAATTGTAATTATGAAGCACCACTCATCATTCAGAACCCTTTGCCACAACGAATGGACCTGTTCCATAATGAGTAGCAATGATGCTACTGACAGAGGCAGAAGATAAATAAACATCACTAGCAGGTTTCTTAATTCGAAAGTATGCATCCCATTTAAGGGATAAACAAGGAGTGATTATTGGAGAGCGGTTATCTTTGCAACCTCAAGAACTGCTGGCTTTTCGAGAGAAGATCTGGAGAAATTGGTATGAAAAGAAACACACATCAGTCTAATCTGCCATGAAGAGCAGATCACTAGTTGTTGAGGCGAACGCCTATTCTGTTGTCGGCAAAACAGATGCTTCACGATCTCACAATAAACATGTATTCAACTGTAGGGAATAATGAAGCCAGAGCACAATCAAGAGCTTGGTCTAATATCTTGGACCAAGATATTAGATAAGTAGTCACAACGTTATGACCCTTGAGTGTAATTACAAACTCAAAAATGTAATACTATCTTTTGAATTTAACCGAATTTTAAGATAAAAAAAGTTAATGAACATTATTATAAATATAGTATAAGCTAAAAATCTAAAAACTTAAAAATTTAGTAAATAAATAAACGAGTTCTAAGGTTTGGCGCCGAATAAGAGCCTTAAACAATTAAACAATTTCCATTAATTATTACCTGTTCGGAAAGTACATGATGTGATACGTCATTGGAGATATTAACACTGACAGTGTAGACACCTTTTTCTTTGTAATCATGAGTTTGTTGAAAAGGAGCTTCATCCTTGTTTAGTTTCAGTTCACTATTTGGTTGAGAATCACCCCAACTGAAAATAGCAATGGCATCAGTGGGAAATGTAAAGCCATCAGCCAGTTCTATTTCCACAGTCAATGTACCTAAAAATGATTATGGAGATGCATTAGTATGTACAAGTAATGACATTGATTTAGGAAATCAAAAGTTTATTTGCACATTTTACCTGAATAGAAGAAAATAACAAATTATGGAAGAATTAACATACACACTGTCTTTTAAAACGTTTTAGAAGCTACGTTGTACAATGTCAAATTTGCTTCTCATAGATTAAGCATTGTGTAGGGTACATGATAAAAACGTCGGACTTTTCGATCAATCTAAACCCAGATATGTTTCATCAACTCCAGAAATTTCTTGTGTGCAGAAATGTGTTTGCCCCAGCTGATAATTCTGCTGGGACATATTTGTGCCATCTATAAAGCTAGGCATCATGAATCGCATGTGTCTGATCAGTGGGACGAAGATTTTGCCTTTCTTTCCACATTGTCGAAAAACGTAGATTTTAAGGTAGAAATTCGTTTGGAGGGATTTATGAACAAAATATCTTAATTTTATAACATGTGAAGATGTATATTCCTAACATAAGTGACTATAAATGACCTTCCTTCCATAATTGTTTTCTGAGGAAGGCTTTAGGATCGGATTAGTAAAACGTCGTCTTTGCGTTTCTGCTTCATTGGCGACATGCAAGCTGTTGTTAAAGGTTCTCAACTTCGCCCCGATCTTATACTGGTGCATCAGCAGTCCGCCCTAATTGTTGACGCAACAGTCCCTTTTCATAATCGACTAGAGGCCTTCGCACAAGCTCGCGCAGCCAAAATTACGAAGTACGAGTCCTTAGCTACTTCTCTGCCGAGGAATTATTTTGAGGGAAGCATTGTCCCGTTCATCGTGGGTTCCTTAGTTCTTGGTAGCCTGGCAGAGGATTCCTTTCTGCAGCTGCTTTGTACGGCCATTTATTCAGAAGGTTTTATGTGTGTGTCGGATGTCGTGACATCTCCAAACAGCAGATAACTGGTCAGAGATAGTATGACGGATTCCCGCTTTTCTCTCATACCAATTAAACAGCACATGTACTGAAAACCACCGTAGTATCTACTTCCAGGATATTCTATGGAACCTTCTAGGGGTTGACTATTATGGGAATTTTAGAGATCCATAAGACGCTTATCTCCGTATCAGAGACCGTACTTAGAGATACTTAGCGAGAATGATAAACCAAAAATAGCCAAAAAACAAACGTATATATTTAAATATTATCAACGAACAAATGAGAATAAAAATCGTGAAATTTTTAGAATCAGCCAACAAATTATAAAAATTCTAATTTTATTTTAAGGATTCTGAAAGACGCCTTATATCCCCGGTTTGTCTGTCTGTGGACACATATCCCACAATGCTTCGCAACGGCTTCTGTTAGCTCAGTTGTAGGTGGCCTATTAGCTCAGTTGGTTAGAGCGTCGTGCTAATAACGCGAAGGTCATGGGTTCGATCCCCTCATCAACTTAATTTTTTTTTTTTAAATCATTATTAGGAATTCAGTGTATTAACAAAGTTGAGTTAAGAATAACGATTATTCCGTATAATAGGGATGGGTAAGATAGCATGGGGTCGCAAAGAGACTCGCGCGAGCATTTTCTAGACCACCTCAGCGCAGTCTATTCTAACGTAAAGGTGACTCAGAAGCTATTGCGAAGCATTGTGATTGGTTTACTCATCACTATCCCTAGCTTGTTTTCCTATATTCTGGAAGTACTAAACAATCAATGGGGCTTCGCTTCATCTCAAATATCAAGTAAACCTTACATGCAAATCAAGTGTTTTACTTTAAAATAAAACTGAGTGCTGTTCCCATTCAAACTAATATATATTGGAATAATGTGTATTATAATCTTTATTTATACAATTTCAGTACCTGGAGGTGTTACACGGGGAGAATCGGTTTTCATTGTCCAATCTTCGGTGACAGGTTGTTGTATAACAATTTCAGCCCAATCAGTCAGCGTGTTTTGTTTGTTAGACGCAACAACTGTGATGTTAAATTTCCCTTCTCCACCATGACATGAATCATCGCATTCTTGCTCAAAAGGATCCGTAGATAATTCTACAAAACATAAAACGATTACTGTTGATTATTCTTAAATAAAACACTCAAGTTTTCTCAATAGTTTTTTTTTCATATAATAAAAATATATACAATATATATAAATAAAATATATATAAATTATTACTTTCCAATTAGTTTAAGAAATCATATTGAAATGTGAATAATTTACTAAGTAAAATACTGGCATATTAAACCTTGTAGATCTTTCTTTTAACATTTTTTATGTTAATTAATGTACTGTTCTTTTGACTAAAAGAGATTAAAAAGAAAAAGTAATAAATATTTATTTGGGAAATAAATCTTTAAAATAAAAAGATATTGTTTTTTAGGAATGTGTACTTTTTTTCCCATTCTTATTTGTTAGTTCTTATATTTTCTTAAATCATTTCTGAGCTAAACTATTAAAAAATTAAAATCCGTTAAATCACACTAATATGATTTTAATATCCAGCATCAGTTATCCATTTTATTAACAAGATAAACCAAAAGCAAAGAAAATTTTTAAAAATTAACCTGTAAATGATTCGTTCTTGAATGTGTCGGTGAATACATTCAAAGACATATAATAATGGCTTCCTTTTTGTAATGTAGCTGTGGCCTTGAATTTCTTATCTCCACGTACATGTGTCGCATCGAGTTCCAATTTTAAATCTGAAAGTGTTTTCATTAAATTTATTCAATATTTAAGTACTTGGAAATTAAATATGTAAAATGTTTTTAGGAAATTGTATAATCAACATTATAGAACATTCCAATTGTTTTGTAACTGTATATGATGAAAAATACTTAATGAAAGACTTTAGGAAAGAAGAAAATTGTAATGAAAATAAAACTGAAAAAATTTTAATCCTCTATTTTAATTCTTTAAAATTTTTAATTTTGGAAGATTAAATAGGAATAGTTATATTTACTTATTTGCTCTTGAATCATTTGACTGCAATGATCTTACCTTCTAGCACTGCTATGACTTCTACAATCGTAGAGTTGGTTGGTTTGTCAGAATCCACGCTGTTTGTCATTTCTACTTCACATGTATATTCCCCTTCTTTACCATAACTATGAGTGAATGTAAAGACTTGTTCATTTTCCACAATAGCTCTCACAAAGTGTTGCTTGTTTGTCATACTCTTATCATCATTGGCTCCTGGGGCAGTAGCATCTATGTTGACATCTTCCCATTCCCTACATTTATAATCCAATACAAATATCGTTAGAATGATGTTGATAGAAAATCTTTGATGTTCTAAAATTACAGGCAAACCCAGTTACGTCACCGTAGATACCAGATTGATGCCGTAACTCGAAAATGTCCGCAAGTTGAAGCACTGTATTGCATTGTAATAGTCAATACTGCATACGTAATTTATATCAATGTAGCACAATAATAAAAACACAAAGAGATGCAACGCGAACCGTTTTTGTAAACAAACTGACGACAGCGACACCAGTAATTGGAAGCCGATCGAGCTGTAGCATCTTGCCGCTAAACACCCGTAATTCCAAAGCAAGACCGCGACTAGAAGGAATGTTGGCAATTTAAAATGTTCGTATGTTGATAGCGTCGTAAGTCGAAGAGCCGAAATCCTACAAAAAATCTAATTTTTTCATTTTAAATGTAATTTTATCAGTGTATAAAACAAGCTTCCAATAAATAATCGAACTAAAACATGCATTATTATAAAATATTGTGGAAAAGGTATGGTTTTCATAAGTACTGAGGCATATTGCGGAATATGTCAGACTAACTTTCTAAAATAAATATAAAAATTTTATCTACTAAGAATCTCGCCGTGGAATTTTGCTTAAATTATTCATGGAAATTATGTGAAACACTGAATTATGTTTTGATATAACCAAGAAATGAGTTATACTTCTACCTTTCCTAAATAAAAATAATTTTTTCAGCTAACTTTGAGATATAACCATCTTTTAATTTTCAATTTTGAAGAAAATATGTAAAAATCTATTTATTAGTTCTAAGTTATCTAAATTGGTGGTGGCATAAAAAGTCGAACTTTCACACGGAAACATGGACACGGCAATTTCATGAGCCTTCCTTTCTTTCTGAAAGTAGAATTCGTTTGTGTTTATTAAATGTGGAATGCTGTTATAATGAAAGAAATTCATAAAAACTCTATGTATAATGAAACAGAGTAAGTTTGATATTTTGCATTTTGTATCTACAACTTTCCTAAGCTGCCAATGGTATCAGAGTTCTCAGTATAAAATTTTTTATAATATTTTGCAGTTAACATAGGCTTAACTATTTGTTTTCTTTCGCTATCACTATGCACTGAAAATGGATGATCACGTGATGTTGTCATAGTAACCACACGTAAGTGTAGGTAGCAATGAGCATTTATTTAAATGCTGTCAGATCATAGAAATTAAACTGCATTTTTGAAAACTCTTCGGTATTAGGACCATTCAGTGCTCACGCAATATTTGAAACAGAGAAACTGGTTTGAAGGAAAGCGGAAAAACAAAAACAAAAGTGTCATTCTATGGAATCCATTTTTATTATTTCCACCATCGTTTCTGATTTATTTATAACAAATTGTTAAAAATGTGGTGTTCGATGTAATGGCTTTTAAAATGGGTCACCCTATACAGGCCAATCTTGATAATCCTACATTTGCCAGTCCGACACGTTTGGTAGTCCGACAAGCTCGCGAAGGCATATTTCAACTGTCACTCAGACAACGAACTGTTGCTAGGCGGGAAAATGTTTACAGTATTTCATTGTCATAACGTCATAATATCTTCATAACGTAGTTTTTTATAATTTACTGAGAGTAAATATAGTAAATAATGTGTACAACATTTAATTTTTTTTTATTTTTCCTTCTGATCATGTGTTATTTAACTTTGTTTAAAGGCACCCTTGGTAATCCGGAATCCTTTGTAATCCGACAACCTGTTGGTCCCATATCTGTCGGATTATCAAAATTGTACTGTATAACTGAAGTACAAAATGCAAAGTACTTAAACGAAATATAAGGTGTCAATTTGTTATGTATTTTATCGAATATTTCGATGATTCCATGAGCATTAAAAGCTAAAGACTAGAAGTCCATTGACTGTCACATTAAGGTTGCCATTTCGGGTTTCATCAAAAATTTCCAGATGTACTATTGCATTAAAAATAGGTTTAGCTGCTGAAATGTTTTTATTTTAATTAAGTGCCATTAAGTTGAAATCAGTTTTTTTTTAGGGTTATAATCCATGTAATTTGCAAAGTTCTCTTATTATTCAGTTTGCAATAAATATTTAAGAATTTCTTACCTGTAGCTCAGTCCACCTGCAGTGACTTTGACTGCTAAGTGATCTCCAGCTTCCACACCAGGATTTCCAGAAAATTCATGAACAAAATAACCATTCTTATCTGGTGAAATAGCCTCGTTTATTCTTTCCTCGTAGGTTGCAGAATCAAGACCACTGTATTGACACGTCCCTGTTGATGCATCAAAGCTGTCATCGCAAGAGGCAGGACAGTCTCCATCAGAAGAAACACAGCCATGACTTGCAGCACAAAACTCTTTACCATCAGAACAGATAGGTTTTAAAATCTAATTTAATTTAAATGTTATCATTAGTCATTAGCAAAACTTTACTTGTAGTGAGAAAACAAGTTTAGTAGAATTTTAAATTATATTGTCTAGGCAAATAAAGAACTGTAAAAAAAAAAAAATAAGATTAACTTAAAAAGAAAAAGAAAAAAAAAAACCAAAAAACATTTTAGGCTATTTGCTTTTCTGTTTTGTTAATAACATTTATCAGTATTTTTACAGTTCAAGTACTAGAAAAGAATTAAGAAAAGAAAAGATGCTTAATGGATTAATCAAACCAGGCAACTCAACGAAATCTATTGTTAAAAACTGAACTGTTGTAACATTTTGTCAGTCAATGTAAAAACATTATTGTATTTTTTTGTAATTCCCTAAACTGTGGGCGTGCCCATATTATTATTGTTCATTCAAATATAAATTTTATTTATTAATTATCAATTATATGTAGTAATTGATTTGTTGTATTCGTATTTTGAATAATTGCTGTTACGTGGCATGGTTAAGAATTATGACTGTTTCCTTATTTGGCAAACTGTCTTTGATGGCGGCAACTACTGTAAATAATGTTTTGGATATTTTTGCTTTTTGAGAAGGAACCAAGGAAAAAGATATTTACTAAGCTGAGAACTATTTTATGTAACATTTTTGCATGCCTAAATTTTAGATTTTAAAAAGTAGTAAAGCAATACAATTAATATGAACTGCATTTCAGAGAATTAAACTGAAGACTATTGCGTTTCATTTTCAATTTATGTTTGAACATATGTATATAATTCAGCAGCATCCGTATTATTACTCTTACTTAGATAGGTACGTAGGTGAATACCACTGCGGCCCAAGGATGGCCCTTGGCAGCTCTAGAAGTAAGGCTCCCGATGCGGTACCCATTCTACGGAGGGCTGGGTGGACTCTAGGTCCCGTCTGGAGGAGAATTTAGCGTGGAAAAATCTACGACATCCGCCGAGGTCGGGGATTGAACCCTCCTCCTCCAACCCACAGTCAAGCGCAGTACCACTTGGCTACCGGGCCCACAATCTTACGAATGTTGCTAAGATTAGTTTCTACTACAGCAATGTAAAGAGAGCAGCCATTTTGGTTTCACTAAAGCTTATGAGACTTTCTCATAGTTGACAATAAATTCGAAATTAAATAATGGCGATATTGATGGCGATATTGATTGGGCATTTTTCACGATGTCCCTACTCCAATAATTCATTAGTGATTTTATTGGACACAACAGAAAATTCTACTCTTGGAATAAGCAGTTAACAAAGCTGTAGAAACTGATTTAGATTTGTTTTCGTTTTAATGGTAAAAGACGAATTAGTTATTCAAGTTATATCTAAGAGAGAATTGAGCTTTACCAGAAGCTCGAAAGCGGACGAATCTGTCTGCGAATACAACTCAGCATGAGTAACAAATCCAGCTTTGGGAACAATTCCTTGATCAATAAATATTACATCTGCGTCTGTCGTTTCGCCTATTGTTCCGTCTGGTGGTGCCTGTGGAGTCGGTCTCCCCAATTCAACGTCAAATGCATCTAAAAGACATTTAATTCAAGAATTATATAAGTTATCTCAAAAACGACAAAATTAAAGCTTCTAAAAATAGCTGAAACGTAAATTTTAAATCAGTATCTTTCGTATCTTTTTATCTATCTTCTAACTTCATTATACAAAATAAAGCGTAGATGGCCAAGGAATATCAATAATTTCTCGAACATTTTATAAAAATTCTGTTAATCTTAAAAATATTTTTGGAGGATAATTTCACATATAAATATATTTTCTTTGTCTTTACAGTAGCACCTCGATTATCCGACACTCTTTTCACCGGGCCCTCGTTGAACCAACGTCGGTTTCCTTAATTTTTTTTTGGCAAAGAAACAATTTCTTCCCCTCCATCCCCCTTGTGCTCTCTCTTATGAGGAATTTTCAAGTTACCGACGGAGGTCCGGTCCCGACAACTGCGGTTAATCGAGGTTCTACTGTACTAAAATTAATTTTATATATTTTTCTTACAAAATACATAAGTTTTTTTGTTTTTTTTATTTATAAAAAAACCCAACTTATTTTTAATATTTGAAATTTGCTAATATATTTTTAGAGGCCTACTATCGAATACTCGGATTCTTAGATTACTCCGTAAGAAGGGAAACCATATCTTAAAAATCCCTTAAAAATACTGGCCAATGAAGAACTGTCAAGCAACGTTAAATGCTGCAGCAGTATTGCATTTCTAATTCTGCAAATTTACATAGGCCTACATTGAGGTAAGTTTTAAGGTGTGGTGTACACTCAGCCCATTTTAAACACCTTACTTCAATTAATGAACAGAACCACAACATGAAGTGGATAACCACTACACAAATTCATTTTTTCATCCAGAAATATTGTATGAAAAATTCCATATATAGCAACATTTTTTTGGAAAGAGATGGCATAGAGGATTTTAAATATACAGTACGTTACAAATATCTATATCTGTATCTCAAGGGATTCTCCTTAATTGGACTGTAATTTTGATTATTATTATTACTATTATTATTATTATTATTATTATTATTATTAAAAAATATGAAAAAAGCAAGGAATTTATCACATTTCACCTAAGTTTTACCTGGTATTGAAAAATCCTCTGCTTCTCCATCACCAAACTTTAAGTTCAATTTACTTGATGTTGCTGATCCAACAGTTACATTGCAGGTAAATTCTTCATCTGGTTCCACTAATTCTGGGCATTCAATACGTATATTTTTGCTAGTTTTTTCTATTGATAATTCAGTCTTAACTTCATCTTTCTAGAAAAAACAAATATTGAAAAAAATCGATGTTAGTCAATTTAATTAGGATTTTGAATTGTATTTTTTTAAATAAATGAATACTTTTAAATGCAAATTACATAAAATTTAGAAATTTTATTTGATAGGAGGGCAATTGAGAGGTCAAATTGAAGGTAATTGACCTCAAAATAGAGGGAAGATGAAAAATACTTTAAAGGAAAGTTTGGAAGTAGTTTTCATTTATTTTTGTTTACTTTTGATTGGACGATGTAAAGTTTTGTTTTTTATTTTTGATTGAGAAGTTTGGGCTTTAAACGGTTTTCGCATTTGCTGAGAGCTTTCCCTGGGCAATACAAAAATCGCACTTAAATTATTGAATATGTGATGTAACTTAAATTCATTCTACTTTTTAATAACGCAGCAACTAACAATTTAATGGAGGCCTTTTTGTAAACGGCAGAGGGTTCGAAAATTGTACATTCCATAGGAAATATTAAAATTAGACATAGTTATTAAAAGCCTAAAATCAGGTTGAGTTGCGAAAATGGGACTTATCAATTTTAAAGTTCTTTTAGAAGATGAGTTGTGAGAAAGTTCAATTCAACTCAAGCAAGTTTACGCTAAAGAAATTCAAGATCTTTTTTTGTGTTTGACAGATCCTTTCTATATTTTTTTAATAGGCCTAATTTTAGATATTTTTTTCGAAAGAATTTAGGATAAATACAGTAGATAGTATAAAAAAATTAAAACAAATAAAATATATTACATAAAGCTTCGCGCATTATCATCGTTTATAAATTTATTACAAAGACTACAAAATTAAAAGTAATTGGATAAGAAGAATTCCAAAACCTAACAAATCAAACAAAGATGATAAAACAAGAATATTCAATTAATCAAAGCGATAAGGACAAGTAAATATTTAGAAAGGTTTTTCAGTAATTTGGGCAATCTTTCTATTGTATTGTATTTAATTAAACCTTCTATTCCATTCAAATATGCAGTTGAAACGAGTTTTAAAAGTTTTTTTCTAACAAAAACATTTTTTTTTTTTATATGTACAACCATTCTATCTTCTGGTTTCTTTTTCAAAAAAATAATAATAATTGAAACTCCTAATTCTAGATAAATCGTAACTGGAATAGAGATATTTAGATATGCTCTAAAAAAGAATTATGTTCTTAAAAAATGGTATGACAACTAAAGACAATTAAATGATAATGTGGAAAATAGAATAATACTTTTATCTTTAAACATATTTATTCTCTGTGATTTTTCCATAACAATATTTCGAGTTGTTCTTCTGGTACGTTTCGGCAAGAAACTTACGTTAACGGCTTTACGTCTGCGGACCTTCACTTAACAAGTACTGAATGTCTAAAAAAATTTGTGTCTGATTTGAATTCAAAATCACACAAATTTTTTTTCCACAAAAAAAAAAAAAAAAAAAAAAAAAAGTTTTCTCAACACCTAATGTCTGCCGATCTTCGTCCTGCTGAATCAGGCCCTAGTCGATAGACATATGAAAAACTACAGATTTTAAGAGAAAAATATGATTAAAATTATCAATAATACTTATATAAATATACGTACACTTAATGAAGTATACTAAAAGTAATTGGAAGCGAACTTACGTATTTTTCGTCTTCCGTTTGAACTTTAAGAACTGGCGAATAATCATTTGGAATTAAGTAAATGTGTCCATCAGGTAATAAATCTTCTGTAATGTACTTGGATGGGCCAACATCGTCGTCATAATTAATTGAGAAGACGAGATCACGACATGGAGGGTCCACTTGATGTGTAAAGGTAATTTTCTAAATAGAAGAAGAAATAAATAAAGAATATAGTTTTCAAAATAAAACAATCATCTTTAGTTATTTCAATATAATGTTTTTATTATTAAACAATTATTCATTGTCAGATGACATAATTTAATAAAATTAAGAGAAATAATGTGCAAATAATAGTTATTTAGTCTATATTAAATTGTCGTTTCTACTTAAAAAAAATTAACGTTGTTTTCTAATGAATAATGTAATTCGTTAAATGAATCTGGTACGAGTAATTCAGGTTATTTCACAGTAAGAAGAAAAAGCCTTTAAAAAGATTTCTTTTTAATATTAAATTATTTAAAGGACTAATTCGTGAGATAGCTTTAGTTAATTAACTAATCTAAAAACCCGCATAGAACAGAAAAAAAAATGATTTTACTAATATATAAAACTTGCTTATTTAAATGTTTGATGTTATCTCATATATAATTCCAATAAGTTTCGTGTATTTGATTTATCTTCTCTTTTCTTTGCATTTTATGAACTCAATCTTACTTTCTCTATCAACCATGGTTCTTCGGTACTTAATTGTAGCCCTGAAATACATGTTTCAGGATCCACTTCGAACACATCAAAGGCATCTTGTCCACCACACTTTTCTAACGTTTCGTCGTTGCATGGAATGGTACACTCACCGTCAGCAGCTGCCATTCCTAAATATGTACAAAGAAATTTACATTGTTTAAGTGAATTCGTTTTCCTTAAGTATGTAGCATTGAGTAAACCTTCTTTAACAGCCCAAGGATTATCGGGACACTTTTTTTTATTATTGATTAAAATATAATCCTACGAGGTACAAAAAGCCCTGTCTGCAGGTTATATTGTGAGTAAAATTTAGTTACATAGGGTAAATACATTTAAATAACGAAAGCAAAAGTAATGGAAGCAAAGCATACTCAGATATTAGTACATTTACAAAAAATTAAGTTACCTCTTTTTAATTACATTGAATATTTTGAATTAAAAAACAAATAAACCCCTTGGAAATAAACCCGGTACCCATTCTGCAGAGGGCTGGGTAGACCCTAGGACCCGTTTGGAGGAGAATGGAGCGTGGAAAAATCCCCGCCCTCCGCCGAGGCGGGGATCAAACCCGCCACCTCCAACTCACAGCCAAGCAAAAGGAATTTCGCTATTTGGAACTCTCGCTATTTGGAGGCACTGTTTGTACACTCATCCATCCATGTAGATATGCTCATGTCATGTGTTCTGGCAGTACAGTAAAACCTCTCAAATCCGGCCCTCGGTAATCCGATCCCCACGGTAATCCGGCCTGGTCTTGAGTAAAAAAAAATTTTTTAATAACTTAATTCGTTTCCATATTTTGTTTCCCTATCCGCGCGTATTCATTGTGAGTGAAAAAAGAAAGAAAAACTTGTTATCACTATGGAACAGAAGCTTAATGCGTTAAGGAGATTGGATGCAGGGGAATCTGCAAAACAAATATCACTAGAGCTTGGTGTCGGAAAAAGCACATTTATATTGTTTTTAATAAACATTTGAGTGGAAAATTATGAAAATGGGGTTAAATTAATTAAACCGGGCATTATGTCATCACAAAAATTGAGCTATTGAGTTTTTTAAGATTACTCTCGGTAGTCCGGCTTTTCTGTAATCAGGCCTACTGGGCGCCACATTAGGCCGGATTTGAGAGGTTTTACTGTATTTCATAAAATTATTACTATTAACATTATTACTATGAAAACATCTGTGGATCTCTCTATATTGACTTTCAGATGCCTAGTGACTCGGGTGAAGTTATGAATCGCCGTGAAATTGTCCTTTCTCATGAGAATGCAAGGCAACATACTCCACAAATTTAAGGCAGACATTACAGGAAATTCCGATGATAGGTGGTTCACATTCAGCTTACAGCCCAAAATCTATCTCTATGTAGCTTTGATGTCCCCGGCACTCTCGTTAAAATGCAAGAAAGTCACCTCGGAAGATAATGTATGACCGACTGTGCAACAATGGTTCCAGATTAAAAACTCATAAAACGAACCCTCCATTTTTTTCTGGTCCAGAAGTGACATCACTGCTTTAACCACTACTTTAATGTTCAGGATCATTTAAGTGCAATGTTGCCGTTCAGACACGGCCTGCGATGAGGCTGGTATGTCTAAACCAGGGTTCAAAACCAGCCGCATGGATGTTCCTTCCTTTCCTGTGTTTGTCTGCTTCTTCGCTTTTTCTCTTCCGCCGCGTATGACATTGCATTTTGGATGGTCCACACCCAGTAATGTGTGATTGGTATCAGGAAGGATATCCGGCCGTGAAAATTAGTCAAAAAAGATCTCGGAATAGACCCCACAAGCAAGATTTGAATGCAATGTTATTGACAATGGCAGGGTTTCAGTTCATTGTTCTCGTAAAAATATTTCAATTTCATCAGTTAATAATTACCAAATAACAAATTAAATGGAATCGCGATTAATGCTGTGTGAGAGAGGGGGAGAAATCATTATGTCGTATGATTGGGTAGCAGCACAAAAAAAAAAGCAATTAGGTTTTACAGAGATTTTTTCAAGAAAATATCAGCATATTATTTTATTGAAACATTGTTAATTTCGAATGTGATTTTTTTCCTATATTACCATAAGGTACCTCAGCCATATAACGCCATGTATACCTTTAACGCCACCTATCTAATTCTTCATAAATATAAGAGATGGTGGTACTTCACAAAAGTAGTTTGCATTGACATGCCATCTAGTGTTGAAGTGAGTTATTAGCAGACCGCCAACATTTTCGAGTGAAATTATATTTCCACCTTTTCGTGTCGAGGACTGGTTCTGAAAGGCTGCTACTATATCAACGTAAGATAAAATATAGATTTTTTAATGTTCAGCGAAGATTAACTATATAAAACTATATATTTTCTTGATTCTTGAATATTCTTCTATGTAGATAAGTTAACTGTTATTTTTTAAATTTCGGAAATTGTAGACAAACAAGTTTATCATGTGATCCATGTGATCCATTTGCTCAGTAGCGCTTTAACGCCATGGTGGTGTTAATGGTCTACATATACGATTTTAGGTTACGTACGACATTTATAAGTTACTAATATGTTTCATGAAAATATAGATTTTTATCTTATTTATTATTTTGCTTTTATAATCGGAAAATGCCGAAATTAATTAATTTTTACATTTCTCTTTTGTTTTAGCTACAGATTAGAAAGACTGTGTTAATTTGAAGTGATTTTTTATTATTTTTTACAGAAAGTCAAATTTAGTTGCTTTTTACTGTAATTTTGTACAAATAATGTTTACAACAATGGAATAATTCTTAATTTTAAATAAGTTACTAGAAAGTAGGTGGCGTTAATTGGACCAGGTGTTCCTAATAACGCCAGTTTGCAAAGTTTTTTTATTTGAGTTCTCATACTTCTCCTGTAAAAGTTATCATATGTTTCATTATGGTATGCTTCAAACAGAAGATTAAACTTTCTTGGTCATAATTTTCGTGTTTCGGTACACCTTATTTCCAGACTTACAGTAATTTAAAAGTTAAGGTGGCGTTATTTGGGCAGGGTACCTTAGTTACACAAACTTAAATTGGTGATGAGTTGGGAATTTCATTTCCTTTTTTTTTTAATACTAATAAAATTTTTTGTACTATATAAAACATTAATGTGTCTTTTCATATATCGGAAGTTTCAACTAACGATTATCTATATCCTCAAATAACTGAATGATACAACAACACACAGACACATTGTCTGATTAACTTTCGGTTGTGGAACAACATCTGATAATGAAATTAGCTTCTTATTAATAAATGGCATAAAGTGGAGTACCTCAATTGAACTTTGCTGTTGCAGTTTTGTTGTCTTTTGGACAGAGCTTCAAGTGAGAAAGTGATGTATGGAGGTAAAAAAATCCTTGCAGATGATTTCAATGGTTTTAGATGAATAAGGAATAAAGAAAAAAAATGCCCATATCTAATTGTTATATTCAATGAATCTATTACAAATGTTTCGTTTATTATATATTATATAATATTGGTGATGGAATCGTAGAGTTCTGCACAAATTATTGCAAATTCATTCTCCATGAGGAAGTCTATAACTACCCAATGTTTTAATTTACGTTAGACTGTAAAATCTTCAAATTCAGTCTTTTTATAACTTTTATTGGATGTCTCCTTTGATTTTATGCCTGTCTTTATACAATATTAGCAAGTTTCCAATTAAAAGCCTACCTTCGACCATCCGTAATTGGATTAAGGTTTGTCGTGTGTTATAAAAGTCAAACGGGAGATCTTCAAGTTGGCATGTAAAGGTCAAAGTCACAAAATCAATAACTTATTCAGTTTCAAACTGTGTACTATTATAAGCGTGTTTTATTATTTTATAGTCATTCCAATTTTTAGCTTTATATTTCAATTATTATCTTTATATTTTTGTCAGGTTGTTGTGCAATCAAAGCTAATATTATTGCCAATATGGAATATGACCGATTCCGGATTTTTTGTATTTAGTTACAAAGTCCAATAAAGAATGTGCGGGAATTTCAGTGAAAATATAATTTCAGTAGTAAATATGTCTACATAATTGGCGGATTTAACAAATGAGTAAAACTAAGACAATTTTATTACAAGCAGGGCAAAAGCTGGTTCTTATGTCAAAATCAGTTATCAGGAGCTTTCAAAGCTGCGTACAATAAATATCGATTAAATATATTCTCAATTTTCTTAGATAGCTAACGAGAAATATGAATTCAGCATTCACATACGATATAATAATAAGAATATTGACTAGTTAAGTTTAAGTTGTCGAAATGCTTCTATTTCTGAACTACTGCTGTGTAGGCTACATCCTAATTTAGGATGTAAAGCCTAAATCGACAAATAATATTTATTAATTTTAAATTAAAATGAAATGAAAATAATGAAGATAGAGCAAGAGAATATTTGTTGACTTATTTTTCTCACTGTGTTGTTTCATCGCTATTTATATTTTTAATAAGGATCTTAATTATGCACTAACTTTAAAATATTATAATATTATGCAAACTAAATCACAGAATTAGTAGCATCCTCAGAATCTTATAAAGTGGGTTACTGTACACATAAACACAAATGCTTATAGTTTTATTCTATACAGTATGTTTTGAAGAAAACTTGAACAATACGTTATTATACATTATCGCAAGATTTAGTTATTTCAGTAACTTTTCTACTAATCAATTACATTGGATTCGGAAATAAACCCTCATTTTCTTGCCATTGCATAAATTTTGTTATGAATATTCCAAATGTATCTTCAAAATCAAGTAGGTAGTTAAACAAAGAAATCATGAATTTCTGGAAGACGTTACAGAAGTTATGAAGAATTCTGCCTTTTGCTGACAATTATTTAATGTACAGTGTTTACTTACCTTTAGTATCATCTCCACAAAGACAAAGATTAGCTCCTGAAATTCCTGCATAGGTTTTCTCAGCAGCTTCACAACTTTCTATGCAGGAATTAGGTAACGCCTGAATATCGTAGTAATTTGGTGATACTGATAATGCAGGCGTTCTGACTGAGTCATATTTACAGCCAATATATTTAACTAAAAATGAAAATGAAAACATAAACACATTAACAAAAAAATTATGTTAAAACAAAGAAAACTTTAAAAAAAACTTCTCTAGCCCTGTATTGACTTCCAATAAATACTCATAGTTTTATAATCACATATAATAATTAATTTTGGAAGTAAGGATAATTTCATTATAAATTTAATAATAATTTTAAAAATTATAAAACAATCGAAATTGTTCTTTAAATAAGGTTATTATTATACCTGCTAATCCTCTCCAAGCCAAAAGCAATACCTGAAAGAAAGATAAACATTATATTTTGTTATAGTAATATTAATAAGCAATTATTCCCAATTATTTCGAAATTCTAAAAGCAAAAACAAGATATTAAATTAATAAATTGTCCTGTTTTATGCATATGCCGAAAAAAAATAAAATATAAAAATCTTTGATTATATCACATAAATTCAAAATGTTCTTATTAACACACATTAGAAGTGCCGAAATTATCAACCAACACGCATATACAAATTATATATATACATAATTTTAAAATTAATCTTAATAATATTTAAAGTAGACCTATTATATCAATTTGATACTATTTCATTATGTCAATGACATTTCGATAAGAAATTTAAACAAAATATGATGAAGAATTTAGATACAATCTGAATAAACGAAGAAAGTGCATAGATAGAAAGTGTTAAAAAAGGAAACAAAAAAATCAGGTTGCCAAATTTTGTATTTTATTGTTTTTGAAACAGTAAGCGATTCGTTAATGAATAAGAAAGATAACATATTTCATTGTTTTTAAGATTTTTTTAAAATCAGTTTATTACAAAAAGATTCTATAACCTTACATACAGTTTTAACTCTTTTTACTACGGTATTACTGAGCTGCTATTATTAAAATACAAGTGTTCCTTGGTTTTGTTTATGATTTTCCTTAATGGATCTTCTTTTGAGTAGATATGATTTACAAACTCTTTCACTTTTGACTTTATTAGAGGTTTATTTATTATTTTTTTAAATAATTCACTAACAATTTATTTAAATCATCATAGTGAAAATATAAACACCAGCTTATAAAAGATTAAAATAATTAAATGGAAAAAAATACAGATTTCTCAATTTCGACGCATATGAAGAAAGAAGTGTTTTTGTATAAAATGTTAGCTAAGCAACAACTACTTTCCAATTAATCATTTGTTTGTGCATAATTTATGAAGCTTCAAAAAGAACCATTTTGGAGTGTCACGGATATTTTGTTCGTACGAATACCAATATAATATAAACAAACAATCCTCCAAAGTTTCTAAGGAACGAACGTATTGATAAAATTCATTGTGATCAAATTTATTTTGCAACACCCTTCTTCCTTTTTGTTGTATAGAAGTCGTTCTTTTGTGATTCTTTTTGCCGATTTCCATAGAAACACCATTTATCGATTATATAATTTCGAATACATTTTCCGATACAACGTTGTAGCAAATGCAAATAGTTTTTGAAATTTTAACTACTAAATTTTATTTATTTTGCTTGTACTAGTTATCAGAAGTGGGCTTATTTTAGGGCTTATTTTAGCTGAATTTTACTCAATTTTTAACTTATTAAATACCAAGTTAATTTCAACGATTGAGAAGACACTCCTCCTTGACGGTTATTCTTTTACGTATCAGAACTCAGAAGACAATAAAAATGAATTTAATAATGTTAGAATAATGTTTTCAGTAGCTAATACCTAATCATTCTTTATTAGAGAAAAGAAACTCTTCATAAGAATAACGAATTCAACTCATGTACGCAATTCGAATAGCAATGCGTAAGCAGGTGTCTCTGATGTGATGACTGTAGTTGTCATATGACCATCTAACACAATCTGCAAATAACCGACCATAACACGAAGAACTCACGAAAATGTTATGGTAGGTTCCAATAGCCAGAGAACCCATGAGTAATGCTAACCTCGGCAGTTCTTCCATAAAGAAACAACTAGTTCTTAAGGTTATGTCTTAAGGTTCCTATTTTGGATCTAAATCGGTTGTCAGACCTAAGTCTAGGGGTTTGTTACATGTCGCTAGTAGCTCATTTTTGTATAGAGTTTATTCCTGGCAAACAAATCTCTCTAAATAAAAAGAAAAGTCCTGACTCACTCACTCATTCACTGACTCATCAACGCCCAGCCCAAACCCTTGGACCTAGAAAGCTGAAATTTTGCACAGAGGTTCCCCTTATGATGTAGACAAGGAATAAGGCCGGATTTTTCGAAATTACCACGGGATAGGGAATAAAGAGGATTTATATTTTTGCTTTAAAGTTGCCTTATCGATATATATATGTGTGTGGCGCCAATCCGCAATACATCTGAGTTATCCGGAGAAGGCCACAACGGGCTGGGAACTCATACATTTTCCGAACTCGATATTGATTTGCTAATTAAATAAAGGTTTTTTTTATGCTATGTATGCAAGGGTTCTGGAGAGAAGCGACGGTACCCAGCTAGTACAATATATAAAGAAGGCTTAATACAGATTCGTTCAAAGTAGTGCCGCCAATGTTCGATGAGAAAAGCAGCACTGCTGTCAAGCCTAATTTTTCTCTGGGTCGTTTAATATTGCTATTGATTCGTATATTTATTTTTCTTTTTAATTTTTCTAATTTTTTTTATCTTTATTTAAATTCTGCTACTGAAGCTCAATTTGTTGGAATTTTACTATATATTATAAATACGTAATCCTTATTTATCAAAATGTAGGATCAATATTTGATAAGACACAAAAGGCTACTTGTGGTCAAGATCTCTTAGATTTTAAACATGTGCGATTAAATTATTACAGCTCATCATATAACTGCCTCTGAAAGATCTATACAGAGACAGGTTGTTTACACTGCAACACTTCACCCTCGAACACTAGCTGTGTCCTAAACAAATTTTACCTTCTCTATATTTGATATTTTTTTGATGTTGAAATCGGCTGCAACATTTCATTTCAAAGTTAATAAAAATGCTCCGTGCATTCACAAAAAACCCAAACAAATGCAAAAGTGAACTACAAAATAGAAAAAAGTTTTTTTATAAGTTATTAGTTGTTGCTTTTATTTTATATTTTATTTATTTACATTTAGATTCGATTAATTGCATTGCTCATCAAGTCATTTAAATGCCAATATTGTTTTTTTTTTGTCTTTCACTTAATAAGATTATAATTTTTCCTTTTGGTTTGATTAAATTATCATTAGAGAATAGATCATAATTAAATTAGAATATTACTAACAGTATAATTGCTGAGGCCTTTCTTTTTTGTTATATCATTGTAATAAAAGCCATATATAAAATTAAGTATTTAAAAAGTCAACTAATTTAAATGGTTCTCGTATCCTGCAATTATTAGTAATTGATTTCGTGTAATTTTACTAAACAAATTCTAAGGACAGGCCTATCCCTAAGATAGTCCCTCAGATGCAATGGAAGCTACGGAAAGTCTAGCATAATGTCTTGCGTAATTGAAAGTTTTATCTGAACACACTTTATCCCGAGACATATACAGGATACTAGACTAAACTTTGGAAGAAGTACATTCTTATTTCGTGGGACAGATGGTCCAGTGGTATAGACTTTAGACTTTATGGGCTGGAGAAGCCGGGTTTTATCCCAGGCAGAGGTAGGGGATTTCTCCTAGATTATATCTCCTGTGGACGGGCCTTAGCTCTATGTAAAATGGTAACCGGATTTCTTTTCCAGCGATAAAGGTGGGCGAGCACTGGACTGCTCACCCAATTTCAAATAGCGCTGATAGTCAGTGAAATGTCTTAGCTTTAGCGCCTTATGAGCCAACGGAAACTTTTATGAGAAATACCTGTCTACATAGATTCTTATTTGCATAATCTGCGCATTTTTGGACCACATGAAACATATAAGCATTTTTATGCTTTTTTTTATATCACGATTGAAGATTGAACTTTCATAACTGCATTTTTAACATCATTCCACACAATTTTTATCTACTAGGTTTTATCTACTACTAAATTTATCCAGAAACTTATAAATACAGCTCCTCTTATAAATACAGCTCCTCTCTTTTTTTGTTTTCTTGTTAGAAATCAAGAGCAGTGCTGGAATTTTACTGAATACTGCTGAAAATGCATACATATACATCAGATCATCTGATTATTTAGTCGGTTTTTCATGCATTGTTAGATATAGACCTACTTCCCTTCATTCGGAAGGAAAGATTGGTTGGAATTCTATAAGTTGATCTCAATCATTAGGAGAATCAGAGGTTTCATTTCATTCATGTAATTCCAAATAAGATTTTCACTTAGACTATATTTTAGGCCCAGTGTAGTAATCAGATATACTTTGAACAAAGAAAGTCAGAAAATTATGTAATAGCTAAAATAATCTAAGAAAACAATAATTAGGATATTTTCCGAATGGTGCGTAGGTCTACGTACTCCTGTCCTCCCCAATAACGTTTGAACTAGTGAATTGATCTTTTTGAAACCTGGCATTCGTATTCAAAGTCAAAGAGACGAGCTCTTTTTTATATTGACTATCATCCTATGGAGACATTTGAGCGGGAAATTCTCATAGAAATGTTTTAAAAGCAAAACAGCTTCCGCTCACAGACAAAAAAAACACTGAATTTCTTTTTAAGTCCAACAATTAATTCATTTTTTCATCTACTTTAAATTTGCGCTTGCTTTGATTTGATTAAAATTCAATTGGATTTATATGATCTAATATATTAGCAACTTAATTTTCATCAAATGGGAAATAGATAGATTGTATTTTGCAGACAATTAAAAATACAGAGTTTTCCTTTATATTTCTTTGACGACATTGTGTAAATATTTTGTTAACTATGACTACCATTAAACGGATACGGGAACTTCCCGGCCACACTGTATGTATTGAAATATTTAAATTTATATTTGCATACATATAGATAAAAAGTTCCATTTTTTTAAAAAATTTTTGATTATTTAATAATAATAAGATAAATGTCACAACGTCTGTTAATATGTGATGATAGGAACGAGAATATTTCGTACAGTTATCAAGGAAGATTATGTAAACGGAAAAAAGCTTATTTTTTTTAATCCTTCAAACAACACTAAAAACTAATTTTGTAACAATAACCTACGTAGACTATTTAAATCAATTACACCTAAATCACCTGATAATTGAATAATCAAAAAGTCAGCTATGACTCTGAATCGCAGTTTGAGGTAGTTTCTTGTTACATCTTAAGCGCTTTAGTTCTAATGACTGAAATGGCCAAACAAACAAAAAGTTTCGTCTTAGTTGTGATCACTGACACAATCATTAGCATTCTTTGAAAGTTTGTCATTAGTTTTATCACTGAATAGCTTTTATAACTAATGGCTTTCACTAAAATTAGTTTAAATTTAGAATAGGCGGCTGTATGTTGACGTAGCAGCAAACAAAGTAGACCCCTCCTCCAATTCATAGGCGACGAAGCAGCCAGCGATATTTTTTACCACAGTTTCCACTGAATTCAAGGTTATCAGGAAATTAAGTATCACAGTATGGATATATGTTTCGAAAATAAGTGCTATTTTACTGAATTAAATTCATTCTATACATCAGAACATGCAGATTTTTCTCTTTCAAGGTCTTGACTCAAGCAACTTGCAGGCGACTGCTAACTTTTTATTTCTTTTATATATTTCTTTTTCCAATGCATCTAAAATTCTGAAAATTTAAATATGAACTTGTGAAGCATCTGGGGTTTCTATTTTCTTGTTTTTAATTTTCAAAATATTCTGCAATTAATTAAATTAAAACTCAAAATAGTTAAATTAGTGCAACAATTAAATTTTAACTCTCACAATTTAAAAAAAAATATTTAAAAAAAATTAACTGTTGCACTAATAACAAATATTTTAAATATAAAACATTATTTTACGAGTTTTTTATCGTTTCAGGTTTTTGTCAAAATTTTTTGAGTTGAAAATACCGAGTAATACCTCAAAAACACCCCAAAAATTGACTGTTTTTGAGTTTTAATTTAATTGCAGAATATTTTGAAAATTAAAAACAAGAAAAAAGAAATCCCAGATGTTTCACAAATTTATTTTTAAATTTTCAGAATTTTAGGTGCATTAGAAAAAGAAATATATAAAAGAATAAAAGATTTGAAGTTGCCTGTAGTTGCTTGAGTCAGCACCTTAGAGATTTTTTATTTTTAGTTGAAGCGACTAAGTATTCGCAAAGAACTGTAGGAGTATCTGTCGCTCTTCGAAAATTTACAACTTGCATTCACTTGCACTTCGCTTCCGCTTCAATAGTAGATTCTAAAATACAATGTTCATCTAATTTGGAACAGGTTGACAACTTGCTAAAGTTCATTTATTATTTAAGGAATTTGCATTGTATAAAGACGGCTTTAATCACCAAACGAAAACTGAAAATCGGAAATTTTAGATCTCGTCACTGATTGGTTCTTGGCTTTAACGATTTTGAAAAAACAACATTAATAATATGAATCATTTCTTCGCATTTCTATGAACGTATGATTTGAAAATAACGATATCAAATGAAGACGTACATCATCAATAACTATGATTATTATAGACGAAAGCAATGAAAAAAACTTTGCCCTTGTGATTTGGCCTTTAATGCTCAGGAAAATATTAAACTTTTCATTTCTCTAGTTTTGACAATACTTCGGCCATGGTAAGCCAAGAACAAAAGGAGATGTAAGAATGATTTTATGAGATGGATATTCAAAATTTGCAACTTCAATCTTATTGAATAGATCTTTCAGGTCGCGGTGCTTGGCTGTCAAGCCACCCACGCTCACCACATTACATTACATTCAATCTTATTGAGCATGTTTGCGATGAACTGGAATATAGTTTTCAATTCATACATGGTGATTCTAAGTTCATAGGAAAAACTTTAAGGAATGGTAGGGCACACTAAAACAAACATTTTTCGTCAAACAATATATGTCCGCAACTGTCGTGTTTACATTCTACGACAGGTTGAGGAACGTCCCGACACAAGCACCAGAGCTGTTGCACGTAGCGTAGATGGGAGCCAAACCATCGTATGGAGAAATTTGCACCAGGAGCAATTACACCCATTCCATTTACAGAGAATTCATGCATTGAAAGCTGAGGATTATCTTCGGTGCGTAGACTTCTGCCGCTGGTTATGCAGCAGAGTGAAGTGCAGCGAGATTTTCCAGCACATGTGCTTTTCACAGATGAAGGATTGTTAACACGTGAGGGAGTATTTAATGTGCACAATGCTCATGTGTGAGCAAACGCAAATCCACACGCTATACGGCCACATGCTTACCAGCAACGATTCTCTCTCAATTTCTGGTCGAGTATCGTCAACGACCAAACAGCGTGACGCGACAGTTGCGGACAGACATTGTTTGACAAAAAATATTTGTTTTAGTGCGCTCAACCAATGGCGCACCCATGGAGGGGGCTAAGGGGAGGCTAAGGGCTAAGCCCCATCCCCAACACAAAAATAAAGAAAGAAAAAGACAAGAAAAAGAAAAAAGAAAGAAAAAACGAGAAGAAAACCCTTATTAAAGCACTGTGTCTACATCTTATTATTTTGGAAAATGCTCATTGAAACAATTTATTTTTAAATATGCCTACATCTGAATGGACTTTTTACAATATTCTTAGCCCCCCCCCCAACCTTATTCCTGGGTGCGCCACTGTGCCCTACCACCCCTTAAAGTTTGTCCAACAAATTGAAAATCAGCCTGTAGTTTCTAGATGATTTCTAGCTGCAGGAATGGCGGCGGAGAATTCCTTTTAATTTAATAACATTTTAATAATTCGTCGCAAACATGCTCAAGAAGATTGAAGTTACAAATTTTGAATGTCCACCTCATGAAACCATTCTTGTACTTCGTTTGTTCTTGAGTTGAGAAACGGTCCTACCATGGCCAATGTGTTGCCAAGCCCCTATCCGTGATAACTCTCATACCAGCAAACGGTAGACCAACACATCATTAATGATCATAAAACTGTTATAGATTCTAGAAGAAAAGGTAGTTGGAAACCTTTCATCAGATAGTGTACGTTTTCAACAAATGAAATATACGTCAATACATTTTCATATTTAATATGTAATTTTATAAAACCACAAGCAGATGTCAGAAAAGTTTCCAGAACTGTATAGAATTTTTTGAAAAATACATGCAATAAAAAAAATCAGTTTCAAAATAACTATTCGGACTAGATCTAGTGGTTCTCGATACAGTAGCAACTGCACCAAAATAAATACACGTACCACATGTTTCATGACTAATTTCCAAACTATAACTTTGACTACTTTATTTCTCTACATAATTTATATGGAAAAGCTATTAATTGACAATTTCGAAGTAACATACACGAAATTTTCAATCATGGAAACTTCTCTTATCAAACTTTTTTCGATACCCATTTGCTAATACAAGTGATGTGCGCCCAGGAACTACTTGTCCATGTGTGGGGACGGCTTCTGACATTTTTTTAGTCTTCATTAGTCCCATCAACAAAGCAGTATTAATGTAATATACAATGTTTGTGAATAAAGTTATTATTTCGTAAATTCAGCTTCAACACAAGTTCCCTTCTCTCCTTCATCAACAACTCTTTACGCCCCTAAGCCTCAATCTATATAGAATTTTATATAAAAATACTGATATGTGTTTTCAAATATACCATTTATAAGAAAGAAAACAGTCAAAACTTACTGGAGACACTTTTACTTACCAAAATCACTTTATATTCAAGAGCAGCCATAGCTGGAGAAATGATAAAATGTCAGCGAGTTGTTGACATTTCGTCTTCCATTCGCCTTGTCTTGGTAACTTGGTTTCTGTCAACTGAATCAGAGCTTGTAATTATTGCGTGGGCTTCGTGCACATAAATAATTTCTTACAAGCATTGATTAACAAGTTTATGATGGTAATATTAAAAACAGTGATTAAAAATTGATGGTTGGCTGTACGCAATGACAACAAAAACTTTATTATCTTGGGAGGAGTTATCAATCTTCCAAACCCCCAAGTTAAACTTAATTAAAAAAGAGAAAAAAATGATAGTAGTTAGATTGTAATAGACTTTACTGATTCAGTTAGTTTCTCTAATAAAGGAATTTCGAAGCAAAGTTAGAAATAATAAATTTAAAAACTAAGTCGTGGAAATATATGCAAATCGTGGAGCAATAAATTATTATGGTTTATATGTTGACTGGATCAACCGTTCGCCCTACTATCAATTAACCTAAATTTAAGCTTTAATCGTAAACTACAATAAACAAGGAAGGAATAATTATATATGGAAAGTTATAATAAACTAATAATGATTAGAATAGACTAATCTATAAATTTAAATTTCACAAACATTATATTTTAAATGGAAACATTAGTATAATTTGTAACGCCAATTACAGAAAACATAACAAATTTTCCTTAATTTAGAGCATAAAGTTCTGTGTATTGCAATTACCAGAAAAAATTTATATAAATTTTTATTTCTACGAATTAAAGAATATTATATACTTTATAAATGAAGAGCAAAAAAATGAAAACCTACACATATATTTGAACCGATGTTTAACAGAATTTGTTGTTTTTCTCGTTGAACATGAACCCTTTTTCCCAATTGATTTTTAGTCATACTACTTTCAACGCCACTGACCCCCATGAATTTTGGTTTAATTTCCTCTGTACATTGGCAAATATAAACATATCTAGATTTTGCTTCAAATATTTATAAGGCTCTAATCTATTACCGAATCTTTTAGGTTAAAAATTGCTTCTGTCCCCATAGGAACTTCAACCTTCCATCTAATAATTAAACATTGTAAATAAACTTCGTAAATTTCAAAATGTAAATTTTGTGTATGAGGGACTGGTTCTATATTTTTTGCTGTATATTCTGATTTCATCTTTCTGAATTTTTATAACTTACTTAGATCACGCTTTACGTAATATGATAAAATACTTATTTGTCTTTTAGTTTATGTTTCTGTTATGAAATATGAATCTTGATATCTTTTAACGTAGTGCGTGTCTTATGAATTTGTAGCTAAGCAGTACGAAGAAATATGGATACCAAGGTTAATAATAATTACTTTCCATTTATACTTAAGAAAATAAATGCCGTTAAGTTTCCGAATTTAAATTTGTGCCTACTTTGTAATAAGCTGAATGTCAAAAAAATGATTAAATTAATAGATTTATCTAATTAAAATTATAAAGACTGAGTCATTGATTTGATTTCTATAGGATTAGATCTAAGAAAGAAAATTGTACACGACTAAGAAAAAAATAAAAACAAAGCAAGATAACATTAAGAATGGGCATTTCAAGATGGTAGCCTAAAGCTTTTAATGCAATTTTTAATGCTTAGTCTCTTCCTCCCCTCTGGTATATAAAATTCTAAATACGTCCGTGGGAAAGAGCAAAGTGGGGACAGGTCAGAACCTTCTATTTTCAACTAATCTATTGAGTATGAAATGAAAAATGAAAAATGGCATTTTCGTGAAAAAATTTTTCCCCTTAAAAATCGATAGAAACCATATCCGTTGTCTGAAGCAACTGTCCCCGGTCAATCGATCTGGAGATTACTGCAGAGACTGTGATTTAGGTCTGTTAAATAAAATGAAATCTGAGGAATCTTTTCGCAAGCTTCCTGTTCAGAAAAATAGATGCTGACTGTCTTCATTACTATAGAAATTAGAATTCACTGACTGTGATCGGTTTCAAAAATAATAAAAGGATATTCTTCAAAATGTTCTTATGTAGTGTAAAACTTATATACTATGTCAACTTCAAGGAAATAATTTGCTTGTTACAAAATTTCTATTTCTGTAAGATATTTACAATTTGTCAGTAACTGATGTACCTCTCGAAAATTAAATTTCATTTAGTCTCCCTACAACACTATTCATTATATAAATGCTTCCATTTGACGCTTAATTTAATTATGAGATTATATAATAATCATGAATGGATTATCTCAAAAACAAGATGGAAATTGAATCGACAACTTCACAAAATTAAGTTTTATAATTTCATCTAATTCTGAAATATAAATTCTATGAATAAAGAATTACTAGTTAACTCTTGAAAATAGAATATAATGTCCATCAGTACATTCTTGTTTGAATTACAAAGGAGCACAAAGAATGGGTCCCTTTATTTACCCTCAAAATTGACGTACAA
>JAFIDM010009631.1:125325817-125341250 GCA_023159025.1 Thereuonema tuberculata | reverse complement strand
ATGTGAGTCTTGGCAACTTATTTTACACGAAGTGTTTTGGGTGGGATATAATTTTCATGATTACGTTATCCATTATGGTGAAACTGAAATGAATAAACATGAAACAGTGGTTTGAATTTGTGATTCCATTCTTTCATAAAGAACAAAGCTAAAGTATTAAAATGTTTTAGTCATAAATAAATCACAAATGCTTGGAAATAAAACAATGTATGATCTAAGCAAATTGAAAAAAAAAGAAACTGAAAATTTGATAGGAGAAACACAATTGCTTTACTTTTCTGATATACGTCTACGTACATTATCTAATGCTAAAACACAATAAAATAACAGAGACAAGCAGAATAAACTTTTAGAAATTAGCATTTATTACATTTCAGGAATTTCTGAAAAAATTAAGCATAATATAAACTTTTAATTTCTAAAAATTAATATAAAATTAATATTAAAAACTGAAATTAAAATTTAAAAACTAAAATTTGATCTTCATCTATTAATATTACAAATCTTTTGCAGACAAACTTTTTAAGATAGGCATCTGCAGAAAGGAGGAACTGTTTAAGGAACTGTGATACAATATATTACAGTATAAAATTACATAAATAAAAGTAAAATAATAATTTAAGTAAATTTTACCATTTTCCTCCCTGGCTAGTCTTAAGATAGAAACTAAAGTAATTATTTTAAAATTGAAAATTCCAGACGGAAAGAACAACTGCTCCTCCCATTGTGGGCACCCATGTTAATTAGAAATCTAAATAATAAATAAATTGAAAGATGCGATTCTTAAGAAGGTAATTTATATAAATCACTAAAATACAGTGTAAATGTAGCTAACGTTTCCGAAAAATAGTTTTTAAATATTCCTTAAACTTAACATCTATAGTGAAATGATCATAACCATTTACAACATGATTGCAAAGTGGACAGCTTTTCGGAAGATTGTTATTATTATTATTTTAATTCTGAGTTCAAACGCATGGTTTAGTGCACTAATTCAAATGCTAATTTAAGTATGATCTATAAATTACCACCAAACAATCACCATTAGGAAATATTGTAAATAGGCAATTGGGAATGCTACTTAAATTTAAAACAGGAGCTCATAATAAGTATTAATTTAATCAAGAAGAATTAAAAGAAAGAGCATTTTTCATGAGGCAAAATAATTCAGATGTAAACTTAATTTCTGTATTGCCTGACAGCAGTGTTTGAAGACCGTCAATGAAATAAATGGGCGGTTCCATTTTTCAGAATAGGGGGAATTCAAATAAGACTAGGAAAGAATGTTCACTCCTTTCACACTTTGTATAAATGTCATGTAAATGTCTGAAATAATACTTTTTAATTTTTCTGTTTAATTCGTAATTATTTAATTTATACCAAATAAAATGTAAATCAGGAAAAACTAGATGGAATTCTATTAGGTGAAATGAAGCAGTCTAGACAAATGATAATTGACAGGTCTTCGGATTTGGGAATCCATTAGTATTAATCACCTTTCTATAAAAATGAATGCAAATTATACTTAATTACAAGTTCTTGAGATAATGAACGAAAATGGTAGAGTTATTGTTTAAAAACAAATACTATTAGTTTTTCTTATTTAATAGAAGCATTCTTAGATCTTAAGATTAAGCCTGGAAAATATTGGATTTTTCTTTGATAACAGAAGAATCAATGGGTATATAGTTAATTTTCTTTTTTCTGTATAATTTCAGTGTGTTCTTATCTTTAAGATCAAGCTTACCATCCAAATAATGTTTATTAACATAAGTAAGAAGGCGATCCATTTTCTCGGTAAATTCTTTAGTTTTATCGTTTTCATTGTCATCATCAATTGTTGTCAGTTGCACAGGAATTGGTCGAGTAGGTTTTTTCAAACCCAAAGCTTGCTTCAGACGTCCTGTCATGAAGTCAATAATCTCAAATTTATTCTTTTGACGACTAACTTCTTCTTTAACTTCCTCAAAAGTGCCAATGATTATACTCATAAAAATATTAATTAGAACTATGTTAGTGATCATTGTAAAGGTGAAGAAAATTAATGGTGCAAAGTACGGGTCAGCATTCATATACTCCTCGAATGCAAACTTGTTTAGTGTTATTGACACCATCGTACCAAGTGTTTTAGGAAGAGTAAGAAATTCCATAATATGACCAGAGAAGTAGAGGTAAAAGAGGGATGCAAATGCCATGAAAGAAACCAATAAAGCTACAAAGAAGCCTTTAAGATCTATGGCACTCTGCAATAGCGAAGAAGATAGCATTGATATCCGCATATTAAATTGTAGCATTTTAATGAATTTTATGATAGCCCAAAAAATCACAAAACTGATGCAATATCCGTAATAAGCATCGAGAAGCTGTGGATATTGGAGATTAGTGTAATAATTGTAGGATGTTTCGCGTAAATAAGCAGCAATTCTTCTTAATTCAACAGTTCTTATTATATAACAAATGATACCAGCATAAGAAAGCACAATTATAGCTATATCTACATAATTCCACAGTTGTCTCCAATATTCTCTTTTAAGCTTACACATGCGTATGAACTCTCGTACACTTATAATAAGTATATAAATTACATAAATAATTTGGCAAGTCAGCAGGAAATATCCAAGTCCATCCTTATAGCTGGCATAGCGTATGGTTGTGACGTGTATGTTAGGTATCGCGCCTCCCCCTGGGAAAAACTCAACTAATAGTTTAACCACTCCAAATATGTCCACCTTTAAAGAGAAAGAAAAAAAAATACCGTTATTGATAGCCAAGTACAGTAATAAAACATAGACAATCAGATTTTACAACATAGTTAACATTCCTATTTTATTGTTAATTCTGATAATAAATTACTAAATAACTTTAAGTTAGAAAACAAACTTAGTCAAACATAACTCATAAAATTTTAATTATAGGTTAAAAGACTAACATCAATAAACAAAATCGATTCCTATTAAATTTACTAGGCATATAATCAATTATATAGTAATATAAGAAGAATTACATACTGTATAATTAATCTTACAAATATTATAGACCTATAACCAATAATTAATAAACATTTTGTCAGTAATATTTCTGAAAGAAATAAATTAAGAAGTATTAGACGATATAAATCTTATATTATAAAAGCGTTATTCTGTCTGTCGTAAGACTTTACGTTTTTCCAATTTTGTGACCAAACTATAAGAGATAGATTGGTCATGCAAATGGAGAAAATGTAGATCTTTTTAAGACAAACAAAATGCTACAAAATTCTTTCGAAAAAAGTTTTTGGTTTCCAAGATGCCGCCTTTTAAAGGGTCAAATTTTGACTTTTTCTTAATTTAAACGAAAAGTATAAAAGATGGAAGAGAACATTATATTGAGAAATTGTTGGTATTTGAAAGTTCTATCGAACGATGTATCACTTATTCACAAACACTTCAGCGTTTGTAAGATACATGCAAAAATGTGAATTTTCAGTGTGTGACGCCGACCCGCAATACATCCGAGTTATTCGGAGAAGCCACAACGGGCTGGGAAGTTATACATTCTCCGACGATCGCAACATTAATTTGCTAAATAAATAAAGTTTGTTTTTTGAATGCTATATATGCAAGGGTTCCGGAGCGAAGCGACGGTACCCGGCTATTATTATGATATATTATAAAAACATATATTATAAAAACGTTATTCTGTCTGTCAATCTGTAAGCAAAATGCTAAATTACAAATTACTAAAATATTACTAAAATAGAGAATCTATTCATAAAAAATGAAAATATATTAAACAACTGTCCAACTATACTGATTGGCGACGTAAATATAGATAATTTCAAAATGAATAAAAACAATGCAGTACAGAAATACCTAAAACTTCAATCAAAAATTGTCGTTACAGAACAACAAGAAACAACTGTACAATTCATGGAAATACGAAAACAAATATAGATCATATTTTCATAAATAAACATGATATCAAAACACCAGGAATAATATTTAAAGAACGAATAGGATAAGAGTTGAAAATGAGAAAATAACAGATCCAAATATTAATCTATAAAGAACTATAATCAATGATGTTAACAAAACAAAATTCATGAAAATCTACATATATAAAAAGAAAAGTCCTGACTCACTGACTGACTGACTCATCAACGCCCACTCCAAACTCTTGGACCTAGAAAGCTGAATTTTGCACAGAGGTTTCCATTATGATGTAGACAAGGAATAAGGCCGGATTTTCCAAAATTCTTACGAGATAGGGAATAATCTGGCAAACTGATGATGAAGTGAACGGCGGCAACCCCAGGTGTGTGGCGCCAACCCGCAATACACCTGAGTTAAGTGGAGAAGGCCACAACGGGCTGGGAAGTCGTATATTCTCCGATCTCAATATTTATAAATATTGAGCTAAATAAATAAAGTTTTTTTTTTAATGCTATAGATGCAAGGGTTCCGGAGCGAAGCGACGGTACCCGGCTAGTTATTAATATTATTAAATTTAAGGGATTTTAATTTCTAATTTTTATTAGTGAGAATAATTTAAACCTGTCTATTTAAACAAAGGAAAACCAAAATTTTGAGGAAAGACTTTAGGAAAAACAACAGAAAAGTAATTAATAAACTAACTATTTAATATGTTAAACAATAATATTTCATCAAACATTTTACTTTGACTGGAAAAATGGAATGTATTTTGTCCACATTTTCGTTTCTTAGAGAGATTCGTCCTCTATGGAAACCATCTTCTCACTTACAGAGAAATCAAATTGAAAAGTAACCATTGATCAAGAGAAATGAGAAAATTGTAAAATCACGGTTCAAATATCTTAGAAATTGCATATAAAGTTTGGAATTTTGTAAAAATATACAAAAAAAAAAAAAAATTCAAAATTTTGCGGAAATTCGAAGGGGAACTTGTCCTACTCGTTCCCGTCATTCAAACCGATCCCGTTTCGATCTTCCCCTGGACCCAATTATGTCATTCAAAGTTTGGTGGCATTATTAAAGTTTTACAAATCCGCAAATCTTTCCCCCCGCTTTTGAGAAGCAGGAAGAAAGGCCTTTGCCTTCTGGGTTCCACCGTATCTTGACCTCCGATCTTCTCGACCCAATCATGTGCCATGCAAAATTGTAAAAACTAGAAATATTTTGAAAACTGGAATAAGATGGAGGAACTTCTCTAACCTCTCTCAGTTATATGTAGGCCTACTTTTCTTGACCAACGATCTTAAATTTGCTGACCTTAGCGCTTATAGAAATAGCATGCAAACAAACAAGGAATATTTCTTTTTATATTATATGAAGTTTCTTACCTGCCCATTAAATACAGAGAACTCCACCAGAACTGCTCGTGTGTAAACGTCAATCCAGTTCATCTCCTTCAAATAAAGGAGCCTTTCATTTCTTTCGCCTTTATTTCCTATCAGTTTTACAACAAATCCTCGTCCAGAGTAAGTACTGAGCTCACCTACAGTCAACATGCCAGTAAGACGGAGGTCGGTTTCATATCGAAAGGCTCTAGAATAAAATAATTAAATAATATTAATAATTATAATAAATAATAAAATAGTAAATATATTACACTTCTAATAATTTATTCAGCAAATTAAAATGCAGTTTATTTATATGTAATCGTGTTTTTAGAATTACTTACGTATTGTAATCTTCTATTCGATTTTCGTAAAGCCTTCTGCCATTCAATTCTTCAATCTGCAATGACTTATTTACTAAAGGCCCATAACTGTCTGTACTTTCATAAAATATATTAGGATAGTTTCCACTGCAGTTACGAATGGCGCTTTGCATAAACCTTGTCGGCTCACAAACATCTGCATGAAACAGACAATTATAATGAGTTCACATTTTTAAACATTAAAACTAAATATCAAGTTTCTTTCAGTAGTCTTTCGTAAGAAACTTCAATTTAGCTTAGGAAAATTATTATTCTTAAATTACATTGCTTTCAAAATACATTTTGAAAATAACAGTAAGATAGTAGCTTTTATGTGATCAATCATTTTCACAATATTTTTTTACAATATTTTTTTTAAAGGCCTTTTTTTTAAAGAATTATGGTGTTACTGAGCTAAATTGTTTAGAGTACAAAATAATGGTATAGTAGCTTTTATATGATCAACTTTTAGTGTTCTAAACAAAAAACATGTCAAAAATGCAGGAATTTTCTCAAAAAAAAAAATTCCAACTTGTCCTTATGAGATTCTTCGCTGATTTTTAGCCAATGTATTTGAGAGGATAGCAAATAGTTTTAAAAAGAGGTCAATCAATAAACAAGCAAAACCAAGAAATTTTCTCCACTTAAGAAATACGCCATGTTTAATTATAGAAGAATGAGAAGAAAATCTCAATTGCCAATGGAAATTTTCTTGCCACAACTATAACCACCTTAAGTTTTCTGAGCTTCTTCCGGCAACTAATGATTTTTCTGGAGCAGTTCTTGATAATCATAAAAACACTTTAGGCTGTACATGAGGAGTTTTGACTACTCTTACAGTATTTCTTATTCTTTTCTATCGTGAATCGTCTTTATATCTTTAACAGATCTTTCTTAATAGCTCAAACTATTTCATTCAAGGTGTGCCAAATCGACTCCTCTGGATGTCTAATCATTTCATCGCTATCTTTTACGACACCAAGTTTTTACTGAATAACCACAGTAAAACTTTTAAATCTACAAACTGTTCTTTAGTATAGACTCAGTGTAGATAAGGTTTAAATAAGTAGCAACATATACCGCATCTATTTCCAGGCATTTTTTCCTGTATTTCGGTCTTCTAGTCGTTTAGTCAGGGTGGAACCATGATGATTAAGCTCTTAAAACTTTGAAATTTAATATTTTGTTTTCACTATATTAAGATACACCTTCTTGGCTTGTGTACTTAATTTTTCAGAGGTCACTTTTGTTGCTTAAACAAAGCTTCCTTTCATCCTTATGTGTGATGTGCATTGCTGATCTAATAACTCGATTGTCATTCCAAATTTATTATAATTATATATTGTAGTAATTCTTTAAACATTTAATGGTTTATTTGACGTTTATTTGGTATTTACTTGTCCTTCTGAAACTGAATAAACAAAATATTAATATTTCTGATGTCCAGCTCAACGAATACAATCATATGCACACATAATTTCTATTATTTCACGGTTCGATAGGAAAGCAAGTTTCATTCACTTTGTAAAATATTTCTTTCGATAACTGAATTGGAAGCAAACTTCTTGGCGTAAGGCTTCAAAACTGGTACGAACAACTAAAAGTGTTAGTAGTTAATTTTATAAGTGCACAGTCCTGCAATTTTATAAGTGCATAGCTTTGTAGGAGTTTAATAAAGTTTTAAATCTGCCTATAAAATAAATATCACAGAGATCGGAATGCACTTTGCTTTAAATTTCATATGATAACAACCTTCAAAAAGAAAACAACTTCGAAATTGTTTTTGAAGTATCGTTTATTGGTAAAAATTTCGTTTAATTTTAAGAATGAACTTGTCCAATTGAAAGAAACGACCAAAGCTGATTTTTTTATATATACAGTTTCTTCAAATTTTCCAAAAACTGTATATAGAGTTCGATTATTGGCGATATTAGCGATAGAAAAGTACGTAAGATAAGGCAGAAATAATAAAACAAAACAAAACAAAAAACAAGCACCAAAAAAAACCTCAAGGAGATGCGAACACTTTGGCCAATTTTACAATGTGATATGATTCATATCATCAAGATTAAGAATTACAGCAGTAAATCTGAAAGACATCCGATCATTTTCAAAAATCTCCAAATCGGGAGAATATAAATCCAAGATTTCTTTAAATCTTCTTGTATTTTCATCTGATAAAGACTATTCCATCCATTACATAAAGAAGCACTCCTTGTAATTCTTTAATATTAAGAATATGTTTACACTATAAACATCATCATATACTCTTATAAAATAACCTAGGTTTATAAATTAGAACTACAAAGCTTAACATGTTAAAATTGCTAAATTGAATTACAAATGTAATAACATTTTAACAACTTAACATTTTTAAGATTATAATTTCAGACTTTAGGAATCATTTAAATAATTCTAGAGATAAATTAACGGATTTCTAATCAAGCTATTACTTAAGTAATAAAATTATGAGAAAATATTGTTACATTTTCTTAACTTACAGTTTTTGATCCGTATCTGACGCATGATGCCATGACCCATCATCCTGCTTGCCATATCTTTCAAAAATCCTCGATATCCTATTGGTGCGTTTCCATTGTATAATCTATCTGCCATGAGTGTTGGTGTTAAAACATCAACTGTCCAATTCCAAAAACCCTCCGTATTACTTATTCCCTAAAATGAAAAACATTATATCTTATAATGAAGATTTTACTAATCAAACAAAACAGACGCTAATTTTTCTGTTCATAGTCATTCAGTCTTCAATACTACCTTTGCCTTTGTTTGTTTGTTTTTTCAATTAAGTATTTAGTAAAGAATATCCTTGGAACATTAGTATAACAGACGTAGAATCAATGACAGGGCTATTCAATATCGGCTTCGTGAATTGATGAAATCTTGTCATTCTAGATTTAGATTTTTTAAAAATAAGTTTATCATTTATTAAAAACGTTAACTCACTGTCTCAACTTTTTAGAAGGCTTCATAATCATTACAATTCTCCTAAAATTAGTAATGCAATTTCATCTTACTAATATTAAACATAACCTTCACATTTTGTATATACAAGATGTTTCAGTAGGAAAGGAGACCACAGGTATCGGTTATTCTAAGAAAAAACGTTTATATGAACACTAGACTATTTGCCCGTCATATATTATGATGGATTAAAAAATGAAAGTGAATTCAATGCCAGTAACATAAATGAATTTGTTTATTGAAAGGCTTGATGCAGGCATTACTGGGAACTGACAGCGCTTCAACTTGAATTGCAAATTGACATCGCTCGGCTGAATAGTGACGATTCTGGGAATAATGACGATATCACCTCTGCTGCTTTTCGAAAGAATTTCACCCTGATTGAGATTGCGAAGGAGCATCCTAATTGATCCTTTCTTGAGGCTCAGCTGATGAGGTTGCATGCCGGAAAATGTGAGTGTGTGAAGAAACTCTGCAGGACAGTTTCGTTCATCACTTGGATCATCCGACACTACTACCTCTGCGCGTGAGACTTGCCGGGAAGCTTTCTGATCTATTGCGTTACACGCAAAGGGATACACATACAGAATTGGAAAACTATATATACAGGAGAACTCCAATTATCCAAACGCCAAATATTTTCAGGAAATTTAGAAAATATTTATTCAATGACAGAAAATACTTCCATTGAAAATGTCCTATAGTATGGGACGAAACGGCGTCTAGCGTGTTTACAATTACATTTATTTTTATGCTAGTGTGTTGGCCTTTTAAGTGACTGTTTTAGAAAATACGTTTCTTAACTCCAAAAGACTACGTCAAGCGCCTCAGAGACCTGGCTGAACGCAAAAGAGTATCGACCTCAAAGCAATTAACTTTTTTGGTTTGTTTAAATAAAAAATTCATTTTTAGAGTACATACATAAGTAATGTTCTATTCAGTACTGCAGTATGAAGAGTTCCTTTTAATGTCTCATTGTATGAACCGTACTGCACTTTAAAAAATACTGTTTGTGTTTAAATATTTGTAACTTTTGTTCTTTTAATACCTGTGTACAGTAGTTTCAAATAACACGTTGCTAGAGTAATTTCACTTATGACCCAATCATCCGGATTTCTGCGAATTCGGATCATACCAATCCCCAATTAATCCGGATAATTGGAGTTCTACTGTATGTTTTCCTTTCCGAACGGTTTCCGAGCTAGAGCTTTTAAATATACAGGGTGATTCAGAATTCCCTGTACAAACTTTGAAGGTAAGTGAGGAACACAAAAGCAAACCGTATTCATAGTGGAATGTGTGTCAGCGAACGCCACCCGAATGTGTTAGAAGGTACACTAAGGTTCAGAAACAAAAGACAATAAATAAGGTAGATAACATGTTTATTAGCCCTATGTTTACAATATTACAGTGAGGTGTACATATACAAGTTCACAGTAGATGCTGAAAGTTCCTTCCAATAGTAATACACGCCTCACAACGTCGATGCATGGATTGCCGAAAATGTTGGGGAATCCTACAGCGGCTCATCCGTTTCCGTTCCCTGACCCAAAGGTTAGGTGCATATCTGCCCTCTCAGCATTAGTGAAGCAATACATCCAACTCATACAAAGTCACCGTCTCAAATGACGATGGCTTCACTGCCCAACTAATGATGCCAAACAGCGCCCTCCAGCACATTCGGATGGAGTTTACGGACGTACGTTCCACTATGAATACGGTTTGTTTTTGTATTCCTGACCTACCTTTAAAGTTTGTACAGGAAATTTGAAATAACCCTGTGTTTTTCAAAATGATTGATAGGAAAGAGATATTACGTACTGTTTCTAATATTTATTGGTTAATTTACGAAGACCTTCACCTTCAACACAAAGCACTTTGCCGCTGTTAAAGGTTTCTCCTCTGTTTGCCTAAGCTACTAATTCGAACGAAATGAATTGTTCTGTACCTTACGATTTAGTCATAATAGCCAAAATATTTTAAGAAATATTTCGAAAGAAATGTTGAATATTTTGTTAAATTTTACTTACATTTTCATCACTAAAGTGTTCTTCAAGCTGTCTTTCCAAAATTTCACGTACAAAAAAGGCATTCGGATCTCTTGCACCATTTCCAATTACAGACAAAATCCAAAGAAATATAAGGTAAAAGGCCATTTCACGAAGGACCTTCCACATTTCTACTTCCTGCAGACGAGCTTTACGGGCTTCTTGTACCAGAGCTGGATCAGGAGGTTTGTAGGCAATTCTTCGTGGTTCAGTTGGATCTTAAATTTTGTGAAAAAAAAGCAAACTTTATGAAACTGTTTTTATTAGTAATTGCTTAATTATTTGAAGTATTTTGTAATTGATATCTTATTGTTCTGAATATGTTGATATATTAAAAAGTAAACAAACAAACAAACAAACAAACAAACCGGAAATGCAATATTATATCGAATATTTCTTTTGATGCCATTTACAAATATAATTATAACTCCTATTAATTTTTCTTGTAATAACATAAAATTTCAAACTTTTATTAAGAATTTTGTACTAAAAATGAATGTACACTGAGTTTTAGAAATTAAGGAAGTTCCAGATTTTATTAGTTTTTTTTAAAACATGAGAGCGCCCTATAGCCACTTGGTGAGGTTCAATCTCCGAACCCGGCGGGGTCAGAGATTTTTCTACGCTGAATTCTCCTCCAGACGAGGCCTAGGATCCACCAAGCTCACTGAAGAATGGGTACCGGGTTTTTTTTCCCTGAGTTAAAGACTGGCGGGCTAATCACTCGACCTCAACTTCAATCCCGTTGGCCATGAAACGGCGGGAGCCTTACCTCCGCAACCCCAAGGGACAGCAAAGGCCTGTAGTGGGATACTTTCACTTAACTTTCAAAATATGAAGCAGACTTCAGTCATAGTTTACGTACATGTAATACTCCAGTGAATAGTGAAATCGTACGGAAACACCTTTTAAGCCCTTTGAAACCTTTTAAACACTTGCTTTCCTTTCGTGATTTACTGCTTCTCTGTCTTCATCTTGCCATTGCATGACATCAGAGTGTAGAACCGCGGGAGGGATGGAAAGAGGTGAAAGTCATACATAGGTTGCTAGATTTATGAAAATGTTTCATTTCCAAAATATGATTCGGAAATGAGATGATAAGTAAAGCCGTTAGTTCCGACACATAGGATGATGATACATAGTAGAAGGGCATTCCAATATCGACTACCGTCAACAATACCTGATGATTTATAGCCCAGATGCAAAGTGCAAAGGATAAATGACAGACTGTCATCTCTCTTTGGATATTGCTGGGCAACAAATATCCTGCTGGTATCAAGGTGGACGGCTTCAAGAAGATAACTCGTGTATGCCAAGACACAGAAGATCTTTATCCCCTTAATCCGTGGTCTTGAAAGAAATCGAGCATTATTTGGATATCTTTAAAGATGAAACAAGATTTTCATTAACAAGTGATTCTTGAAGTGATTGGGGAAGATAAAAATACTCGAAATCACTCCAATAACATGAAAGGAATATTCATGTTGGAAACAGATATGATTGATTGACGTTTGCATGGAACTTTGACGCGGAAGTCTTCAGATCTGAATTTCAGGATTTTTAGGACAAGTTGTACGATTCTCTGATAAAAAGAATCTCTGAGATCGTAGGCATACCCAGGATTTTGAAATGGGAGGGGGGGGGGAATAATGGTCGGGCCATCATAACAAAAAGAAAAAGAAAAAGAAAAGGCATGTCCTTTTCGGGAATTGGTAGGGGTTATAAGCAAAGAGACGGACATTCCAATCAAAAAGGCTATCTAAAATCCTGTATTTTTTTCCATTTTTGGATGCAGTAGGGGATTACAACCCTCCAACAACCACCCACACACCAATATGTGAGATGACTGTTAAGGCCCCTCAAAGTGCTTCCAAGGAGATTCTGCAACAAATGTAAACTTACACATCTAAACTTGTGGATTTGCATGTTTGCAAAACTGATAATGTTAAAATGCAAACGTTTATTTTATTTTACAGAATCTTAATGTCAAGTTTTATGTCCATAGAGTTTAGAGAATCCTTAAACTGATGAGGTCCTGATGATGATTTCCGAAGTGGGACACGAAAGACTTCGTCTTTTTCACCACGTTCATTATATCAATTAAATCCTAGAAACTCTTCCTTTTCGTTAGAAAAATCCTTATTAAGAACAGGCCAAGCAAGCGTTGGAGGTGTAGACTCCCGCCTGAAACCCTGGAAAGAAATTCCATCCCCATTTTAAAGAGGTCTAGGTGAATCATAGGACCCGTTTTTATCCCTTATCTCCTCTAGGAATTGAATACGGTCTCTCCACTGGATCACAAGGCCCAATGTCCATAGAAGATTTTATTAAATTCTATGTATGTATCATTGAAATATTTGCATCTATGTTTTTTTTTCTTAATTTCTGCACCGTAATGTATTAATTATTTTCTTAGAACTGTTACAATACCTTGTGTATGCAACCATTCCTCGTCATAAGCTAATGCAGGGTCCATTTCGTCTTCATCAGCATCATCTTCATCTGTTTCAACTTTTTTACAGATGGAAGCAAAGATCATTGCCAAACAAAAAACCTGAAATTCAAATAGAAGATTTTTATATAAACAAACTTAAAAAAAAATTGGAGTAATTTATCAAATCAATTGTAAATCATGTAAATTTAAATATATTGGTCTTACTAAGCAAAATTTATATAAAAGAATTAACAATACCATTTTAGATAGCAAAAACTTCTCCACAACTCAAAATTCTACAAATTTTAAATCTTCTATTACTGAACATTTAAGCAAATTTCCAAATCACATTATTAATTGGGATAATATCAAAATTTTAGATATTGATAATAATTATCAGAAATAACAAGAAAAAGAGGCCTTTTACATTAAAAATTTTTTCCATCGAATTAATGAACAGAAAATTTGAAATTCCTGCAGTTACCGATTTGTCTGATTGTTAACTTTTTTGATTAGCCGATGTTATAATGTATTAATCGGTTTTTTGAATGTTTATTAAAGTTTTTTGTTATCTTTTAGTTTAAGTTCATGAAAGCTTTTTGTTAGCATTTAGTTTAAAGTTTATCTTGATTTATTGTTTCTTAATAATTGTTGTTAATTATTTTTGAAATTTGATATAGTATGTTCTTATATTCTTTTAATGTTATTCAGTTCTATTTCACTTGAAAATATAGCATTTTACTACAAGTTGAAACATGTTGTATTTTATATTAAATAATTTTTATTAACCCAATTATCTTATGAAGCTTAATATTGTGTATTAATGAGTTACTTATTAAAGTTATTACAGTAATTAACTAAAAAATTCTGTAATTTATAATTATAATAAGACAAAATTACTGTAAGTTACTTTACCTTGATTGGTTGTGTTATAAAGATCGAAGTGATAAATGAAATAATTAACGACGTCAGCCATTTCTTAGTCTTCTCATTGCCAAATTGTATTCCGTAAGCCCAAAGGAAAAACACAGATAATCCAATGCATGCAATACAAAGCAACCAAGCTATAATTGAGAAAAACCAAGGAAGTGTGCATTTCTTTTTCCGGACGTAAAGGGGAGATAAGTTATCATCACCTCTCCATCTCTCTTGTATCTTCTGTTTCTTATTTCTTTTTTCGGTTACAGGCTCTTTATTTATAAGACTCTGATTCTGTGCTTTCATTCCTAAATAAAAAATACAAATAAGTTTAATTAAAGATCCTGAAAACTATTCAAGAAAGTTTGTGTTTGTTTTGGTTTTTGATATTCACTGATCGTGAAAAGGCAGGTTTAACTATTAGGTGAAGTATAGATGACAAAATTTCAGGTCGCCAATTTTGAAAATTAATACTTTAATTGATATTAGACCAGTAAGTAAATAGATGTATTAATGAATTGTATTAATTTTGGAGGATTGCTGAATTACCCCTAGGAGCGCTAAGCACAACACTAACATATTAGAGATTAACCTTAACTAACTGTACAGCAACTAACCGTTCAAATTACAAAAAAAATGACTAATTCGTAAGTTGAATCAATATTAATCAAGCCATTGTAAGAGCATAAAAAAGTGTAAAAAAAATAAAATACATGTATTATAACTGTTACTCCGATAACTAGATTCACCATTGTCATCTTCCATCGTCTCAGTACAATATTTTGAAACTTTCCTACGTCATTTCTTTACATCGTCAAAAGTTGTTTTGAAGAAGTTCAAGTATGAATTCATAAATTCTATTTTCACAGGCAATCTACAAGAGATACTCCTCAATCAAATTTTCACAAATTCTTTACATAACTGTCTCTTACGGTAACTTTAAAACTCAAGAAATAATGAAATTCCTGGCTGTATTTTCGGAGATTACAAATCGGTAGTATTTGTGATCTCATTACTACGTCATCTTTCATTTCTACTTTAAACGTGTGTAGGAACATTTAAGATAAATGCAGAATAGTTTATATGCTTAAATAGAGTTACGTCAACAAGATCTTGTCAGATTGAATAAGAATTTCGGAAGGGAATGTTTTTATCTGGAAATGACTGAATGTTTTAGAAATAATGGTTGTCAAGACCTCCACTGTTCCTGAGACAAAGGAAAGGAAAATATGTGACATTGATTTGATGCATCCTACAATGCCCATGATACTGCCCAACAGAACATGAACAGGCGCTGATAGATCGTGTGAAAATGAAGGATGAAGCAATACTGTGAGTCTAGAACAGGGCCGCCCAGAGACTAGTGGATTTGGATTTGTGGCCCCCCCCCCCC
>JAFIDM010009631.1:125267659-125315817 GCA_023159025.1 Thereuonema tuberculata | reverse complement strand
TTAACAACCAAAAAAAAAAGGGAAATCCAATACTGCGGAGCCCCTCAGGCCTCATGTGGCACCTCTTTTTGTGGAGCCCCTGAGCAATCTGCCCCTTTTGCCCCCCCCCCTCTCGGCGGCCCTGGTCTAGAATAAGTTAATTCAGAAGAGATATTGTAGCTATGTGCAGACTGCACTGTTGCACAGCAGCACTTTCTTTTTATTTCTTTGATCGCAGCACATCTTAATGTGCGATTTTTAATGGCATAAATGCGACAGAGGCTAAGCTTCGCCAGAAATAAGATATGAAATAGAGAAGCCATTCAAAGGAAAAGAAACATACACACACAGACGAGAGAAAGAAACGTTCAAACTTATGCCTGGATTCGAATCCAGATTCAGACATATCAGCCATATGGCAAAACCGCCTTAACCATGCATCTAACCAAAAGGACCAACGGCACTTAATGCGATCACTTGAGTTACTGACAGATTCAGAGCCTTTTTTATATCCAATTCTTTAGAATTATATCAGAGATATACCTAAGCTTTGCTGTTCACTCTGATTATGCGTAGGCGCTCACATAAACATTGCCCAGTTACTACCACGAAACCTTTTATGAAGTTTTCTCTAAATTGCTTAAAGAAGCCGACTCGATTTTTAAGACTGTTCAAAATGTCATGTGCCTTGTTGTAACTAAGAAGATACGTCCATGTTTCGTCCTGGGTGATTATTCAACACCATTTGAAACCTGCTAGTTGGTTCTCGTAGAACTTAGCAAGTTAGTGAAACGATCGTTCACATGTCACGATATTAGTTTTTGTCCATGGGCCGTGTGGCGTTTCACAAGCCCAAAGTTGATGTATATGATCCTGTTTACCGCGAGTTAGATGTCATTTTAGCTATATCTATTCTTTCAACTATTTTTTTCGGACAATATGTTAGGTCGTCTAAAAATTGGAGTACTTCGGTAAATCCCAACTTCTCAACTTTTACTTTAATTAAAACTAGTTTCTTCAATGTATTCCGCAAAATATATTACGCAAGTGTCAAGGGAACTGTTGGTACGAAACATTCAAATTCTTTCACAGGATTCTTGCAGGATAAGATTTTTATCTTATTTTGTCTTTGCTAGATGGGTTGCATTTCAGAGGCACTGTTTTATATTTAGGTTTCTCTGCAGCATTCTTATTTTTAAGTTTAATATATGCTGCGGCATTTCTGACAGTATTATATTGACTATTCAGAAAACTTGTTTTTTGCTCATCCAATCGAATCTATATACAGTAGATACAGTAATGTTTCGTTTGAAATACCCAAAACCTTCTTATTTCAATCTTAGGTTCAAACGTTAACAAAGTTGGATTAAAATACAAAAAAAAATATATATATATTGGATCCAGTAACTGTAAGAAAAAAATCATCAAATAGGAATTTTAATTTCGAAACTTCCAAAACACAGATCAACACTGAACTGAAATTAAAAATTCGTCAAATTCACTCCTTTTCCTATTTGTTGAGGAAGAATTTCTGTCTGCTTGATCAATTGTTCCTGTATAATATCCTCAATTTAAATATTAATATTTTTAGTATGTAATACCGATTAAATAGATATTACCCTTTTAGATAGATAACCCCCTTGAAATATATTTAAATGTGTTAATAAGAAGATTTCTTCGAAAAAATAATTGCTTGAATTAAAAATGTTAACCTTTAAACTTCACGTAACAAAATATGTTACTCTACTTAATTTTTATTAAAGGATTAAAAAACAAAAGATGTTGAGATATCTTACTTTGTTTTTCAATAGCTTCATCAATTCGAGATTTCCTTAATTTCCTTGGTCTTGATTTCCGGAAGAGAAAAACGATTAAGAAACTTGGTGGAAATATTATCAAATTGGAAAATAAGCCAATGCTTATCTGAAACAGAAATTCAAAAAATTAATACGAAAATTCTAATAAACTTTTAAGCAAACTTTCAAATACCAATGACATACAATGATTCAGGAAATCTCAAAATCTGGCCAAAACCTATCTTTTGAAGTTGTTAAAAAGCATCTGGCAACCCAATTAAGATATAAACCCTTATTCAATGCATTAAAAAAATACTGATATGTTCCGTAATTGGGTTTAGTCGGTTGTAGAAGTCAAGAGAGGCATTCAAGAGTTTCTGGTGATTACTTGGTTTTCTTTTTATGCTCATTGTGTTCATCATCTAGATTTTCAAATCCTGAGCGTTTTTGGTAAGCGATTTTTACGGTAAGTAGTATTTTATTTTAATATTATGAATATTATTAAATAAATTCAAATATAAATTGATTTTTGATATTACTGATCATTAAAATGTTTGGTTTGTATCCTTTTAGAATTTATGATTTTACAAATAGTTCTTATTTCTGTCTCTTTTTTGTTTGTTTGAGAAAGCGCAAACACCTCAGTGACCTATAAAAGGTTTTTGGCATATTCGGATTCTAATTCTAAAATGAAAAACTAGTTACAAGGAATGCTTTTGAAGGGAAAAAATCAATAGTCAGCTGTGCAGAGCGAATCCTTATCGACATGATAAAAACAACTAAAGCAATGTTCAAGTATAACCAGAAGGTTCTTCAAAATCCTTACAAAAGCTCTACAAATAATAAAATAAAATAAACCTTAATTACTAGGTGCGTTGTTCACCAGAAAACTCTATCCTATAGCTTGAAAATGCACACACATAGACTCCAAAAAGTGGTCATGACATCTGGCTCAACTAAATACTTCACTTCAATTTAGAACTACAAGTCGACCTCCCTCTAATTCACCAGATCAGCAATAATCTGAGCCGCCAATTGGGCAGATGCCTTCAGTCATTGACATTGATCAGCTGCAGATGCCTGACGAAACTCTAGGAGTTAGTAGTAAATATCTAAGGTAGTTCAAAGAACATCACAGCAGAAAACTATCCTGAACATTACCATTTATTAATTTAATTAACATTATCATGCCATGCACCTGCTTCTAGTCTATTTCAATCCTATCATTTCATCTCTCAATTAGTATCCCACAGATCAGTTCTAAAAGGAGACTCTAGTTGCAAGAACTAGAGAGTTTCAAAACTCGATACCAACATAGACCACAACTCGAGTCGAAGACGATATTTAATATTTTTCCGGTATTCTGAATGCACAGTTATTCATATGTATATATTTACACATTCTTTTTAGTAATTAAAATTACACATCCATTTATACTGCATTTTTATTATCTTTTCAATATGATATGTGCAAAAAAAATTGTTTAAATGTTTTAGGTTTTGCCATGTCTTGAGACGTTCTGACCCGTTGTGCTGTGATAAAGAGTTAAAATAGTAGATAACACTGTTGATAACCTAATTCTATTATTAAATTTTCAGGTTTTGAAATTAGACACTCCTACCAACTTTAATGGAAGTCATGATGGTCTAATGATAATCCTAGTTGCCAGAATGCATCAAATTAAAATGAATATTTTTTTTAAGTAATCTGAACTTACAACTGAAGTTTCAGTTAAAATTCAGGCAGGTATTTGACTTAAAATTGCAATCCAAAATATTCCACTCCAAAGCATGATACGTATCTTTGAAATTATAGAACTAAATAAATTCTTCCTATCTAGATTAATGCACTCATTAGGAAAGATCTCCACCAATAGAACATTTTTTATCATTACGACTTGTCTCAATTATTAGTCCGTTCAGAGTTATATACGTCTAGATAAAACGTTTGAATCATTGATTCTGGTGAATGTGGGTGAAGGGAAACCACAGTCGGGGGTGCTTGGTTGTGGGTGGTTGGAATCCCTGCATTCATCACAATCAATCACACTGTTAATAATTTATTATACGTAATTAATAATTAATATTATCATTTATTTCAAGTAAATAATAATTATTTACATGTAATAAATGTAAATAATATTTACTGTTACTGAAAATAATTATTAAATGACTATTAATTAATACATCCGGGAAGTAAGATGTCAACGAGATAAGTCATATCTAGACGTATGTAATTCCGAATGGACTAATAATTGCGACGAGTCGTAACAATAACATTATGTTCTATGTAAAGAGATCTTTTTATAAGATATATTACTATACAGGGTGGGACAAATTCCCATAAGGTTTGTCCATTCTCCTTGATACCATAACTTATATGTAAATACAGGAATTAATAAAACATGCGGTAAAATATTAATTCCAATTTCGTCTCCCTAGAGAAATATATTTACAATCTGTTGTGTATATAAGAATAAACGACTATGGCAATACGCATTTGCAAATTGACATACAATAATAATTAGAAACTGTCCTCTCTTCCCTTTGATCTTGATCTAATTATTTAAGAAACCAATACCCTCCAGAAATTCTGTCCTTAGAATTGATATAAATTATAGGACCATATTGTAGTATAAACTGAAGAACACTCAAAGCATTACTGGCCATTATTACCATTTCGATGCATAATAATTCTTCAGGCCTCCATTGTCAGTCCTCCAAGTACTTTTTGGAAATACCGGCATGGTTAATACCCATATAAGCTTATCTCCAAACATATTGTAATGTGATGCCATAACATAAAAATCCATTAAAGGAACACAGTATTTCTATTTTTTAATTATTCTCATGGGATAAATTTAATTAGGAACTTCTATTTAATAGCAACTTCAGAAATGAAACTGCTAATCTAACTGTTCATCAATTTAGAGGCAATTCTATTGTTAATTTCTCAAAATTTAATTAACCTAGAGCAGTCATACTAGTCTGAATTACAACAGAATCACTGTTGTTTCAAAAAATCCTGGGATTCCGTTTATAGGGATTAATTATCTAAACCGACAGAAACGACTACTTGTAATCTTTAATTTTTTTTCTTTGTTAATTCACCATATTTTGATAGAAATAATTTGAATACAACATAATAAAATAAGAATAGAAACAAACTCTGCGTCCCAACACTACTATTAAAAAAATGTAGTTCAAGAAGTAAATCAGTTCGAAGTTACTTTTAGTAAATAAGTACGAAGCTTACAAGTAGATAATAAATGTAAACAGTATTAAGTCTTACTTCTTCCAAGCTGATGCTGAATGGTCCCATCTTCATGGCATTCCCCGCTGGTTTTTCTGGAACTGTGCCGTACCACATTGCATTTACCAGCATTGATAAATACAGGACAGCTATACAGGTGCATACCCGTTGACATCTAGTGAATCGACTGCGAGGTGGACGCATAAACACAGAAAACCATAGATGACCATCAGATAAATTTTTATGCGATGTTTGAGTAAATAAGTGATTGAATTCGGTAAGTTGTTCTTTTCCAGCTACAGGAATAAGGCGATCAATCTAGATAGAGATATCAAATAAGCACCCGTTAATTCAATTTTGAACTGTTTCTATCTAACACAATTTACATTTATTTATATTTATTGAATATAAATTAGTTATAAGAAATAAATCACAACTACACAATTAGTTGTGCATGTGCGGGGTATGTGTGTGTGTGGGGGGGGGGGGGCTGCCTTTTTCAGATCGTTTCATAAATTCTTTAAATATGAAATTTCCTAGGATGTTCTGGGGTTAAGCTGGTTTTGGCTCCCCAAATTCTAATGTTGCCTCGTAGTAGAATAATTGACTTTGTGGAAGAATACATAAAGTAAATTACGAACAAATATATGTGTAATTTCTCTAAACAACCATTGCTATCCAATATTAGAAACATGGCATGGTAATTGAATACAGAAGTCTTTCATTTAATTCGAAAAAAAAAGAAAATTAAGAAAAAAATCATTAAAAATAAACATAGTGAAAGAATGAAAGAATACTGGAAGAGAAGAAAGAAAGTAGAAAAATAATCATGAGTTATTTCACGTGGTCCATAGTCGGCCAAATTCGAAGAAAGAAGAAGAAACATTGATTAAGTTTTATCTTTATGAAAGTTTACAAAATAATTGTAAATCTTTACTATATAAAGGTTAATCATCAAATTTGGCTTTATAAACCCTTACTTTACATTTTCAATATACCTATTAGTTATAACTTAAATCCCAGAAATAAAACTATAGTATTATAGTCCGTCAAAATTTCTAAGGATCTTTGTTAGAAGACTAGCAGTGATATTCTTTTTTTTTAGTTCATTACAATAATAAATTTCAGTTCTTATTAGAAAGAACGCATATGTCAATACTAGCCGGCTACCGTCGCTTCGCCCCGGAAGCCTTGCTTATGTAAAGTAAAAAAAAAAAACTCTTTATTTATTTACTTCCCAGCCCTTTGTGTGGCCTTCGCCAACTCCTAAAACTTGAAACCTTCCCCAATTGGTAATAAAACATGTGATCATTAGAAATTAATGTTATATTCAAAATTAAATTTTAAATTGTAAACATCCAACATATTAACTATCCGTATCGTATATTTATTACCGTAGACATCGTTTCATAGAATTATCAGGTAACTCATGAGCTAATCGTGTTCCGCGCCTGCAAAGAATTCCTTAAACGCCCCTCGATTTAAAACTGCGCTGGTGGTATCTATCGGCACCATTGGGAAGTTTTTCATTTTGGGCAGTTTCGAGACGTTTATCATTCATCCCACCGGAACTACTTGTTGGACCGGGATGAAAAGTAGGCTATATCCTTCTCCATATCATAGATTACCTGCATGCAAAATTTCATTTCGATCATTGCGCCGTTGAGGTGTGATTGAACGACATACAAACTTCCAGATTTTCACTTTAACATATTGGTTAGGATTAGGACTTCTGTTACCCATTTAACAATCGTCCACAGAAATATGGGACAGAATGGGACAATTTCTTTTCATTTAACTGAGTACTTCCTTAATTTATCTAATGGACGCCGTCTACATTCCCATAGTGAGAATAGTTTAACTAAATTGTTAGTAAGTGCGGGATTAACCCATTTAGCTTTTATTGTCACATACTCCTTACTTCCTTGTATGTCAAGTCCGAGTTGGCAACTTTAGGAAAAAAACAAACAATAATTTGTAAACAGATTGCCTTTTTTTAACGTATGAGTATAGACGTGCTTCAGAAGGGGCTGACCATTCTGCTTGCAAGGAATCCTCAATATCTGGCTTAAGGTTATGACAAAATACAAGAAATTTATAAAAAAGCATTTTTTGTTTAATTAATGTAATAACATTTTCTTTGTTGAATGATTATGGATGATATATTCAATTTCGCCATCTGGTTTGGACTTATTTTTGTATGCGTACTAAGCTATTCGGCCACTACGAAAGAACTTTGTTTTGTGGTATTAGCGCTGACCAGGTCAATATAAATTCAATATTTCGTCTCTTGTCCTTTTGTAATTTCAAAAAGAATATAAATATATAAATGTTCAATCCTTCCGAGTCCTTCTGGACCTAGGGTCCAAGTAATCACGGTGCAGACGCCCCCCCCCCACCTTTTACCCAACCCTGATTTAAACACCAAAAAGCAATTTTTAAGAAATAATGATGAAAAAAAAACGTTCAAAAGTTAGAAAGTGTTATATGTCCATGATTTTCTTAAATTTAGAATATCTCTAACTTGTAAGGCTACTTACCAATCCATCACCTTTCTCTAAAGAAAACCAATCATTTACAATAAATTCAAATTTTTCGCCTGTTTGTACATCACGAATCATAATGAACTTCAGATTCCAAGATGCATAGATGCCAGAGCCGGAGTTATCATGCCAAATATGCAAAAGCTGAAGCTGGCCGAGGGGCCTACAAAATAAACATGAATTGTTAAGTGAATATATATTTGGTTTACTTTTTAGCTAAATCAAGCTATCGTAGACAACTAAACCATTTTTTTAATTAGCAGTAATGAGAAATCATAATAGTTTTATAATAGTATTTATCAGGAAATTATTACAAATTCTTGCTGATTATAATTATAAATCTCTACCTTTACATGATACACGTGTAAGGATTTTAAAAATTTTCATAATTGCCAACTCCATCAAATTTACACGTGCTTCGTAGTTATTTAAAGTGTGTATATTATTAATATTGAATAATGAATTACGGCCACCACAGTTCACCGGTAAAAAGAATTTATGTGCAGATTAAAAAATAAAATACGCTCCGAAAGTACTAGTTTGTTTTATTTTTTAATTTGCACATAAGTTCTTTTTAACTGTGATGTGTGGTGGCCTTAATTCATTATTGAATATTCATCAAATTTACTAATATCCTATTAATATGAGGTAAAATTATAGACCTTAAACAGAATGTCTTAAAAAAATATTGTCGTTCTCATCTAATGATTTAAATATGTCTATGCAAGAATGTGTTCAAATTTATTTTAATTCAGTGAGTTTTAAATTTAATCTTTAATATTCGACTAAATATTATACTAAATATTATCTAAATATTATCTAAATATTCACTCCACATTAGCAATATTGACAGATATATTTTTTTGTAATTCTAAAAACATGAGCTTTATGAAAAAGACTTTATAATTTATAATTATTGCTAAATTGAACTGATAACATACCTGGGAACAGCTAAAACAAACACATCAATTCCATCCTTTTTAAAACACCTCTTTGGTGGTGAACCAAAAGTTCTAATTTCAGTTTCTTCTCTGTCTCCACTCAAAACAAAACTAATCTGTCAAACAAAATAAAGCAGTTCATTTGAATTATTCCTTTTGAAAATAAAAGCAAAGCAACAGATAATTGTTAAGAATTTTTTTTCTCAGGAACACAATAATAGTCATTCATCTAATTTGTTTCCTAATAGCTAAATTTAAAGCTTAAATTTTGTTTGAGAAGTAGTTATCAATGTAACTGTATACAACTTATAAAAAAATTCCCTCACAAATATTTTCCTAAATAAATTAATGATTAATTTGGATAGTTTCGTTCTTATCATCAAAAGAGTCAGTTGATTGAAATTATAAAGATGAAAACTCCAATTTTTTATACATGAAGTTGTTAAACTAGAATTGTTGTTTTCAAATGTTATTAATTTTCTATAGGTTCTACTTCTCTTATCATCGTATATTACCGTATATTATCATCGTTTAAGCTTTCCAATTCTGTGTGTGAATCCCTCTGTGTAATGCAAGAGATCAGAAAGCTTCCAGACAAGTCTCACATCTACTGCAGTGCAGATGTAGTAGTGTAGTGATCCAGTGATGAACGAAACTATTCTGCAAAGTTTCTTCACTCTCTCACATCTGAAGACACATCTGCACGGCTCCTCTTGCTCTCAGTCTGGCTGTCGTCACACATCACGCCACGCTGCGTCTACGACTGTTGCTGATTGATTCATTTTCTGGTTCTTTGTTTATTTGCTTACATTGTATTCTTTTATAGTTTTAATTCTATCTTTTAGTTTTAGTTCTAAACTCATTATTTGATTTAGCCCTGCGATTGTTGCTCAACTTATATAGTTTTAAAACAAAACGTTTGTTTAACTACTTATGAAAAGTCAAACCACCTCTCCCAACTGAGTGGTTAAGATGGTTCCTGTCTTTTCCATGCCCTGACTTACCTGGTGTACGGACACACGCGCCTAAAGGGCGTTTCACATGGATCCGAAAATCGGATGGTCGGATCCACGAATCAGACGTATTTTCTTTCACTTGGCCATGAAACTCTCTCCGACGTCGTCTATACGACATGTAACACTCAAATCGTTCGTATAGACGACGTTTCGTGACCACGTGAAAGAGAATACGTCCGATTCGTGGATCCGACCATCCGATTTTCGGATCCATGTGAAACGCCCTTAAGCTATGACATCCGTGAGTCAATCTTCTCCAATGTGTTGGTTGACTGGGAGAGAGTCAAAGTCTAGACTGATGATGGAAAAGGTGACAATTACGTATCAAAGTCCATCTTTTAATGAGCTCCCTGAACCACTGAATAGTGTTTTGATTGGCGGACATCTCGAAATTGAACACTTTTTAAATGAAAGTCGCAAATACAATAGCTCATTTCAAATAACGTCATCTGGAGCTCAAACAGGTCGTCGAGGGAGATTTCGTGTCTACGTTCAAGGCGGAAGGCGAAGTATATCATCTAATAGGTAGCTTACTGCCTGCATCTTAAGAAGCTCATAAGTGATGAACGTTCTTTAACGTGTGGAGTAAACGTATAGAATAAACGAGAAACACGCACAAATTAAAATGAAAATTATTGCTATATTTAAAACATATAATAGTTATACATGATTAATTTCAACTGCTGAACGCAGTCCTTATCAAATGTGTAGAAATAATAAAAATCTCACAATATATACGAGCCCCGTCAAGACCAGCACAGGTGTACTAACTCAGTGGAAGAAATTCCCGCATTGCGCGGCGATGGGAATGACCAAAATTTAACAAGTTAAAGATGGAGCTAGCAAGTTGCCTACAATGGGCCCCTTCTTGGATGACGATCTACCCCGGTTGACTTTTGTATAAATTGTGAGATTTTTATTGTTTCTACACATTTGATAAGAACTGCATGCAGCAGTTGAAATTAATCATGTTTTCTTTTTTAATGTTAACCAGTCCTATTAGGTGTAATTACATAATTACTCTTGTATTATAGGTGCTGGAAATTTGATGTATGTCATTTTAGATTATTATAAAGAAAAAATTAATAAAATTTAAATTTACAGAGTGTTAATCTGTTTACTATCATTTAACACGTTATGTACTTATTAATATTAAAAAAACATTACAATATTAGAAAGAAATACATATTGTTATATGTATAACTATTATATGTTTTAAATACACCAATAATTTTAATTTTAATTTGTGAGTGTTTCTCGTTTATTCTATAAGCTCATATGTTTTTAAAGATATACTTTATTGGCGATGAAGATCAGGAAGCGAACATAAGCTGTGAAAATTTTTCTCGCGTCAAACCTACTTTATTTCGACAATTGCAAAGAATGTTGTATTTTTTTCTGACTTCTTTCTTTTATTCGGAAAAAATAATGTTGTGTCGGAATTAAGATTTTATGTTGAGTAAAAATTTGCATAGTTTACGTAGAGTGATGCCAATACTAATTATTACTTCTTTATATATATATATATATATATATATAAAATACATTAAAAAATAGAGAAACATAGTTTAGTCAGCAAGTACCAGTCACGTTCCTGGGTATTCTAAGAATCATATTTTTTTTTTTTTTTGATGAATGTTTGAACTCTTTCCTTTAACGAAACCCGTACGAAGAAAGGGTATTTCAGCTAGTAACTTATTATAAGAGCTTCTGGTTTTCTACTGTCTGATTCTTTCTCCTAATCGTCAATTTCAAAGTAACAGTTGCATTAGGTTGCCGCTTTATTGATCTTATGAATTTTATTTAGCTCTTCTGTGGATTCCAAAAGAATTTTATCAATATTATCTTTCAAAATGCATCCACCTTATCTTTGATTCTCCTTTAATTAAAATTCTATTTCTATCTCTTCTAATATAAAATATTGATATCCGATATTCATCATAAAACATTGCAGCACGACATCGTATCTGTTTTCGTTTCAGAAATTGAGTGGATTGTTCATTCACTACCGATATTTTGGTCCTGTGACATTCCATTGCTAGTTTCTTTAATAAGCTAATGCACTAACTCTTTATAACAATATTAAAGCACTCTCTCATATTGAGGGAAAGCCTATAGCTGTCTGACAGAGGATTTATTCCTTTTTGGAAAAGCTGATATCTTAATATTTTAGAATCCTGTATAGTTTTGGAGAAAAGAAAATAATGAGTCGTTCTGTTTTTCTGTCAACTGCTTGACATCGACTGTGGATCTTATTAAACACATCAAGGACAACTGCTAAATGGAAGGAGCAGTAGTTGATGCAAATGTTTAACTACTTCGAATTTTAAGTTACGACAATTATATTGGCGTTTCACTTTACTATTTTGAAAATAATAATAACTCGATGACGAAAGAAAATAAACGAGAAATAAAAGCCTTACTTTGGACTTTGTCGAAGAGCATCGTTCATTTCCAGTAAAAATCAGCATTTCATAAAGATATTTATCATTTGAATTATTATCCGATACCGGCAAAGCTCCCAACTGAAAAGAAATTTGAGAAATAAGTAATAATCACAAATACCAGTCCAAAATCATTAGGCAAGAAGTCAATACAAAAAAAAAATCGTGAACATCAAATGTTTTCAAAAATGTAAAGGAAAGGAAAAATCAAGAATTCTATTAAAAAAAATCAATGAATAATTTTTTTGTACTTCAGTGGAGAGCATTATTATATATTTTAACAAAGTTGGCTATCAAACTACATAACATATAGATCTAGGTGAGATGAGCTCATTTTTTTTATTTTGCTTTCTTAATTTTTTTTTTTCCATTACTGAAATTTAGTATTGAAAACGTTCGTGAAAAATGTATTTTCTGTAGGATTTAAAAATATGCCTTAGAAGTAACTCAAAGTTTATATTTTATTATATTTTGCAATTATCTGCCTTGAACATTGTTTTACATCTGTTCCGGTATGAAGTTGAACTGTACCTACATTAATCTCTTCTAATAAATATAAAACGAGTTATAAAGAATATTATTTCGAACTTTATTATAAGAATATTGTGTTTTAGAAAGTATGAAATTCTAAAGCTCAATCAAATCCTCTAAGTTTTATTTAAATATTGTGTACTTTTTCATCATTATTATTGCAATCGTTGATTTATCCGTAAACAAAAGCAAGTAATAAATATATGATATAAAAAATATAAGAATTAAAAGCTAATTTTGTATATATCGGAATAATAATATGACACTGTTAATGGAGCAAGTGTTAATAGAAAAAAATGGAGGTATTAAATTTTGTTTTAAGTTGTTGTTCATCCTTTATTATACTTGAAATGACTTTCAATGTTCTTTCCTGAATTCTAAACACTAAAATTATATCTATCTAGCTCTAGTAGGGATTAATATTTAATCTGAAAAATAATTGAAACAATCATAATGAAATATAGAGCCACATAAAATACATTTAACAATTTGTAAAACATTTTGTTATTTGAATAAAAGACTCAAGCCCATACAATATGGATCTGGATGTAAATGTAGGGATAACATAGCAAGTTTAATTAACAAATGTTTCATGCGTACAATATTCATTTTACTCACTGTTTTTTAAGTATTTTTTCAGTATTAGATGTAAGATTTAATTTTTGAAGTTTAAGTATAGAGAGATTTTCAAACCATCTTAACTAGGTAGAAAGTAGTTATAGTAATAATCTGTATTCTTTTTTAATTACAAAGATGATTAAACAGTAAAGTCAAATGTGTGCAGCATAAGACTTCAAAGTAGTTGCATAATTGCAGTAATTTTTAACATCAGTGGAAACGATAATTATTCAGCTGTAATAATATGTAATGTTTTCATATTGGTTATTGTCAATTTAAGGGAGGAAATTTCAGTTTATACGGCTTATAAGCAAATAATACATAACCGTATTTTTTAAACTAAATCAGATTTAGACTCTATATGAGGAAATCAATTGACTCAAACTGAAAACAGATTGCGAAATGGATTCCAAAAGTCTGGTTTTAGTTAAGATGAGGCATTGATGTCATAAAAGTGTCTCCATTAGTAAATTGCATCAGACTTTACGATGCCATAGCAGGAATTTAAAAACAATAAAAACAGCATGAAGTGTAATTACTGCAATTCAAAATAACAACTAATTCAACATATGTTGGTAGGGTAACAACCTTACAGCGAAGCAGAACGAAAATTCATACAAATGGTAATATCGTTATAACACTCAAAAAAAATCGTAGCACCTTCTACAATGCACTATTTGCAATTAAGAAGCTGTTCGCTGCAGTTCGCTGATGCTCAGCTCTGGCATTTTTCAGTCACTGAATCAATTAACAGATGCTAAACGGATACGTGTTATTGATGATCCTTATTTCGTTAATTTTTTTTTTTTATTCCACGAAAATTCAACAACTTATTATTGGAAAGCGATGAACTGCGGCAAAGAACTCTAAATAATTATTTTGAAAGCCGTACAGAAAGTTTTAGAACTTTCATAAAAAGAAGATATCTTTGTATTATACTAATGAAGAGCTTTTTACCTTTTCTACATCTTTATTATCCTTCCATCGGGCCCATATTAGGAAGATTATAAATAAGGTGAAAGTGACAATTATGCAACAGTAGATGGTTAAATTATCGGCAAAACTAGCATTGGCGAATACATAGGCAAAGTCGATGGAATTCGGTGCCACCATAAAACCACCAGCAAATGTTGTTAAATGATCGCATTTACAGTGAGTTGATGTATAAGTAGCACTAACCACCTAATAAGATAAAGATAACAAACAATAAAGTAATAATTTTATGTTATTATAACAAAATATAATAAATCAATTTTCATAAAATTCTCCAAAAAAAAGCTCTTTCAAACCCGGGTTTTGCACCTATACAAACATAAATGTTTTTAGAAAGTTTCATTCACCTCACAGATCTCAAAATAAACTAAGTATGTGAAGAATGCAAATAAGAATAATATAAAGATATTTTTCAATTGCATCAACACCCAGAAAGATATTATCCATAATCAAAACCTTTATTTAGCACAGCCAACCCTTAATTCAGGACAATAAACATCTACTTAAAGTCAGCATACTTTTCTCAAAGCAATCAAGTCATCTGGTTACAGAAGATTACTTCATTATTTTTTGAAAATTATCTTTTCATTGAGCCTACATTAGGAAACATACAGGGGCAATATACTAAAGCACATCGTAAGTTTTTTTAAGTCTAAAAAGAAATCATAGTTCCCATAATTCAGAAGGAATTTGGGACTATAATTCAGAAAAATTTTCGATCAATGCAAAAAAAATGTTGAAGCTAATGAAAGTTTAAGCTCAAGAAACTTTGATAAATTCTAGGATAAAATGATTTTAAAATTTGATAAATATCTAAAAGAAATGTAGATGTCTGACAAATTTCAGAAAGAAATTCTGTAAGAAATTAAACGATTTTCATAAAACACAAATCTTTTTATCTAAGAAAAAGAAATGTTTCCTTTAAGACTGACATAGTTTAATAAAAATATTTTTTGTAAGTAACTTGACCAAAAATTTCAAAATATCAAATTGCCGAACGGTGATACAATCAAAGTTTTTTGGAAATCATGGTTCTGAGTTATTTTTTAACTGTTTTTCGAAAATGAGTTTTGAAAATGTCTTTGAATAAAAAGAAAAATTCGACTTTTTATTGTTAGAAAATTTAATAAAATAAGTACTTTTCGTAAATTGATCAAAGGTCACAGAATTCTTTGAGGACTTTCTGACCTGAAAGTCCTTATTTTCTTGGAACAAAGGTAATTTACTTTTTGGCATTTTATAAAAAAAAAATTACAATCATATTTTTTGAAGGAACGATAATATTATTTTAGTGGCTTTTCTTTCACCCTTTTAGAGAGCTTTATTTTTCTTATTTTTGTCTTTTTCTTTTCATAGTGGACAAATATCTTTTCGGCGGACATTGTGACGACCAAGGTGTTTGCTTTCACATTTATTGTAGTTTTTTATTTTTCGTTCTGTATTCTTGAGGGGTTATTATGTTTACCACCTTCAAATTACTCTTCCCCTAATACGGGTTTTGGATTCTGCAATGGCTGAGTAGCCATTGGCTGACGAGAGCTCAAGAAGCTCGAAACGGCCGTCTCAGGATCGCAGCTTAACCCAAAAGGCATTTATTTCAAAATGATTATTTTTTTTTTGTAGGTTAAACATTAATATAAATTAGAAATGAAACTGTGTTTGGTTCTCGTATTCTACTTTCTGATGTCTGTTACTTTCGGTCAATAATAAGTATTTACGTTTACCCAACTTATTTTTGTGAATTCAGATTTTTTTGGTTTTCATTTAAAAATGATTCGTTAAAAAATATTGCTGCATGACCGTTGGCACGGAATGGTATCCCTCCCCTCAGCAATTAACTGTCCAGGTAGCGCTTCCTATGATTTGCTCGAATGGAAGCGTTGCCGGCTATAAAAACAGAGCCTTAAGCTGGGAAAGGCGCTTCGTCTTCGGCAGTACCAGCCGCAAGTTAGTCGTCTGCGGTAGACAGCCGCAAGTTGGTCTCCCTCTGCAGTGAAGAAGAGAGAAGTTCGTTGGTGGCAGCCAACCACACAGGGTCTTCCTTCCAGTGAAGAGAAGAAATCGTTCGCGGAGAAGGCCGCCTTCAGCAACAGCAGAAGAAGCTGAGCTTAACTGAGCAGAGCAGAGTAGCAGTGGCAGCCAAATCAGAAGCAAGTCTTAAGCGCATTGCACATGGATCCGAAAATCGGACGGCGGATCAAAAAATCGGACATATTCTATTTCACCTAAGGGTTTCCTTAAGTGAACATTCATTTTATTTTAATTTAATTTTCATTTATTTTAATTCTCGAAATGAATATTCGTCTTAAAGAAACCTAAACGCTACTTTGATTTTAAGAAGAAAAGTACAAAGACACAGAAGCCGTTGTTTGAAATACAGTGAATTCTCCGAAATAAATGTTGAAGTTTGATATTTTTGATATTGACGCCGACAAACAGGCAGAGAAAGCCACTCTCCAGTCAGTGTAGGACACTAAACCTGTCGACGAGAGGTGGAGAAGACTCGAATCAACGGGTTAAATGCCACCTAGAACTATTTCATTTTTGTTTTGTCCCATGTCTGGAGAAAGAATTCTCAGCACCGTATTTATTTGATGAACTTTAGTTTCGTTCAGTGTAAACTACTGTGAATAAAAGTACCCAGGCTAAAGCATCAACTGTCTTGGCATTGGTGATCCTTATACGGACTATTAGGACCCCTGATGGCTAGCAATACTTTATCAAAAATTTGTTTGTTTTAACATCTCGTTTATTAAAATGAAAAATAGATTTCGTTCTGTCTCTTTCTCCTCAAAAGTTAATATATTTTTAAATCAAATTCTTCGTTTAATGAAAAACTTAACGTTTTGTCCATATAACGAAAATTTTGCCATTAAATGAAAATAGAAATTGGAATTTCTTCATAATTAAACTACAGGGAAACTTACTGAGTATTTGAATTTACATATGGGGGGAGGGCGGAATAGCTTTTGTGGAAATATTTATTGCGAGATCTTTTGAATATTTTGCAATGTGGAAATATGTTTAGAAAATACAATTTTAGCGAACTTAAATGTTGCTATAAGTTTATTCAGTATTTTCGAAATATTTCATTTTATTAGGACATTTGAGTAATAGTGGATAAAGCAAACATCTAAAACAAGCTAAATTATAGATCGGCATCATTGCCAATCATTCACGTCCCTCATTACTGTCTAATATTATTAGACTGCAGTTAAAGTCTCATTTAGAAAGAACGAGCTTAACTTTACTGAACTTTGAGTCAACCTTTGCAAACGAAAACAATGAAATAAAGAAGAAAATAAGTAGTCCGTATTAAACTTTTAATTCACCCAATTTCATTCAGTTCCACATTTCTTCATTAGATTGTTTATGCAATAATCTGAAGTGCATTAAGTTCTAGAAAATTCATAAAACTTTACAGCATTGGCAACAACGTTGATCATTCATTTCCACCCCATCAGCCATGATTCTTCTTAGTTACTTTCTGTTGGAACAATATAGCTTCTCAGTATCATCCTATTAATAGACGAAAGTTGTACGGACTTTATTTGTAAATTTGTATGTTTGTAATTTGAAATAACCAATCACAGTGCAGCGTTGGAACACGTCAGCAATGACGTCACGTCTCTACTACTAAAGATGGCGTCTCTACTATTTTCTCCACTTCACAACAACGAATCGTGATTACACAATTATTATCAGCGCATTGAGATTTTCTTTCCCACATAAATGAAGTTTACAATGAAATGCATGAAGTTCATGTGTCAAAATTTATCAGAGTTTGTAAAACCTCGGTTTTTACATAACTTCAGCTGTGTCGCCGCTCTCTCAATAATCAACAAGTAGGAGATAATGACGTCGCCCGTGCCCTCATTGTTGTCCAGACAGGATTATTGGTATTGGCTGTTGGACATTCGTTATTGTTATTGTTGAAACTGGTAAATCAATTTTTTATTTTCTTTTATTTTTATTTTAACAACATTTGGCTTAGTCATTCAAATTACATGTGGACTGTTGCGAAAGTCATGGCTTTTAAAAAATGAGCTTAGAACATATTTTTCAATCTTGTGTTTTTCAAAAATTTCAGGATATTTCAAAAATGTGGCATTTGTTTTATTTCCGTTAATATTGCCTCAATTTCAACGAACCTATTCTTTTAGGGCAGAAGGTTGTCATTATATTTCATAATGAGAAATCGCAGCGCTCGCTACTACGAAAGTGGTAAATCACTTTTTTTTTTATTTTAACAATATTATAATATTATTTTAACAAATAAGCCGATATTCAAATTACTTTGGGCTGTTGTGGAAGTCATGGTTTCTAAAAAAATTAGCTTAGACCATCTTTTTCAATCTTAAGTTTTTCAAAAATAGGGAATTTGTTTTGCTTCCGTGAATATTTCACGGGTCGCAACTAGTCAATAATAATCAAAGATCCGTAGCAATGCTTCTTCTTTTCATATATAAGTACTTATTCCTTTGTATACTACATGAATAACCATCTTGAGTGCAAAATGAGCACTAAAACTTTAAAGAAACTAAGAATATATAGCGGAATACAAAAATTACAACACTTAAGAATGTATACGGTAAAATCAGATTAATTACAATAAATAGCAAGGGAGGAAGTAGAAAAATAATCAGAGCTGAAGCCATTCACCATGAAACGTAACTGTAGAAACATAGGTTTAAATGATTTTGTTTTTCTTCTTGATGTGCATTTGAATTAGAACTTACCCAGCAGCCATCTGTTGTCCACTTCTTATGTTTTTCATTAAAGTAAAAGCAACCGGATGTGTAAAATAAAATGTTGTAGTCAGTGAAGTTGCGAATAGTTAAATTGCCATTGACTTCACTTCCATTAGTAATAGTGTCAGGTGATACATCGTCCTTAAGCTGAGTGATTCCAATATAATAATTGCCTGTTTTATCCCCAACTTCCTGGCTGGAAATATATATTTGGTACATAGCTGAACTTTCTAAAACAAAGCCAACACAAAACAACATCAATTACTTATTTTTTATCATGACGATCAGAAAAAGAGGTTTTAACACAATAATATTTTTTTTTAATGCAAGACATTTTAAATGGAAACTATGGCGTAACTCTAAAAATTTTACCTGGGTCATTATTGTTATTCTTCAAAGTCTTAAGATTAAAAAAGTCATCAAATTCCTCGAAAATAGGTTTCTTGGCATGACGAACGTATAATAACAAATTAGCATCCTTGTCGACTGGAGTTATTTCAATACTGATGGAGCAGTCTGGCTGATCGACGGGTATTTGATGGTACATCATAAATTCATACCATTTGAAACTTGGTTTTACTAGATTTGGTTCTAATTTAGAAATATCAAAAAATATATTATTGATTAACATTAAAATACAAGAATTTTTTTAAGTTATTAAGAAAAATTAAAACAAAGCTCTGAATAAGTTTATTACGAATAATAAGTAATGTAAATTTTATCGCTAGACAAAATTTCACCGATTTTACTTGTTTAATAATCAACAGATGTTAAATTACATTAAATATTGAGTAATGTATATTTCTGAGGAACTTTTTTAGGTTGAATTGAAGAGTTTCGAATTTATTTTGGTTAATATCCAGTCAATGATAGAATCCTAAAAATAATTAGGTCATTTCTCATTAAGATTCTCTAGGCATATTTCACATAGTAAATTTTTACAATATTAGTTTGCTTCTTCAATATTATGCGTTGTAATATTAGAGGTATCATTCGTTACAGTCGAGAATATTCTTCTGAGGATTAAATTGTTAGTTCTTTCGTCTTCGTGTGTTTTTTTTTCTATGAATGTCTAAAAATGTCTAAAACTGTAATTAAAAATTATTGAAATTAATTTTTACCAAATGGAAACGTTGAAATTTTATATTTGGGCGATTACATTGCATTATTTTTATGAAGTACAAAATCAAAAACATGTTGTGCAGATACGTATAAAATTGTATAGAACCCAATAACCATCATCCATCTTTCGTAGGTTACCACATTTCAAAATAGTTTTCTGTTATAATATTTATAAATACTTTAAAATGTTTCAGTTTTGAATGTATGCATTGGCGTGAAGATGATGCAATAGCAGATTTTTAAAGTAGGATAATATTAGTCTCTCTGTTGTCAAAACAATTTGAAAAAACATATTGTATTGTGCTATTTTTCATTAGATCTGTGATGAATTGAGTTTATTTTAATTCAAAAACTACGTAATAGTCTGATATTTCTTCTTTTAAGAAGTATATGTCCTAATTCTCTGAACCGTTTCGCTCTGGAATTATTAATAAAAACGTAGGCTTTTCCGGGGTTTTTTTTTCTTTTGCTTCTTACATTCTTTTTACTCTTAGATAAGACCATATTGCATTTAAGACTCTACAAAAAAAAAAAAAAAAAAACCAGGACATTTATGAGTGTAAATCCGGTATTTCCTCTCTCCTTCAAGCCTAGCGTAGGCCCTTTTATTTTGTTCAAAAATAATAAAACTAAGATTTTGAGTGATTTCAGATCACATAATATTTATAAAAATAAAATAATATTAGAAATAAGCAAAAAGGGCATGAATAAAGTTTTTAACTTTTTAGCATCCAAAGCCGAGATCAGTATTTTATATTGTGGATAGCTATATTAAAATCCGTTTTACTTTTCTTCATAAAAATTTGTTTCTCTAATTATACACTCGTTAGGCTTATAGCAATTAAACTAAAATTCTACAAAACAGCTGTATCAGGTATAAATAATAAGGAATTTTATTAATACAAATTGATTACCTAATGCCGAATTATTGCTAATGATCCTAGGAATATGAATATCAATGTATTCGGTCAAATTCTGCACTTTCATTCCATCTGTTGATTCTAAGTCGGTATTATATACATTAATCTCTATTGATTTGGAATCTGGAGATATATCATCTAAGTTTTTCCCGAAAGGATGACTTATAGCATCCCAAGTAAAGCCCTACAAAATAATAAAACGAAATTTTAACTATATTTATCATTGTTATTGATTAAACTGTTCAAGGCATTTATAGGTAAATTGTTGTAAAATTGCTGTAATCTAAAAATTATTTATTTAACATAAAGAAATAATGATTTAATGTAATGATATTAATTTAATTATTTTATTTTAAAATTATTCATTTTAATATCTATATCATCTGTAAATATTTCAAAAACAAACCTGAAAACAAATATTCAAACTTATTTGAAAAACAATAATATTTATTTTTAGTACCGATTTAAACACAACACATCTACACAGATTTCGAGTTACACAGATCTCCATTTTAGGATTCTTCTGATTTCTTTTCAATTATAACACATGGCTTTGTTGCTTTCTTTAATGCCTTCATTAAATTCCTTTGGTGTCTAGCGGAATGCAGAACAAGGAATAATTGTATATTGTAGTAGGTTAGGGTTTCTTCGGGGGAAGGTCTTGCTCTCGGGAGCGAGACCCGGATCTGTAACCTCTCGCACCTTCTGAGTTTGTCATCGGTGGAGTTTGGCTGGCTGACGAGTCCTAAAAAGGACGAAACGGTCCGTCCCAGTCGCTTCCCGGTGAAAGCTCAAGGAGCGAATTCCTTTTTTTAGCTTTGTACCTTACTTGGTTATCTTTTTTTGAATTATTCAAGCAAGTTAAATTTCTTTTCAACTCTTTTCATTTTCATTGCTATATAAGATAGCTAAAAACCTATAAATTTAAAACGTAAAGCTGATACTCACAGACATTGCAACAGGGGGGGCTTTCTCGCATTCTCCATCTGTTAGATTTCGAAGAACACATACGTTAGGAATAGTAAAAGATGAATTACGCTGATCAAAAGTGGCAGCGGACGTATCATTTGCATCAAATCTAACATTTTAAAAGAAGAATAAGAAAGATTAATGAATAAATATTATCAAGAAATTCAATTTTCTATGATAAAATACAGTATTTATACAGGATGATTTTCAAGTATAACAACAAAGTTTTGAGAACATATTATATACATAGAATTAATGAAAAACATGTAGAAAATATAAATCCTAAATCACTCGTTTTCGAGAAAACTACTTGATTCCATTGCAATTCCTTGTAGAAATCATTGCTAAATTTGCATGATAACGTATGATTCTTCTTAAACACGTGTTTTATTCACTCCGCAGTTTCAAGTCACATTATTCGTCAATTCATTGATGCCAGATTTTCCGAATGTTGGTTTGATCCATAGTAATTTTACATTTTTAGTTATTTAATTATGTAATTTGTAATTGCTAAAATTGTAATTACAGTGATGTTTTTATGAGGTGTAGTACCAAAATGTATACATGACAGAAGTGACACTTATGAAGAGTTTTGATGCATAGTGAAACCAAGTACCTAAATGTTGCCTAAATGTTAGGCTTCAAACTTAAAGACAAAAATATTTCATTGCCAGAACACTACGAAAAAAATATTACACTGCAACAGGCTACATCTTCGAAATAAGTAACTTTCAGATATCTTCGTTCATCAAATACTTTTGTTATTTATTTAATTACATATTATATGATCCTAAACTTGATCTTTACTTTGTAAAATCTATTTTGTAAAAATATTTTTTTTCGCAATAAGTTTACTGCGCAATCTTAAAAAACTTGGTAGCCTTGACTGCAGGCTGAAGGAGCCGGATTAGATTCCAGGCGGAGGTCTTGGATTTATCCCAGATGAATTTGCTTTAAGACAACCCAGCCCTCTGTAGAATGGCTACTGAATTTCTTTACCGAGGGTACAGGTGGACAAAGCGTTGTGCTGACCATCTGATGTCATCTTAGTCCGGTTCACGAAACATTGCAGCCAAATCTCCAATGCCCCCACGAGCCATAATGGGCCCCTGTGGGATATTTTAGAAAGGAATTGATAATTGACAGATGATTAAGAAATGTTCTATGTAAGTCACATAATTATTTAAAACAACAAAAGAGTCTGTGACATTACATTTCGAAGTCTTTGAGAATAATGAATCTCAAATCTTTTAATATTGTTTCCGTTGTTTTTAGAACATTCTTGGAAAAATGACAATTATGATATGGTATTACTTCTGTAATATTCCAATTATTAATTCAATTTTGATTAGATAAAATCCTAATTTTAGTTAGTAAAATCCATGTATCTTCACAAAAGTTCCATCCATTAAGTGTTTTTAATGTTTTTTTTTATTATTTTTTTTAAACATAGATGCTTGATTGAACAAGCACGAAAAGTATCTGAATGGAATTCGAAACAACGAATTTGTCAGAACTATTGATTTCTTATTACTAGATAAAATTGAAATATTAAAATGATCGCAATAATCAGACTTTATATTATGCAGCATTAAAAAGGGTTCATTTTTATTAATGAAGAGCATGAATAAGCTGTAATAACTACCTGGTGAAAACTGCTGCAGCCGTTCTCATACTAGTCTGTACTGAATCTTCACCCATTAACATGTTGACTAGAATTTTTTCTGAGATAGTATCTGCAAAGCCACTCATTACCATTTCTTGATCTGGTGCCTACAAAAGACACACAAGTATTTAATAAATTTTAATGTGAATAGTCTTAGACTTTGTATATAACTCATTAAAATAATAAAAATAAGAATGATTACGAACCATATACTGTACATCTGTATACAGTATACTGTATATCTGTGTATTGTATGAAAATAAGAGAATTCTGAATAGTCCACTATGTGGTTTCCTAGACTTAAGGCACTCATAGACCAACAGTTTCAATATCTTAAATTTCAATAAAATCGATTGGATAATCTTTTAATTACATTTTGTTTTGTATTAAATTGCTCAAAATTTTGTAAAGTAAAAGTAAATTTACAAAAAATTTCATTTCTAGAAAACTGATAACAATTATGTTTTCAAATATCTACTCTGCGACTTTCTTTCAGCAATTAATTGTAATTTTTTGTTTCATGTTTTGAATTCAAATTCTTCTTGAGACAGCAAAAGAGGAAAAAGGATTCAAATAATATTTATGAAATTATTGATTTTGTTTTATTACATTTTTGAGGACGATTTAGAGTTTTAATCATACAATGCAATTAAGTTGAGCTTATAGTGAATTTGTTATGTATAGTTCATTATAAAATTCTTGAGAGCATTTTCATTAGATTATAAAGATATTGATGTAAGCTTTCTTTCCATTAAATTAGCATAGTTATGAATTTTATATATCGCAATTCATTTTGACGGTGATCAAATAAAAAGAAAAAGTTCTTAACTAACAATTCCATTATTAACTAACCATTAACGATCTTAAGAAATTATCATGCTAGAAGTCTTTTCCTTTTCGTTAAAGAAAAATGTTTTGTTTGAATTCTATTTCTTGTCCTTTATCTAATTCTTGCAATTATCATTGTATTAAAACAATAAATCTTCATGTGAAATTTACTAATTTTGTAGACAATTTTATTTCTACTAAGTTTACTTTTTCTTAGAACAAAGCGAAGCATTAAATTCCAATTTTAGTTTTTGGACTTTGTCCAAACCCTCAAAAAACGGTTCAACAGCCTTTTCTGAAAAGATTGACTTGTCCCAATCACACTGAGCAAAGGCCATATTCATCTTGAGCTTTTCTCTTCAAACTTTAAAAAAAATTCTGGGTGAGTCTGCCAGTGTGTGTTCTTGCTGTCTTGTTTTCCAGAATATCTGATCGATTCATCAATGTTGCAAATTTATTAACACTTACATGTTTCAATTGATTGTTCACAATAGCCATATACTTTTGTTCATACAGAGAATGTTACGTATTTGATAAAAGATCAAGAATTCATATTGTACCTGGATGGTAGCTTGAAATCTGCAATGTGGGTCGATTAGAAATAAGTTTAATTTTTAGTTACTCGGAGTTAAGTTATTTTTTTTTGCCTTTTAATATATTTATAATAGTTTAATTCCAACAAAAAAAATATCGATTTTTTTTTTAATAAAGGCCTTTTTGTCAGTCCATTGCTTTTTACGAAGGCTTCCCCCAGTAACTCAGGGGAAACTGGTCTAATCTCCCACACTGACCAGGTGTCTTGGGCGATGCAGTTTATACCTACTGCCTTACTGGAATAGATACTGAGGTGGTTTTTCTAAGTCGTCCTCAGAAACCATTATGGAATGACTTCAAATCAGAAGAGAAAGTGAAGAAGAGGCTGACAAACAGGAAAGGAAAGAAAAACATCCATGCTGGTGCTGGAATTCGAACCCAGGTTCTGACACATCAGCCTCGTGGCAGGCCGACGCTTTGACCCCAAGGCTATGTCGGAACGTCATACCGATTATATAATAGAAGAAAATTATAAAAGATTAAAAGGAAACCAACGACTGACTTTGAAATACAAAAGATTCAATTTCAAAGATCTCAAATATAGTCTGGAATATATTAGCTTTACCGATAAGTATTGTCTAATCATTACATCATTGCTTACAAACATTTTAAGAAATGCTATAACGTACTCAAGTAATCAGTTCAGTACATCAAATAAATTATTTTTTTATTGTATCCAGTAACTTACCGCCGCTCTTTCTGCTAATTGAATTCCTGTTGTTAAAATTTTATCCTCGTCATGTTCCATTTCGAAATCAGCTATAAAAATAATTACATAATAATATAAGTGTTGTTTATCAATACATTGTGCAGAATTAAAATATTTTAAAAATTATTAACGGTTATTAAAAGAAAATTATTATTTGCTGAAGTTTATTTATTTAATAGTAGAACTCGTAGAAAATCTACGGTTGGAAATAGTTCTCTTAATAACTATATTTCCAACCGTAAATTTTCGATGCGAACGTTTTAACCACTTTCTAGTATAGGACGCAATAACAGGGATCCAGGAGGCGTCAGTTTTTTATGAAGTTTTTTATTAAAATGACTTTCAACAAAAATCAACATGCTCATGCATGCCTCCAGATGAGGACCTTTAATGTGATACCACATTTCCCCTGTAACTCCTGTGGTTCCCGAGAAAAATGGCTTAGAGACTCTTCATTTTATATATAGAATACTGTATGTACGGAAGATTTTTAGTTATAGAGAAATATGAGAAAAGTGATGTTTAACATAAAATCTCACAATGATAATAATGACAATAATGTCCTTTATGTTAATTGTACTAATATTGTACTTCTCGAAATTGTACTACTGTATCGTATGAAAAAGAATACTATTTATATTGTATTATATTATTTTTAACGTGCTGAATATTCAATTTACAAATCCAATGATCAATACTATTTGTAAGAAATACTATTTGTTTCCTCAAAAATAATAATGTTACAAAGAGAGCGTTTTAGGATATGTATTCGTTTTTGGTCTTGGTTGCTATCAGGCGCTCAGAGGTCTCGATTTCCTTATAAATTCTAGGAAGGTTCGAGATTACCTAAACAAGCCAGATTGTTCAAGGGTAGTTGTAGACTACTTTTTAATCTTTGGGTTTGATTCCAATAACTATAATAACAACCCTAAGATGGAGCAAAATACTTTTCCGTATCTTACATGACTTCAAGTAAACATACAAACTGATATACAAGTATAATTTGCACATTGAACTACAAATGTATATAGTCTAATTATCTGGAATTGTGTGTAACAACCGTTTTACTTGGAGAATACACCAATCTTACATCATTGACAGCTTAAATTCACTAAGCTGTTTTATCATATAGCCAAATCTTTACAATAAAAGCAAACATTAATTCATTGGTTCATTTAAGAATTCTTTAACTCATTAATTAAGCCTAGTTAGGAAAATAACTTTCGATGTATTTAATAAATCTGCAAGATCGTACTTTGGGTTGGGGAGAGAGATTGGTCCTGAAAACTGTTGGACTCAATGACAAGAATATAAGATAGCGTGATGCATTGACTGAAGTTTGAAGCCCTCATTGTTTGACAGTTGATAAGTAAGTTCTTATTTAAAATTGACTTGAATCCACTAAAGGCCAAAGATAGAAGAGGGAAAACGGTTTATACAAAATACTTTTTTTATGAGAATGTCTTTCAAAAGACATCCATTTTAAGCGATGGGTTGAATTCTACATATGCATCAACAAATAATAAAGGCTTCAGTAATTAAAAAAAATACTTAGAATAAGTAAAGGGTAAAAAATTTATGGTAGAAATTGCCATACGATAAAAAATATGCTTACGATCGTCGATATTTGTGCTGTAATCAATTTCGTACACATGTTCCAGATCAGAAGGAAGAATGTTGCCTTCCATGGCTGTTGATTTACTAGCCTAAATTAGAAAGACACATAGCTTATAAGATAATAGGATGAAAACCAATAGTAAAGAAAAGAAGTTATAGTCTGCACCAATGCATTATTCTTTTTCCAAATTTAATAATTCATGGAAAACTCCATGCTTTCTCCTAAATCCTCTCTTCAAATAATCATATGAATGAATATAACATCATCATACAAATTAAATATATTTAAAATATATTTAATGGCAGCAAATTTTCATAAACGAAAGAGAAAGATATGAACATAAACCTGCTTAATAATATGCACTATATGAAAATATGCAATCAATCCATGCTCTTAAATAACGACTAATATAATTCCTATCCTTACTTACTGTTAACAATTCAAAGAATTACCAATCGCTCCACAAATTTTTTACTATACAAGTGTAGATATGATTACAGAATAAATTAAATTGGGAACTTCCGAAATTTTATAATTATAATGCGTATCCAAACAATGTATGTAAAGTTAATTTACTTTAATGCGTTTAACCCTTAAACATTTTAAATATATGCATTGTGGTAACATCTAGTTGATTATTTAAAATTAAAAATTTTTCAACCGTGTTAAAGTGAATTCGCTAAAATGGAGGGATTGATGTGTATTATTTTCGAACCTCAGACAAAAATGTTATTTATTAAATCTTAATTAATTGTTGCATTCATCTGCAACTTACGGTAAGACATTAAAATGTCATCTGAGATGTTATTGCCAACCTGTGGTATAAAAGACAATCAAGAGCTTATTTATAATTATGTATAGCAATTATTATGGAGATGCGTTTATTACGTTGCTTTTAATAATATTAAAAAAAACCTTTAATAAAATATCGCTGAAGAAGTTCCATCATTTTTGCAACAACGTAATTAGAATTAAACATAATTTGTATGATTTCCAATAAACCTAAATTTCTTTAGTTCAACTTTTAATATTAAGCTTTTTAACAATGATCATTAAATAACAGCAACATAAAAAAAAAAAAAAAAAAAAAAACAATTCGTGGATAATACCTCCATTACAGCACCCAAAACTGAAATGGAATTTGTTGCTATATTTTTCATGTCTTCAGGTTGAACAACAGTGGCATTCCTTAAAGCATTATCCATTTCCTCAATGATATCAACTGCGGCTTCCTGTAACAGACAAAAGATGAATGTAACACCACTGAAATTATTGAAATTTATTCAAATAATTTTTTAAATAAATTGAAATTATTATGCACAACATTACACTAAGTTATAGAAATGTTGACTTCAGGGACTATTATTATCTATGCTATAATATATTATATGCTATATTATAAATGGGTATGCTCTGCGCATTTTGGCAAGTAGGTTAATAAGCTTCATTGAATGAGCATAATTATATGCTTACGAATCAGTCTTTTCCACTGAAAAGTTTGCTTAGTTTTAATTAGTCTTTTATGTGGATAAAACCTACCATGTTATCTATTATGTGAACAAATAAATGTCTTGGAAATCAGAAATTCTTTTTCTAAATTCTATCACACAGATAAACCACTAGGTGAACCAAATACTGAAATTCCTAAATACCGATGTACAATATCAGATAACTATTGGTAAAGCTAAAGGAAAAACTAAAGGAAAAGCTGAAAGAAATATATTAGCTAAAGGTTTTGCTTCTGTTAAAATACTTAAATATTGATCCATCAAGTTCTACCTTGTCATCTGCACAACTGCAATGTACGGGATGGGCCAAAATCAACGATGGATAGAATTTAAGCTTCAATAGCATATATTTTGCAAGTGAAAAACAAACTATTCTGGTGCGTTATGTCATAATTTCGTCCCGTTTCCGATAGTGCAGTTCAGTGAAGTGCGCGTTTGCCAAGTCAATCTTGTTTATGCGCTGGCTAGGAAAACTTCTGTTGCTGGTGTTGTCTTTTTGTTAAACTCATAATGGATAGATGCCGATTCAAGATTGAGGAACATCCATACATTGTTAGCGTAAGGGTTCACAAAACACATGAAGAAATCAGAGAAATTTTTTTTCATCGTTTTAATACATCAGCTCCAAGTAACGCTAAACTGCGTATACTGGAGAGGGAAACTGTCTAAAGGGGTTCTATTTGAATGCAAATTATAGTGAAAGACTCCAAAAATATGTCGATGACGTCATTGACCGTTTAGAGAATATTTTCTTTGTTCACCAAAGAAATCGACAAGGAAGCGATCGGAGGAAATGCGGATTCCAAGAACCTCCATGCGTCGTTTGATGAGTAACTCGACCCAGTTTTGTAAATTAATTAAGTGAGAATGATATGGATGGACGGCGTGAGGCATCTGGAACCATCCTGCCTGCTTTTCACACCTTAGCAGCTATTCGTATTGTTGTAATGATAGATGAATATGTGGTATATCTCAGCTCCCGTTCTTAGAATGTTTATTTCTGGGCTAAGGACAATCATTATTACTCTTTAAGAATTTCAATAACTTTCCGTTCATATTATGATATGGGCTGGAATTACCAGTGAAATTATCATTAGGCCATTTGTTTCTCAAGTATTATGGGACTGGTGCATCGTATCTCGATATGTCGTCGCATTGGCTGTTCCACACTGGAAACTGGGTGCTAAGACATTCTCGAATGCTCTGGAGCTCCATCCAGTTGAAGGACAAGGGTAGGACAAGAAGGACAAGAAGACCAATGCTGTCGAGTTCAAGCTCAGACTCTCACCCATGGAAGCTGCGATATTTTAAGTTCTATGCCATTTCTTTACACTTTTATATTAATTGATTTCATGACATCTTCATTGATCGATTTCTCGTTCTTTGAGAACCTTTATTATAAAAAGAATCATTTTTTTTAACTATTTCACTTAATCAGAAAACTTTAAATTGCTTATTGATTTTTTAAGTAAACTCTTTTGAGTAGTTCAGTGGAAGGACAAGAGGTTTAATACTGTGGAGTTCATAGTTTTATTTTTTATTTCTGTTGTTTTGATGTTTGATATCACTGACGGGAGTGGAGGTGGTATCCATAACCTTTCGCACGGTCTAAGCGTACCATCAAGGGTAAATCCTGCTAAAAATTAATAATAAGGATGCAACAGCTGTCAAGAATTTCCGTTGATGATGACTCAAGACTATGCGAAAGCATAATTTTTGTCCACTAATGAAATTTTTTGTTTACTAATTTATTTGTGAAGTTAAATTTTGTTTTTATCTTCCAATTTTTTTTCTTTTAAACTTAAAAATGCCGCATAAAGTTTACATTCTACTATTAGTAAGATTTCATTGTTATTTTCTTAGGAATATTTATATAACTGATTTTTTACCCTTGCTCGTGTATCTATTTTATTGCCGTTTCCAAATGCATAGGCCATCATGGAAATTGCAAGTTCAACATCCAGAAATGTGCTGATGGTCATCTCTCTTAGCTCTCGAATAAAGTCTGCCATACGCTTTGGAAATTAAAACATAATAAAAGTAAATTCCGACATTCAGTTAAACAATAATAGTTGAACAGAAATGTCTTTTTTAAAATATGAAATTATGTTATCTAAAAGCAGTAAGATTTAAATTAATTTATATCAAAAACTAATTTTCTCAAAGTAAAGATTGGTAAATATTTAATTTTATTAACATAATTAAAACATATCAACACTTAAAATTAGATGCAATGAAAAAATTTAAAAATCTTTAATTAATTCGAAACTGATATTCATATTTTTTATACAAAGCAATGCTTTCTATATTCTTTTATTCCAGCAAAAAATAAAATTTTAATTATTTTTAATAACGTTAATAAATATTACATTTTTAAAGAAATAATTATAAAAAATAATTATTGAAAAACTTACCTCTCCTTGTTTTAGAAGTTCTGTTAAAATAAAATAACATATCTAAATTAGATGTAGTTTTATTTAACTTTAAATTAAGAAATACAGTAGAATGTCGATTATCCATATAAATTAAGTTTGGTTTGATATTGACTAATATCGTAATCAAATATAAAAGACAAAACCCAGTTTATTGTAAACAATGTTTAATGAGGCTATGAATAACTTATTGTAAGTAATGTACTGTTATTGTACTGTATTTTGAAATTTGAAGCATTTGATGTAGAAAATGGTTTTTAATTCCTGTAATGATAAATTAAGGCTATCTATGCTATCGTGCATACATCTTCGAAATAATAATCGGAAAGGAATGCATTTTCAACAATTAGACTATTAAAAATAGGCCTGTAATTTTTTTTTTTTGGGTAGTCACGGTGGATCGAATAATCGACATTTTAATTAAAATAAATTTAAAATTTAAGCTAAAGTTATTAGTTAAGTGTTTAATTTGCTTAATTTCCTAAAAGGTGGACTGACTACTATACTGAACCGTCAGATATGATCTCCTAAAGACGATTAAGAATTTGTTTTTGTAAGAAATATACTACATCTTTCCTTCATCATCTTCAGATCAAGGAATTTAAGAGTTCTGTGTTGTCACTGAACAATTTCTTGAAATAAATTTTATGTAAAAAGGTTAGTTAATTATAATCTGTAGTAATTGCTAGTGTATTCCAGTATCATTAAGAGATCTCTTTTTAATCAATTCCAATAGGTAATTGATGAAATAGTAGAATGGAAATTGTGAATCAATGAATTCACAAAGATAGCTTCAGAAACAGTAAGTTTCATCCTATTCTTATTTCTTAGTTTTGTAAGAAACGTATTTATGTATTTAGTGAAGCTATGGCGGCATTTTTAACACACGAAGTGTTCAGCAACTTCAAATGTTGGCAATTCCATCAGTTCCTGCCCTTCGGCTAAAATTGCAAGATCAGAAACTCCAGCTCTTTTTTTTTTATAGTGGCTCGTAAATGTGTTTAATAAGTTGCAGTTTGAGGAATGATATCTCTGAAGACGCGACGGAGGCTGATAAGATCTACAAAATTCTTAACGTTGTAAATAAGTTTGGGTAAACCCTAGACAGCGCGTAGACCCTAGATACGACAAGTTTACAAGAAGATTTTATCATCAATTTGCTACTTTACGAAAACGAAAATCTCAGAGACCATATCCATCAATATCGCAATGATGTTAGTCCCTCAATTATCTTCCAATTCACTGATTTTTTTTATTAATGTTTTTTCCTTATCTCTTACCTTTCCGAAGTTAATGCATTTGTCTTATTAATGTAAACTGTTTCTTAACGTGGATTTCATTTAATTCAAAGCTTCAAAGCAATTCATTTGATTACAGTTCTTGACATTTGATGAAGCAGTATCAGGAGATTCTTACTGTAATTCTGAATATTTTATTTTCCGGGGTCAAATTTTGTTTCCTGGAGAATTTATTTCGACTTCATCACCTTCACTTAAGTCCTCAGCGCCATCCTAGTATTTTTGAAATTGGATTTTTGTCTTGAAAAGTCATGCAATCCGAAATCTTTCCTCAACTAACTGAGTATTGAATAACGAGAATTCAAGTTATTAATAGAAGGAGGAAATTAAAAAAAAAAGATAATTTTTTAATATATATAAAATATATATATTGAAATATATAAAATCTAAAGAAATAAAAAATTGAAATTAAAAAATTTCTCTTCCGCCAATTCTAAGCTCAGCATGACAGAAAAGGCTGCTTCATCGACGTCTGATGAGATAAGCAGGTGCATTTTCTTATTGGAAATATTTTCAAAATTACTTCTGAAATGTTCCAAACTGTCGATAGGTTTAGCTGCTAAAGTTAACCACATGATCTTATATCTAGTTAAACTTGAATATAAATACTTGCAAAAGTAACACTTAAGTGCCGCATCACGTAATTGGTTCATCATATTTTAAGCATAAGAATAAATTTTCGCACATAAATTTTCATCTAGTGAAATAGTGTATTGTTTCTTAGATAAATATTTTCATAAGCGTTGAGATCTAAAATCATGTATCACAAAAATATTTTTTTAGATTTTTTTTTTTATTTTATTATTTTCTTCTTCGATTCTCTTATCTAATGAATTTTTATTTTACTAGTATCAAATTGGGTAAGATGAAGAAACAATGATAGTACAACTTAAAAGTGCAATTCAAAAACTCACCTTCTTCATTATCTACAGTCGCAATTCCTAAACATTCTTCTACGGCTTTTACACTGATGAATTTCAGAGGGAGAAGATACTGTCTGCCTTCATTTGATAACTGTTCTATCCAATTACTTTTCATGAATGCTTCAAGCTCAGCAGCTGTGGGATTCTCTGGCTAAATATATTAAATGTAAAACAATTAATGATTCTTAACTTACTTTTATCAATATTTATATTCAAGTTACTAATTCCTCTTTAGATTGATGGGTATCTAAGATGGGATTAAACATTGCTAATGATTAAATTAAATTTATTTTTTTATTTATTACCGATTCTTTGTGGCCCAGTGTTAGGCACTTAACTGCGGTTTGGAGGAGGCGGGTTTAATCCCGGACCTCGATGGATGTTAGGGATTTTTCCACGCTAAATTCTCTTCCAGATTAGTCCTAGAGTCCGCTCAGACTTCTGAGATTTGGTGACTTGTGTCTTTCCCTGGGTACAGGTGGGCGAGCGTTGGGATGACCACCCGACATCATCTCAGTCCAGGGTCAATGATACGTTGGAAGCCTTATCTCCAGTGTCAATCTCACGATGAATCATGGGCCCCCGTGGGATATATCTACCTACTGATTATTTCATTTTTAAATTTTTATGTAACTTCATGCTAAGATTCTGAAAGTGTTTGAATAGTACTTTCAGTTCCCAGGATTTACCCACCTCTCTATCATATAGGTACCATTTGACAGGCAATAAGGTAGGCGGAATAGGATCGATCGCTTGAGCGCGGTTAGACCCTCAAATGAGTGATTATCGTAGTGGTAATTTGAATCATAACAATAGATGTTTGGTCTGCCTGACGCTCACGAACAGGATCAGAGACAGAACGTACGTGCAAAACAAAAATCATATTCTTGTTACAGCTCGGTATCAGCAATAATTGCTAATGAATCCAAAATTACTATTCTAATTTCGATTCAAAATTAAAGTTAATTTCACAACAGTTATAATCAAGATACTCTAGACGCACTACTGAATATTTATCCTGCAATTTCTACAGTGATTCTACTGATAGTTGAATGTCTTGTCATACTGATAATACACGCTTCATTTTGAACGATTTCATTTGCCCTTCTTCGATGGTCTTGATTTTACCCTTCTTCGATCCCTGAATTTACCTTTTGGGTAATACATATAAAGCGAATCCATTAAAGTGAATATAAAGTAAAAAAAAATAAAGTATAAGATTTGAAACCTACAGTCAAAAATCCAATGATGCTAAAAATTAAAGTCTAAAAGGATTTTTTTAACAAACAATATATATATATATATATATATATATATATATATATATATATAAAGCTCTACAATACAACATAAGGAAACTGTTAATCATAAATCAAAAAGCATTGTAAGTAATGATGAAAATATTAAATAATGTTACTATTCATGAGATCATCAATTAGTCCAGTAAAATGGTACATATTGGTGTGCAAAAAGATCAGATAGTTCTGATTTTAGGATATGTTGTGAGTGTTGGGCTTATATCATAAAATCCAAGTTTTCGACCTCCGCGCGTCGCGGCGCGCCACGTGGTAGCAACAAAACAACAAAATTTTTGATCTTTCCCCTATGTTTTTCCACAATATCACCTGAACGGTTTGCTTTACAGAAAATAGTATTCTTTTCAAATGTAGAGTAGAGTAAATTTGTCACAGTTTGAGCCCAAAACCAGCTCTGTAGCTGCAATAGTGACCGAGATACAGGCTTCCCAAAAATCACGATTTTCTACAAAATTTATAAAATTGTGATTGTTCGGTAATTTTTGTTGAATATCACCGAAATCAATGAAATAGCGCAAACGTCATACGGAACAAATTTAAAGACTAGGAAATTTAATAGCGCGTGGAAGTCGAAAACTTGGATTTTACGGTATAAGCCCAACACTAACAACATGTCCAAAAATCAAAACTACCCGACGTTTTGCATACCAAAATGTATTCCTGGACTATTTTTTGATGTGAAACTTTTTACACCCTTTCGTTGAACAACTGTATATCCTTTACTATATGTCGTAGAAACAGCCGATTGTGCTTTCTTTATAGCAAATTTCCTAGCCTTTAAATTTGATTCGGTAAAGAGCGTGTAGCGCAAGTGATTGAGATCACATGCAGAGGTTCTGGGGTACCTCCATAAAAAGTAATCATAAAAGTTTCGCCTGCCTTAGCCTGGCTTCAGATATCCATCCTGGCCCGCTAAAGAGACAAAAGCATTAAATATCATATATTCTATGGTTTATGTCTACCAAATATTGCCCAGATTTTCCGGGACAAACTTCGTACATTTGTTTCGCCTATTGTTTTATGATGTCACACTGTTTAAACCCTTTCGTTGAACAACTGTATATCCTTTACTATATGTCGTATAAACATCCGATTGTGCTTTCTTTATAGCAAATTTCCTAGCCTTTAAATTTGTTCCGTATGACGTTTGCGCTGTTTCATTGGTTTCGGTGATATTCAACAAAAATTGCCGAACAATCACAATTTTCATAAATTTTATAGATAATCGTGATTTTTGGGAAGCCTATATCTCTGTCAGTATTGCAGCTACAGAGCTGGTTGGGCTCAAACTGTGACAAATTTACTCTACTCTACATTTGGAAAGGATATTATTTTCTGTAAAGCCAGTAGTTCAGGAGATATTGTGGAAAAACATAGCGACGATAAAAAATTTTGTTGTTTTGTTGCTACCACGTGTCGCGCCGTGGCGCGCGGAGGTCGAAAACTTGGATTTTATGATATAAGCCCAACATTCACAACATATCCAAAAATCAAAACTACCAGACCTTTTGCAAAGCAAACCCCTTTTTTTCTGATGGATTTACTGGACTAAATTGAGATGATCACCAAGTGAGATTATCAATTGTCACACAGAATATGGTCTTCATTTATGGCCAGACAACTCTTACATTAACGAGTCATACTGTCTAGAAAGTTATTGAAAAACTCTTTAGGCAAGAAAGTTCAAATTGATATATAATTATATATCAAAACTACCGAGGGTCGCGGAGGGTTCAAGGAAGGAGCTGAAAGCTGCAATGAATCTCTTTAAACCTCTTTCAGGTATATGTCCGAATCTCTGACTGGCCAATTAATCAGTAGCATATTTTCAATCTCAACGAAATCGTGGAGAATTGAGCCCTGTGTCGAAGAATATATAGTCTTTAGAAAGAATTTCGGGATTTGAGCATCTCGGAAAGCATTAGGAACTGAGAGCTGACCTGTGATTATCAAGTTCCATGTGAGTAACTTCATATCGTTCAACAAGACATTACGCAGACCGGATTACCGCTATCAACTGATGCTATTTCCATGATGTTCTTGGAATTATTCCTGGTTGCTATAGATTATACAAAATCAAGAATCATTAAAAAAATTAAGAAATAATGTATAGTTTTCCCAGCTACATCACGGATTGTTAACTAGGAGACACCACGACAATATTTTCGTACTCATTAATATTCATGAAGAAGAGTTGTGGATTATTTTGCTTCTAATGTTATGCGCATTATCAGGTGTTTGCTATGCGAAATGGAAAGTAAAATTTCATTCCTTTCTGAAGTTCTTCCACTTTGTCCACTTCGAGCTGAAGATATGGACAAATGCATATCTGACAAATATAAATATGCACACATTTATATATATATATATATATATACAATAAAACAAAGCTCACTAGATTCTATTTTGTGAAAGGTTTTCCAAATATATCTTTGGAACACACTGGTGTCCAAAATTAAAAAGATTTAAATTTTATATCTACAACAGACAAAAGATAAATATTCGTACATTTCTGCTTCTATAAGGAAAGTACTTTCAATTGTACTTCTGTAACGTCAAATCTCTTTTTTATATCCTACTGTTTTCTTACTTTAAGTTATTTATTTTTAACATCAAAAATTCTGAAAAAACAAATGTAAAATAGGAATAAGGTGAATCCTGAAGATGGTTAAGATTTTTTTTTTTTTTTTTGTTTTTTACCTTGAAATTCTTTTCAACCACAACTTTTGTCATACTGTGCAGATCATCGAAGATTTCCACTACAACTGTAAATGTACCACAAGGAAACACAATGCTGGCCTCAGGAAATATATCTTGGGAAACCATTATAGCCTGCTCAAAGTGGTCTTCACCAAGAGAAGAAGCCTTTACTGAAATGAAATCAAAACCCAACTATTAACCTACTGCAGTATATAAAATTTTAATTCACTGTATTAAAGAACAGTTTTTGGTTTAGCGATAGAGAAAAAAAGACAGTGACAAATGCAACAATTAAAATCTGTAAAATGTATGAGATTTATGAAAAGGAGAAGGCTTTAAGAAACCACAATAAGCTTATATAGAAATGTAACCAAATAACTAGTTAAATAAACAGACTTTACTCTTCATTGTAACTATCATTATGTTCTTTTTTACAATATTTCATTTCCTTATGCAGAAAACGTCTTCAGGTAAATTCGAGGACAGGAAAGTTTCTCTTCGTCTCCAGAATTCGTTAATTAATTTATTAGCGAATTCTGGAGAGGAAAAGGAATTTGATTACAAAGAAAGAAGAAAAAAATAATTAAAAAATAATAATAACAAGAAAAACCATCTAACTAGGGAAAAAAAATAAATCTATTCATAATTTTTTTCTTTGTGGTAATTTTTTTTTTGTGGTGAGCGTTGAGCTGACCAAGGATTTGATTTCCACAATATATTGGTTTTTTTATTTATATATTTTGTTATCTTTAGTCCTTGAGGGGTCATTTGCCATCTGTAGATTAAAAAATCCTATTAATTAAAAAGTAAGACGTATTAAAAACTTATACATGCAGTACATTTAACAAATTTGCAGCTGAGAGATTTTGAAATGCTACAAAAATATCTAGAGACAAGTGTTTTATCAATTATATTAATAAATACTTCCACAAATTATCTTAGAAATTGAATTGAAATGCAAACTTATATTTTTGTTTTAATTTCTAAAAAATAGCTCAGTAGTAGTTCACGTTTTCTTGTGTGCTCGTCCCTAATATTGTGGTAATTGTTAAGAGTCAAACAAATTGGATGAAAAACAAATGGCAAATACGAAACTATAACTGGATTAAAAAAAATAGAAGAGATATCACTCAGCTTCTACAATGTTAAGAACATAATCTATTCCTCTAGAGTCCCAAAGCCCAGGTCTAAACGACTTGGTAGAATATAGCAGTGGCGAGAACAACCTTAATTAAATTTGTACACGGGCGCCCACCAATACCCCTCTCCCGAAAAAAAAAAAAAAACAGAAAGAAAGAAAGAAAAGAAAACGGTTCCCAAAGAGAATAAAAAAAGTCATCATAAGAAAATCTTTTTTTTTTCCTTATTTTTTTTAAATTTTTATTATTATTATTTTTTTATTGTTAGAGTTTTGATTACTGAATTAGGATATAGAAAAAATGAAGAAGAAAACAAGTGAAACAAAAGCATAAAGCCAAAGTTTTGTAGTTGTCACCTCTTATTTCATAGTTGTGTTTTCTCCTACTTCAGTTTCCCTAGTTGACTTATCCTAGTATTACAAGATATAGATACCGTGACAACTTTTGAATACCAGAATGTAATAGCTCAAAAAACTTGTTAAGAAAACAAATAAACATTTAAAAAAAAAAAAAAAAAAAAAAAAAAAAACTTTCTCATTCATTTACGATGACGGTTTTTTTGGCCTGCAGTTTCTTAACTACTGGTCCGTTTTTTACCAAAATCAATAGGATCGTATTTGTAACAACTTCCAGATGATGTTGTATTTTAAAACTATTTTTGTTCTCAAAACTTTCGTAGAAGGTTTAGGTGCTTATAACGAACATTCTCTTTATTTTGTTGAAATCAAAGCAGAAGATGAGGAGTTAGAAGACAATAACAAAAAACAAAAAGAACAAAAAAACATGAGTGAATTAACAACTTTTTTTTTTGTTTTTTTCTTTTTTCTTTAATAACTTTTTATGGGATCTTACCATTCAGGTATTCAAAAAGTGGCACGCCAACTATATTTTGTTTGGTATTATAGATTTTAAGATGTAAAATTAAAAAAAAAAAAAAGACTAAAAAACTAAAAAAGATAATGAAATGGATTGTTCCTCCACGGATCGGCGTGTTTAAATTAAGATAAAAATTATCACATCCCAGATATAGCAATGAATATACAACACCTTTAGTCTTGCCTGAACTTGTAAGATATAATTGTAACTTTTTTGCAGTAGTTTTCTTACTACAACAGTAAGGAAAATATTGTGTTTACGTAATAACTTAGACAAAGCCGAAAACAACCCGGGATGGAAATCTGTAGATACGAAATGGCTGTTCTTAGACCGAATATTATTAGAGACCGCATATTATTGTTGTAGATTTTTGACAGAGTTTTAGTGGAATGCCTCCTAATGAATCTGATGGGGTAGTCATTACGAAGCTGTATATCCGTAATACGCTGCAATTCCACATCAAACAAATGCGAAGAACTTCAATATTGAAACGCTCTTTTCACCCATTGGCAAACTCCATTTCCCGCAATGAGCTTTTTCGTCCATTGGTCCCTAATCTCCATAAATTGCCTGCTCTCCTGTTCCTAATCATTCACTGAGGAAGACCTGTTAACAGGTTGAAACCTAGGTTTCTTTTCTCTATTAAAGAAAAAGATCTTTTCTTTAAAGATGTTTTTTTAAAGATTTTTAAGTTTAAAAAAAAAATTAGCAAGTGTATTAGCTTTTAAAATTCCTCCGTAACTGTATTCACACACGTTAAATTTTATCCGCATATTAATAAACTTAGAAAGACATTTTTCATGGCACCAAAAATCCAAGGAGAATTCTGTTAAATGTAGAAATATATTAAACAGAATTAATATATTCTGTTTAATAAAAATATGCTATAAAATGTCTGCGAAATAATTATTGAACATTAATTGTACACTAACCATAAATTAATTTCCGTGTTTCTGTTCTCAATTTAATAATTGATTAAGATAAATTTGTTTAGCCTTCAAAAATTTCGAATGTCTATTTTTTTTTGTTCCTATAATTGTATGTGTTTTAGAATTTATTTTTTTAATTTAGTTGTTGTTTTTAGTCCAAAAAATATTGGGATAGCCGATATACTACTTCTGTCGCGAACCCAAAAATACTAGTTTTGTTTCCAAGGAATGAATCTCATCGAAGCGACTTGGAATTCCATTGTTGGTAGCCTAGATATTCCATGTTTGGAATTTAATTAAAAATTAAATTGACAATTTCAGAAAATTCATTTCTTCATTCGAACTAATGCTACACGGAGAAAGAAGCGTAGCTGAAGGCTACCGGGCAACGGCTCAAGAGGCACTTGAAACGCGGCGACATCATGGGGTCCATCTGTTTTCTTTAGTTTTCTGTTAGTTGGAAAGGAAAACCCTCTGGTTTTTCGATATTTTGATCACTCGTCCAAAAATCCTAGATACATAAAAAGTATGCCATAAAAATAAAGATATAAAATACACAAAAGTAACTTACACAAAATAGCATAAGTTTCAATTCTTCTTTGTTCGGGATCTTCCCAACCTTCGCAACGAACGATGAAGTCATCAAATAATGCTTTATTTTGTCCTGGAATCTTTTCTTCTAATACACATGTGCCTGATATGGGAGGATGATTAATAAACACATATAATCCTGATTTTCCAGTATGACCTTCACAAGTGACAGTCATATAAAACGCAAAGGCAGTTGCATCACTATTAGCCTCAAAGAACTCCTTCTTTACGGCGATTTCGTAATTATCAATACCTGTGAAATAGAAGGAAAAAAGCATAGAGCTACTTTCGCAGACAGTATTAATGTAATATAGTAAATTTCAAAATATACAATATATTATAACAAATACAACATTAAAATAGATATTGGAAATATTTAAAATGTCTTGAACTTTATTCCGAATATCGCGTTATATGACTGACAGTATTTCTAATGCATTGTTCATCATTTTCATTGACAGTAATTGGGTGCTCGAACGATGCCATACATTCAGACCAACTTTGACATTTCTACCACCAATTATTCAAATTGAAGACAATACATAATTGAGGATATCGGTCCATTAAATAAATGACATCGTTTTACTCTGAATTTATTTCTGTATTCTTAGACGTATCACAGTGATTTAAAATTTCAAAAAATTGAGCTCTGTACAGGGATCTTAGTCCTAATCATTTCCAATGCCTATATGATCAGGATATCATTTATAAACACAAAAATCTCCTTCATGAATATCGTAGTAGAAGAAGTATTGTATCATAGAATATTATATTTTTCTACATAGTTTAATTGCGCTTTTTTAATTACTTAAAGGCCAACCTTACAGCTATTAAATTCAAATTTTATCTCAATATTTTGTTTAGATAAAACAATAATTTTCGACGATCCTTCCTTTTATCCTTCCTTTATAATTTTAAAGTGATGATTGGAATTCAAAAGAAGGGCAAATAACATTTTTATATGTTTCTAGTTATGACCTATGAATCATTTCGAATTTTATAATTCTGTAATTACGTTTGTCTTCAGCTAATATTTTTCTTCGAAGACTATGTAGATGTAGATTTATTTATGTAGATTTCCCTTATCAATTGCATCAAAATGTGAAAAAACAGATGGCTCAGTAATTTATTTATTTACTGGATTTCAGCTGCATCAGTAGTATCCCAAAGTGAGATCAATGATCCTAAAATTAATCAAAAATATTTTAGATAAATTAAGTGTTTCATAAAATTCTATTAATTTAAAATATCCCACTAGAGGCCTACGTGGTCCTTGGGGTTGGGGAAGGAAAGACTCCCTGTGTTCCATGACTATTGGGACTAAATTGAGGTGGGTGGTTAGTCAGACGCCTTCCCTCCTTTAACACTAGGAAAAAAAAAAAAAAAACCGGTTTCCATTTTACATAGGGCTAAGTGAACCCTAGGATCCGTCTGGAGGAGAAAAACAATAGCAATTCCCGACCTCCAGCCCGCAGTCCAGTGCCTTATCACTGGATCATTGGGCCAACTAAAATCCCATTAGCAAATCTTTTTTTTTATTGACTTTTTTTAACCAAAAAGTTTAAGAAAATGTAGAATTTCATTAATTTTTTATTAGGAGAATTAGTAGGTCTTTACGTTACAGGAAAGTCTGCTTTGGCATTCTGCAATATATTCAAAACTATAAAGCTTTGACTATAAAACTTTTACATAATGTTAGTCAACAGACCACAATTCATTTCAACTCGATCCACTGTGTGATTTGTCAGTTATTAGAGAAAAAGCTACATTTTGTACAGTAATTGTGCTTGTCACGAATTTCTCTGATTAGCACCTCAAAAGTGCTGCTCTATTTCCCTTCACTGTAAAGAAAATCAATATACAAATGAAATATTAAATATTACAACGTCATTTTGATCATTTTTATCCGAGAAAACAGCAGATTACATTTCATTCAAAATCATTTCAAAATTCATTTCATTCAGATTACATTTGAAAAAAATGTGAATTTAGTATATCATATTTACTAAATTTACATTTCGTTTCTGAAATTATGTTCAAATCTTTAATTACCAAGGCTATTCGCATCCAAATTATCAATTGGTTCTTCCTCCCATGTATCAGGTGTTAATTTAAAGCCTTCCCAGCGATAAGTCGGGATGTCTGTACAGTTATCTTCCGTGAAACCATACAATGCCAAACGCTTCGTAGGATTAACAATTACTCCTCGATCATTTATGTAGCATAAGCCTTTCTTCCGGCATCTACAAAATAGATTTAGACACATGAATAATAACATCTTCGTCATGTACAAGCGCCTCCATACTTATTAAAAATTCTGAAATTAAATCTCAAGTTTCCAGTTTCTGTAAGGTCTAAAATACTTAAAAATGAAAATATTTTCTTAAATAATATTAGAAACCACTCTAATACTGTTATATAAGAAATCAAATTAAACACTGTTAAAGAATGAATTGCGAAGCAATAACAACCCACAGCATTTATCTAGAAGAAGCATATTTTCCATAACAAAATAGACAATTAAAAATTTCTGAGAATTATCATTTATATTTCTATAAACTTACTCTGAACCAAATATCTAAGAATATCAGCATGAAGTTCTGGATACTTTCAAATTTCTTGCTTATGATTAGCAATGTATTGAATAGAAATTATTAATTTGATTTTCGACGTTAACACTTTTGCTTAAATGAACGTTATCTTTCATTTTAATCGTCAAATTAATGTTATAAATGGACTGAAAAATGTGTTTTAACATTAATATAATTGTTATTTATATTATCAATCTCACGAAGGGATCCGAATGCTAAAGAGGCCCTAAACGTTTTTTAACTTCAAATTCTATTTCATTTAAACAAAAGTGTGTTAAAGCCAAAACTACTTTAAAATCAATCAGAAAACCCCCGACTTCTTTTAAGATGCAGGTGTGAAATATATGTAAATAAGGATTCTACTTACTTTACATTTACCAATGGTGGTGTACCATCAACTAACTCTATTGTTAACCACTGAAAAGCCATTCTTCCAAATTTGTGGAGAAGCAATGTTATGTTGTAGGTAGTTTTCGGTTTGTAGAAACTTTTTGTATTGAGCTCCCATCTTCCTGCAGTTATATTTACTTTACCTATAAACGAATAGATTTATATAATCGCCATTTAAGTGTTTTATATTTTGTTTGAAAATTTAAAGATGTGAACTCAATTGTATTTCATACAAAAATAGAATTGCAACGGAAACCAGTTATAACGAATACAATCTAACGCGAAGTCCTTCTTTAACAATGTGTTCGGTCGATTTTACAGTATTATTCAGTAATAACGAGTTATTGAAACTTAGCAATTCCTTTAGTAACATCCATTGCAGAGAGAATCAAAAATAATTAATTAAATCACAGTGAAATTTTGATTGTTTTAAAATATCATCCATTATCAAAGCCACATTTCACAGACAACTTCTCAAATTCAGTAATTTTAGTAAAATTTATTGATAATATAAGTTCAATTTTAGATTTAAATATTTAAATTAGATCATAAAAAACATTAGCTATAGCTGCAATTTTTCATGGCGTTATTAATTTTCGTTACAACGAATTTTTTCAGTATATTGTTTTCACAGACGAAAAGGAATGTATTTACCTGGTCCTGTACCAAAGCAACCTCCATCGCCTTCGTGATCACCAGTGGGTTCAGGCACATTCACGATATTGGATTCATCAAATTCCTCTGGATTTTCTCCTAAACTTTCTCCATTATCCATTTGGTAACAAAACCATTTATAAGTGAAATTCTAAATTATTTGGAAAGAAAATCGTGTTTTAACCTATTTTTTTAATACAATTGATATGCTTAATTTTATGTGTTGCAATAATAATTTCATCACTAAAACTTTATAATTATCTAATACAAAAAAAAATCAATCAAGTTCGATAGTCATTTCTGCAACTGAACTGTTCATCAACACCGAAAGTAAAGCTACATAGAAAGTTAGGGATGTTAGTGCTTAACATGTAGAAGTACAGACTTATCCAATTCCTATATTGCCTACCATTTCTTGACAATTCAATGTCAGTTTAAGTCTTTCAATTTTTCTTATTCGATTACCTTAATTACTGGTAATACTTATGGTCTATTGCAGTGAGTGTAGAAAAAAAATGTAAAACAATTATTTAATAAGATACTTTTTACCTCGTTATCTTTGGGAAAATCTGGATCTAAAGAATGTACAATTGGCTCTAACATTACAGTTTGTCCATATCCTCTCTGTATTTTTGTTGTTCCACCATCAAGAATTGCTGGAAAAAGAGGTGAAGGAATAATCCGAAGAAAACTATGTTTCTGATTGATCACAGGTGGAGATTCACGGTAATAATACGGGGGTGTCTCTGAAAAGAATAGGAAAACAATGAACAGTTAATAGTTATTTGTAGATGTTTAATTAACGTAATTGCGATTTCTTATTAAAATTCTTTTTCTTTTCAATTTATATAGGAATGACTTAAATAAAAACAACACAGGAATGGATTTACTTGTTTAAAAATTTATCAAGACCTATCTTTTGCTTACCCAAATCTGTAATAAATTTTAAATTTCGTTCTATTTCTCAAATACGTTACACTACTTTAGGGCTTACTTGAAAAAAATATATTGTGATATGAAGAGGATTGTGGTTTCCTCATCAGCATTTTGAAAAATTTAACAAACACGAGAATGTAACCTTGCCAAAAATTTTATTCAAGAATTTCCTAAACATTATTTAGTCTAGGAAATTGATCTAATTAAACGTTTTGGCTTCGTTTTAAAAATTTTTTTTAAAAAAAAAGTTAATAAAACTTCTAGATAGTTAAAGAAAGATGAAGTTGACTTGCTTTTTCTTTTTCATCACATTGCTGAAAGGATTTAATTTAAATAATCCTGTATCTGCAATTACTGTATTATAGAGTTTGCAATAAATAAATGCTTATATACAACCTACTGGAACTAGGTTTGATTCTCGCCGGCAATTGAGTATTTATCCTTTTCTTCTCCTCCAGACAAGTCCTAAGAACCTTCTATTGAAAGATTCAACTCCCCACTTTGTCCCTGTGGTCGAGAATCGATTGCAGCCTAAATCTCTTACTCAAATTATTAGGCGATCAAATTATTATGATCTCCTCAGTGAAATATCCTACATGAACAGATAATGTAATTCATATAAATATGAGAGCAGCAGATATTGTGGCATCAGTGTGTTGATGCACAGTGTGACAATGGGAAAACCTGGTAATTTAACAAACTACAATGGGGAATGATCTTAGGCTGCTGTCTGAAGGGTACCATTTTTTTTAGACCACACGAGTGATGAATTGTTCCAGTATTGTTGTTGTTTATAACACTTGACAGACTGGTGGAGGTATAGGGATCACTTGAGCCAACTGTAGCCGACAACGCACCACTGATCATCGAGGATGTAGTCGTCTATCACGAATGATGTCCGGCAACTGCCGCAGGATCGTCGAAGTATTTACTCAGGGAATTTAACCGAAGGACCATCCTTAGTGTGTTGAAAGTACCAAGCCTGTACCCTTTCCTTCGTGGGCCTCCGGAACAAACGCCGTCATCCAGAATTCATGTTGATTTGATATACATTTGCAAAACCGTCTGGCATTTGCACTAGAATACCTCTATCGTCACTCTGATGAGTCAAGCTTCTTTCTGTTCCTAGTGGAATTCACGGTGTAGTATCAGACGAACCTTCACAACAAATTTTGGTCCCGACCCCACAGCCCCACGCCGACGGTGGATGTGTCGTAGTCTAAGGAAGTTTCGAACCCTAAAATGGGTAGAGGGTAACATTATTGTTGTGACATGTCTGTTGCTGCAGATCGAGTACACTTCTTTATGGCAATGGTCTCTCGAGAAGGCGACGGTGTCTTCTAAACAGAATAACGCCCAATGCCATGCCGCATTGGTGCGCAAATGGTTCGTCAAGCACCAGGATGACGTTTAATTCGGGATTCACCTGAATCCTATTGAGCACCTTTGGGATCACATGGACAGAGGAATTCGCCGTTTGGATGCATGACTAAGACCTGCGATCCAACTAAGGAAGCCATTATAGACAAACTGGTACGCCACACCTCCAGCTTTAGCTGCTTTATTGTTTAGCTGACATTTAGCTGCTACATTGGCCGTCAATATGAGTGATATCGGTATTAGCTCTATGGTCTTAATAATTTGATCGCACTGTATACTAAAGCCAAATCCGAACTTACGAAATTTGTTAAAAACCCAATTCAAAAACCAGATATCTGTTTCTGTAAGGATATACGTAAACTCCCGATTATCCGCTTTGCGGATTATCCGTGGGCCTCTCCTGTTTCCATTTTTTTATTGTACAATAAATTACGGAATTCAAAAGAAAATTTTAAATCTAGAATAAGGTAAACAATAAAAGAGGCTAACAAAGTAAGTGAAGACAATTTATTATAGACAAACAATTTAAAGAACGACCTTGTGGGCGGAGCTTAGGCCGGCAGGTTACATTAAATTACAGAAGAGCCTTCCCGTAATAATAAAATTTAAAATTAAATAAATAATTTAAAATTGTTTATAATGTATGTACTGTTAAAGTGTATGTGTTGCCATTTTAATGTAAATAAAACATGTTAAAAGCATTTTTGTGTTGATTTTCGTCCTTTTTCGTTCTATTTCGGATTATCCGCGGAATTCGCTTATCCGTGGTTGCCGCGCCACCCAATTCCGCGGATAATCGGGAGATTACTGTATTTTTGATCTCCTATTTAGTCTTAGATTTCGTCTTTGTATTTATATTGATACTTTTGGTCAGATCTTAGGTGTTTTTAAGATTTTTGTTGTTGATAATAAACTTTCAAAAAAATATATATACTCTACTAATAAACAGTTAAAATTTTAATGTACATTAAAAATGATATTTCTGAATGCATATTTCGCACTCCGAAACGTCACTTTTTTGTAAATTAATCTTATCACATTTAGAAACGTAAAAAACAAAACTCAGTAACTCCCAGTGCTGAAGTATGTGGCTGAAGAAATAAATGACCAAGAGATACGTGACTATATACATATATGAAAACAGCTATGTATGGCTATCAAAGAGATAAGTATTACAAGTTAGATTATCAAAAATACCTCTTACA
>JAFIDM010009631.1:125226349-125267649 GCA_023159025.1 Thereuonema tuberculata | reverse complement strand
ATGTCACTTAGTAAACAACTTAGCCTCACCCATTGATGTTTATTAATATGTATCTGCGCATTTTTATTTCTTATGCACTAAAAAAATTCATACGGCCGCGGATCGCGTGCACATGAATTTTCTCCCCAATTTTCCTTTTGGCGAGTTTTTTATTGTTTATTTAAGCTTTGAAGGATTTACATTGATTCCGACGATAAATAATTAAATATTTTCTTAAAAGTTTACTTAAAAACTCTATTTTAAACAATGGAAATTAATTTTTTATGGAAAAATTGATGCGTTAAAGTTACTTATGACAGCAGTCTTTTTCATTTATACTAATGCGTTATCTTTTTCACATTAGCTATTATTAATCAAGAGAAAAAAGGAACTGTAAGTTATTGAACATACAAAAAATAATGACAAAACAACATCTCGAACATGCATTTCCAAAACTATTGTTTTTAATAATTCTTTTTTAATCAAAGAGAACTTTTCATATACATTTTCCAAAGACATGTTTCATGTCGATGTTTCCAACTTGCAGGCAAAGATTAAAGAAAGTTGTGTGTGATAATGGTGCTCGAATAGTTCACGTTTTGGCACTACTGTGCATTGGTAACACAGTAATTGCCATAATTATTTTTCACTCTGTGATTCTTGATTCAAAGACCTTCGGTTAAAGATCATTTTATTTATTTTCGTAATATTTTTTTAATATTTCTCAAATGGGTTATGTAGAGAAATATTCTAGTGGAGAGAAATATTCCTAACAATCAATCTTTTAGAGCTCTCAAAGACAATTTTTTAGAATATACATGTAGCTGTAACCTTGGTTTTCATGGTTTTACGACAGAAAATGCAAGATTTCTCTTTTTAATGATTCAGGCATGAAAATTACAATAATAATAATGCTACATTGTTTTTCGTGAAGAATTTGGAATTGTTTGCTATAAATCTACGACTCGAATGATTTATCCGATCCGGAAAATTTTGATTCCCTGATCTAGGACGCTGAAGGTAGGCTGCAACGTTTCTTTGACCAACGGGACGGAGATGAGGTCGGATGTTCAGCTTAGGGCTCGTCTGCCTATACCCCCGGGAAGGATACCCGGTACCTTTTCTACAGTGGGCTGGTAGACCGTAGGACCCAGTTGAAGGAGAATGGAAAGTAGAAAAATCCCTGCCTCCGCCGAGGCCGGAGATCTAACCCGCCTCCTCCAATTTGCAGTCAAGCACATTACCACTCGGCTACCGGGCCTCAAATTATAGTAGGAAACAAAACTTTGTAAATGTTTCTAACTGTATTTAAAATTGCATTTATAGCATTACAATTTATTATTTTGTTACATATTCTGTATCGCTCAAGGGTAATATTAGATAGATATCCTACATATTTGTATGTACATTTTGAAGTTTTATCTGCAACCTCTATAAAAGGACTTCACAAATTAACGGAAGCTGCTAGATTTATCTAGTATTTTATATTCAGGTTGAAACCCTTTGTTGTTTACAGATTTCTTTTGTTTTTTTTTCCTTGTCAATCCGCAAATTCTGAAAGAACACACAGTTACTTTTGTTGGATTGAGTCACGTAGCACTTAATAAAAAGTTTAACGTGCATTGATGAAACAAGAAAAAAAAAACAAGGAAGAAAATTTAAATATTATATGAATGTTACAGATTCATTATCTCAGATGAATTCAATGAACATCTCAGAAGGTGGACTTTCCATAGTAATATGCAACATAGTAATATGCAACAAATCCCGTTTTAATAATGGGAAAGAATATCACAACTGGCCATAGCAGGTCTAAAATATTGTAGGGAAGGGACACGAGAACAACAGAATTAAGTTTAGGTTAGGAAAACGTAAACTTTTATAACTTTTAACTCTTTAATCTGTGCCCCTGACCTTCAACCCCTGGTAAAAAAGCCAGGTACCATTTTACACAAGGTACCCTAGAACCCTTCTGAAGAAAGAAAGAACCAGAGAAAACGTGACTACTGCCAGGGATCGAACCAATTCCTCTAGCCCGAGGTGAAATAGCGTATCACTTGAGATAGATGACCCACTTTTCTAATACAGAAGTAGTTATGATGACTAATGTCTCTTTATTTATTCCGCCTCCAAAACTCTAAAGTTCAACACGGTAAGAGAGACGGACATTTCCAGAGAATAAGGAAGGAAGCATGAACTGGACCTCCAGCTAGCAGAGAATTAATGGATGAGAGGCCTGTTTCTCTTAAACCAGTTGCTCTTACATAAGGAGATATTTCTTTTTAACTTTCATGAAAAACTAACGATAGTGGTTCAGTTTTCAAAACAATAAAACTTGAAGACTTATGAATTAGGTCAATGATTACGGATTGTTATATTGATGGAAATCATTTCAAAGATTTTTCATGATATGTAAAGTGAATAGAAATCATTAAGCGAATGTTGTTTGTTATGAGTATTTGTTGCATGACTAGTGAAACCAAATCCTTTCTTCTAATACTATCTCTATCCATAGCTATCAGATGCAACAAGAAAACAATTTATTAAACTCCAGTTTTGGGAATCGCAGAAAATATCTCAGGCTGTGATATTATCTGTGGTTCCCAATCAAAAACACCAATCAACATACATGCATTTGATCAGTACTCGCTAGTAAATCTGCCTGACAGCCTTTACTCCAGATTTAATAAAATTATGAAATTATTAACGACTTCATAAAATCATTAATAATTAAGATGATCTAGTGCAGATTTTCTTTGTTATTGGTCCAATGTTAAGACTATGGGAGTTTAGAACAATGTGTGGCAACATGAACGATAAGGTTCAATAAGAATTTAAAGATCACTAGTGTGGTGACTTCACATTTGTAACTTAAAAAATAAATAAATAAATAAATCAATCTCCTATCCAAATAATAAAGTTAAGAGAAAGGAAACAACAATGACTAATGAAGATTAGTCTATTTTTTGCAAAATGTAACTGTACAATTGTAAAAAGTTGTAAGCAGAGTTTGTCAGCTCATGATATTCAGTGCATTATATTGATCTTCTAAATTATTACTTATAAAACATATTCAATTTAATTATTATCTTCTCCATTTATTTTTCTGTTCTATTTCATATGGAATTTTTATCTTTTTATGCTACTCTTATTTCTAAATATGTTTCAATACCTTTAGTAATAGAGGACGTGTCTTTATATTGAAATACATTCAAGTACATGTCCATACATTGACGAAATGGATAGTCAAGTGAGATACATATCTTATTAGAAAGATGTGTATCAAAGATAATACCATTTCAGATTTTACAGTCATCAATTTTAAAGATCTTTAAAATAAGCATGAAATAAATATTTCCACATTCACACAGGGATTCACACATTCACACAAAATTTATTGTGAAAGTCCATCTGACACTACACCGTGAATTCCTGTGAATGTAGATTTATTTACGTTCCTATTGAGTAAGATGCTTATCTTTATAATACAGATGCAAATTTTGTGTACTGCTTCAAGCAAGTCTAAAACTTAGCTAAAATTGTACAACCACTGACAAAATTTAATAGCTATCTATGTATACCATAAAATATGTTGTAATTATCTGAATATAATATTCAGATGAATATAATATAAATGAATAATATTATACTGAATATAATATAAAAATACGAAAGAAACAAGATTGAGTTTTTAAGTAACAACAAATCTCACATGTTTGGGAATTACTTAGCACAGGTGAGGATAATTCAGAAATAAATAACTTATAGTAATATTAATACCTGTTTATATCTTGTACTACCATCTTCTTCTTAACCTTAGGTTCTGTAATAACACATAAATACTCTCTACTTCATCTTTAATAACAATATTTCGTTCTCCTATAAAGGGAGATTTCTTCAGGTTACATAAATTAGGAAGAAAATAAAGATCCTTTTCTTTCTCCAACTAAAAGAATTCGTTATAATACAATTCAAATAAACAAATCGAAATCTTACACTCTTTCAATGCATGCCTAACAATCTACCTAAGCCTGTATAACATATCCTTATCAACAATTTAAAACTTTCAATCTTTCAATGCAGGAATGAATTCTTTTAGTCAGAGGAAGAAAAGGATTTATTTTCTCTTCCTAATTTCTGTAACCTGAATAAGTTCCCCGTATAGGAGAACGAAATATTATTATTAAAGAAGAAGTAGAGAATATTTCTATGTTGATATTGTACTATCTTGTGTATAAATTATTAATTTTGAATGGTATTTTCTTTAGCTGTTTTTCTTAGCTGTTTGAAGGTATTTCAATAAATGTGTATTGTGGCCAAAACTGGAATTACTGCAGTTTTACTTAGTTTTTAGAATATAGGATATTATTCCCTTACTTACTGAAAGATACTTCCACATTAATTTCAACTTTATAGAGTCCATATGGAAGAAAATTTTCAAAAATATGAAGAAATGACTTATTAAAAGATGGAATAGGTCCAAACAATTCTATTTCTTCTATTGGTAGAAACGTTGTTTCATTCAGCAACCAAATGCTCCACATACGTCTATAAAATATAAAAACAAAAATTAATATTTGACATTGATAAATTCATGAAAAGCATTTTGCTGTTAATAAATTAATTCAAGCAATGATTTATAGTAAGGCTATATTATATATTAACATCAGAATCGTATTTTCCATAAAACCATACTCAGCCATAGTCTAAGGTGTCAAATGTTTTTACGGTAACTTTTGCAAATTTCAAAATTCTTCAATTAGTATATTTTAACAAAATAAAATAACAAAATCAAAATTTCTAAACATAAATATCCGTAATATTAGGCCGATGAAGCATTACCGCAAAAAAAAAAGGGAAAGCTCCCTTATTTGTATTTTTAATGTTTTACAAATTTTTAATTTTTAACTTAACAGATGTATGTCATGTGGAATTTATTCTCACTTTGTAATAAGATAGAGCAAAGTTTTGTTTGACGAATCAAAATCTTTTAACAAAAGATTTTAGCAGAGTAAAACTGCTACATTTACAAACCAAAGATTATTATATGTCGATTAAATAAGAATTATACATTTAGTAGTAGAATACCAAAAAAGATATTTTTTAAAAGCTTTTCAATTTATTATGAAAAGTCCCATTCTAGACTATGATCAGCATCAGTGAATCTTTGAAATGAATATGCCACAATTAATTTTGAAATATGAAATCTTGCAACTGTAAATTAATACAGTTAAAAGAAATAAAAGTATAAAAGTGAGATCAATCATTGTTTATTTGGTTAACAATTACAGACGATAACAGTTATAATAAATAAAAAAATAAACACTTCCAAAAATGGCATTTTACCTGACCGTGCGGTTAATATGCCATTTAGAATTGGGATAATATGCCTCAACTTTTCGATTAATTACTATGATGACACATTTCTTAGAAAATCAAAATTATAAACTCCAAAAACTTTTTCGAATTAACCCAAAATAACAAAACATTCTTCTTAATAAAGTATTACAATTTTCTCAAAAAAAAAGGAAAAATTAATTCTTATAAACTAAACAACCTTCAGCATCTATGAAGTCTTCATGCACCCACTTTTTGCAGCAAGTAGTTTTCATCCAGTCATATTTTCATCCTTCTTTGTCTTTTTGTCCTTCAAAGTTCCTATGTTGCTCAATAATTGTCAGTTTCTACATCGGTGTCATTTGAATCATCACAGAAACATCCATGTCTTCTGAATCTGATGATGACACAGTCCTACGCTTCTTCTTACTAGAGGTTATATTTTTTTTTTCGACTTTTTTTCTCTTCCTTTGAGGCACCTTTTCCTTTTCTTCTTTTTTCTGTCTTTTTCTTTTGATTCTCCTCCATTTTCTTAATTTTTTTCTCAAACATTGCCACTGTTTTCTCCTGGCTTGTTAATGCCATTGCATGTTGTTTCCTATTTGAACGCTTCGGTTTTGTCCATGATTGAACTGAGGTGATGTTTTCAAATTCAATCACACTAGATAGAGAATGTGATGGGGGCAGAGTGGTTGTTTCACGTCGTCATCATCTTTATCATAAGGCAACGACAGTAGGCAACGACTCATTTTGAGTATCTACTCCATGATCAGAAGCTGCAACACATTGTGATGCAGGGCTTGAATTTGCATCTGTCACTTGCTTGATCGTTGATAGACATTGTTTCTACAGATGAACCTGGGTGATCGTTATCACCAGAAGATGTGCTATTAGGAGGGTCCTGGTTGGTCAAAAATTCTACCGTCAAGGGAAAATGCCACTAGTGGCATATTACACCAACGAAAAATTGGAATTTTGCCTCAAAACGACAACAGAAAATGTCAATGGCAATTTCAACATGAAGAATATTGTAATGGCGGCGGCATTAAAGGTTACAAAATTCACGTGTTCACGTAATCCATTGAAACACAAAATAATTACTACCAATTAATATTTGATACTTAGCTAACCTTATGACATTACGCTTTAACAGCTGAAATCACCCTGGCATGACGGTACTTGCTTGCAACTGAACGAAATGAACAAGTTGTTAACGTCATTTGTAGTATGTGGGAGAAATTATAAAAAAGTGGTATATTCGCCCGAATCATCTAAGCCACACTCTTTTTCCAAAAATGATATTTTTCATCACGCTGTTCCTTGGTACTATTTCTAGCCAGTTGCTTTACTATTTCTAGTTAGTTGCTTTACTACTTCCTTGAATTTCCACTAGATCATAATATAATACAGAGAATCATCTTGTTGCCCGGATGGTAATCATGCTGTTTTTCACCAAAAACATGCTAAGTCACTTACTTGATATGCCGAGAAGTAGCAACAACGAGTTGCAAAAGCGAAAAGTGTTGGATTACAGTGAATTATTAGATGAACATTAAAGTTCAGATGATATTAAATGATTAAAGTTCAGGTCAATTTGAATGTGATATTGATCAAGATGTGTCTTACCAACTAGAACATGATGAATCTTTTCTTTCCAACCAGATAAGTTAACAACAAAATAATTTGTGGCTTATCATGTTCTTGTATTTTCAGTTTACCAAAAATCCTGCACGCAATAATTTCATTGAAAATTATTATAACACTAAAAATTAGGCAAGAACTATACAATGCTCTATGATATCGATAACATGCTACATTCTAAAAAACGCTGTGATGGAGCAAAAATTTCAAATAGAAGCATTTCAATTACAAGGCAAAGATGATTATGCAAAAGTCACAGAAATTCATTTAAAGTCCATCAAACAAGAGCAAAGGCTTTGCAATACCATAAATAGAATCACAACACAATGATCCGAAAAGACCCGTAATAAGTTTTGATTTGCAACAAGATCTACCGGGTTCAAACTTCTCATCTGGACATGCATTTTATTGTAGAAGTTGTAGTTATACAACTTTAGAGTTTACGATTGCGCAAACAAGAAACATCATATATGTTATGGGGTGAGGAGACAGGTCATAGAGGAAGGGATGAAATATGCAGTTCTGACATCAAATTTTTTAGATACGAAACCTCAAAGTGGAAGAACTTATAGTTTTTACCGATAACTGCCCAGGTCAAAACAACCCTTTGGTTGCAGCTCGTTAGCGGAAAGAGTTTCAAGAACATCACCCAGTATTACTTATATCTGGACACATCCGTGTGACAGAGACTTTGCATTGATTGAGAAGGCACAGAAAAAATATCCCCACATTTATGGTCCTCCCCAATCCTTTTCATCTAATGCTGATGACTCGAAAAGACATTTTAGATGTTAGTAGCTACTGTGAAACGTAACAAAGGCAAAGAAAACGAAATGTGGCGAGCACGTTCACCGTTTATTTTTCTTCCGCTAAAGCTTTCAAGTTCACAGCTATGAACGACTTTTATCAAGCAAAAAGTCAACGGATGGCTACAAAGTTCAATTCTAAAAGGCTGGTCGGCCTGCCAATATTGCACTTAAAAATCTTCAGCCAAAATCAGTAAAGCAAATCAAGATTTTCATATTTGAAAAGTCTTCTGTCTTATGTGCCGCCAATCTACTACAACTTTTTCAATGGAGTAAGTGCGAATGAATCCACTGATACCGTTGATGATGACGTCGAGATAATCTAAGAGAAAGTAGGAGAATCTCCCTGCTCTTTTGAAAAATGAAACGTCATTTGTAATTTGTTGTACTTTTTACTTGATGTTGTTGCAATAATTTTTTTTTTGATAAACAAAACTTTTGTAAAATTATTTATGGGCAATATAAGCTACAAAACTGACTGTCCTGTAAAGAAAGAAAAAATACAAAAATCAAGAGGATTAAAGGGACTTCTGATTATTGGATAGGATGCTTAATACTTAAAAAATAATGATAACACGCTCTTGAATATTGGAAAACCCATTAAAATTATGATATATTTTAAACCTTAAAAATCGCTCTCCTGAATCATTTGGAAAGTGGTGGCTTATCACTATGTTGCCCAGAACCCTTCAATTATAATCAATTAATGAAAACTCAACTTTTAATTATGTTTGAAAATGATTAATATCTGATGCTTACTTAACTATGACTTCTACTTCACAGGTGTAGTCTGTAATCGCATAAAATCGAATTGCTTTTGATCTCATCCATACATCTGGGTCTTCTGGATTGGTAAATGCCCCTTTTAGATTAGTCTTAGGTGGTATAGAGCAAGGCAAATCAGTTATCGTTATGTTGTCTGTTAATTTCTTGTATTCCCTGGAATTGCAAGCTTCGGCCGTAATGTTATATACACCTCTCTTTTCGTAAACGTGAGATACATTCATTGGATTTTCTAACGGTCCCATATACGAAGCCTTGGAAAAATTCTGTTTGCAAGCATTTTCATCTCCATATGATTCCTTCTAAAATGAAAAAAAAAAAGTAATTCAATCATAAAAAGATAAACAGATTTTATTGTGTATGCTGTACGGTTAAGTGAATTAACTTACAATCCGCTGAGTTATATATATATATATATATATATATATACTGGTATATACAGGGTGTTCATTTTATCTGAAGACATTGAAATATCCCGAAAACTACAAATCGGATCAAAAAACTTTATAATTAAAATTTGTTCGTCTCGGAGGGGACATCCAATGATACCAAAATCGACCCCCCACCCCTCACCCCCTATGAGGTGAGGGTTTGGGAAGAAAAACGTAAATAGGAACCCCCATTTTTTATTGCAAATTCGGATTCTCCAAATTCGGATAGCATTTTGATAAATATCACATATGTCTACATTTTTATTTCTATGATTTCATATGATTTTTTATTTCTTGAGATATCCCCAATTTTCAATGATGTTTTACCCATTTTGATTTTTATCGATTACAGCGCCATCTGCGAGCAACCCCGACGTACAGTATATCAAATCAATGTGAAATTTTCTGGAGAATCCGAATTTGCAATAAAAAATGGGGGTTCCTATTTACGTTTTTCTTCCCAACCCCTCACCTCATAGGGGGTGGGGGTGGGGGGGTCGAGTTTGGTATCTTGTATCTTGGTATTTTGTCCCCCTCCGAGACGAACATATTTTAATCATAAAGCCTTTTGATCCGATTTGTAGTTTTCGGGATATTGTGATGAGATTTTACACTTTTATTTATTTTTATTTATTTATCCTGTGTGTTCTATTTTAACTTATTCATTTGTTTATCTAATCAAAATCACTTGTACAATTTCAAATCCTAACCGTTAACGGTTATTCCTGTTTTGTTTACTTTTAAATCCCAACGTTTGAAGGGGCTCCCATCATGCACATTAAATTTAAATCTTTCCGTTAATTTCTCTTATCATTTAAAAGCACCAATCATTTTAAAGCCCACCAGCCAATCAACACTCATGTAAATAAACTTATATAAACCCTTGCACATTTGTAAATAGAGAGAACCTGTTCAGATCTATCATCAGTCTTGTTCATTCTATTTCCACGAACCAGGGCAACGAATAAATCGCCACAATATTTCAATGTCTTCAGATAAAATGAACACCCTGTGTATATATATATATTATATGTTTTTAAATATATAAAAAATTAACTGTTAATAAAATTTCGCAAATATTAATTTTTTAATTAAAATATTCATTTTTTTTTCTTTTTTTCTGAAAACATTTTTGTTATAATTAGTTACAATAGTGCAAATAAAACACTAAGATGGAGAAGAAATAAAGATGGTTATTAAAAGTCTACATACTATTACTTTTTATTATTTGGGGTGAATGTGGGCGCAGGAAAGCCAAGCACTGCGACCTGAAAGATCTATTGAGCCAACCCACGGAAAGGAGGACAGATGGAGAGAAAGACTGAGAAAGTATGGTGGGGGACTCGCAGGGGAAACGGGAGTTCCCCGATAAAACCTGCCCAGCGCGGATCGTCCACCATCACGAAACTCACATGAGAACCGAACCTCGGAACTCAGAGGTGAGAGGCCAGTGTCTTAGAGACAACACCTACATACTAACTATGAAATTTAAAAATATGTTTATACTGATTTTAATAATGTTTTCTAAAAAACTTCATATTTAATAAGAAAACTAAATAAAAAAAAGTCCACTTTTTTCACCACAGATTTAAATGTAATCAACAGGAATTTGGGACAGTTGTTTCATCCATTTTAGGACTCATCAGCCAGTCAATTTACTTTCTTATGTTTCACGAGTGCTCATAAAACTTCTCCACATATATTTAAGTCATTAAAAATTAAAAGAGTAATTACTAATTATAATTTTTCAATATTTACTACTGATTTATTTAAGATGTATCTATAGGTACATCCCGAACTTATTTCCGGGAATACATTAGGTTGCTGATATATAATTTCGTGAAGAACTTCTTAAATGCAATTTTTCTATTTATTTTAAATTAACGACTAATAAAAAAGGTAGTAATTAAGACAAATATAGATCTTCATTAATATCCAAAACAGTTAAAATCAGCAGCTCCATTGGTTTGTTTTCACTTATTTCGTTACTTCCGTTTGCGAGACTATTATTTTTGATGCATTTTGTCAAAGCTTTAAGGATTTAAAAACTAAAATGATAAATTTTTATTTTACTTACTGGACAATTGTCATCAAAATCAATTTGAACGCAGGTATCAGGTGTTAGGCTATCGAATCCAATTTCAAACCATTTGGTTTCGTTTTTATCAACCAAATCTCCCTCTGTTAAATGGAATCCCATGTCCAGGTTATCAATCTTAATACAAACTGTATAGGGATCACTCTTTTCTTGAACAGGATTGGATCCATAAAAATTTAGACAATATTCACCAATCTATAAATTAGTATTAAAAAAAAAACATATAAAGAAAGGCTTATTTGAGTAGTAATAGGGAAAAAATCTTATGTAATAATGAATGCTAATTGAAATGAGAAGGAATCAAATAAACTCTTTGACAAAAATTTCGACGCCCCTCGAAAAAATAATCCGATTTTAATGAAACTTCACAGGCCAAAACCTTTCGACCCAATATGCAAATGATCAAAAATTCTAACCCATTGAATAAACAGCCGGCGCTACAGCACATTGCCACTGAGCATCGTGATGGTGTATATAAAGAGCGAATATCGCTTTCAGGAACAAAACTTCCAGTGGATTGTGTTTGAGTTTTCCTAGTTTGACTGTAAAAATGCCTCGCCGGCGAATTCGCAGCCACCAAGACCATATGACGGAATTTGAAACAGGACGTGTAATCGGTCTACATGATACTGGATGGACATACCGACGAATCGCTCGGCGTTTGGGTCGGAGCGATACGCAATGAGACGATGCTGGCAGGAATGGGTCCTGAACGGTAGATTTCGATAAACAAGATGGTAGCGGAAGATGGCTCTAAGCCACAACAGAACGGGAAGACAGAGCAATTGTCAGAGCAGCTGTTACAGCAGCAGATTCGTGACCATCAACCATCCAACGTGTGACCACCTGGACGATTAGTAGAAGACTACGGGAGCAGAATCTAAGCTCATGGCGTCCCTTAAATTGTTCTGAAATTCTAATCATTTCGTTTTCTGTACATGTACATTATACACACCAAAATTTTATCTCTATTGGATGATTCCTTTTGGGTGCGTCGGCTTTTTTGTCAAAGAATTGAATTCAAACTAAAAAAAAATACTATTATACGAAGAAAAATATTTCTATTTTAACATTTAGTATTCAGGGTTTTAACAAAAACTACAATTTTTACCTCAGGAAATTGATGGGAAATTGTTTCATCTGTCTTATATTTGCCTTTGCCTACGGGGTCTCCACTGTCAGCAAACTCAACGATATATTCTTCCACTGATCCTATAACACAAGAAGTAAATTTAAATTAGTAATTAAGTGAATTGTTTTGGACTCATTCCACATCAAAACAGACTGAAGGTTAATTTTTATAACTGCCAACATAAACTTTGTAGCACTTGCATTCTTGTCTAATACTAGCACAAATAGTCTCGAAAATTCTCCAGTGGAAATTTTAAGTTTCATGAGATAAGATTTTTGAATAGCAGAAATTTGATTGTAAAAGTCTTATTGATAGAGGAAGTCGGGGGAATATGAGCAGGTTAAAGTGTTGTTTAGCATATCGGCAAAAGAGAATGGTTTTTCCGTGCCCTAAAAATCATTTCTTCGTAGCCTCAGCTCCACCAAGCGCTGTAACTCTGGTCACATTCCTCGCCGTGTACTCGCCATTCTAAGTTAAGTCAGCGACATTCACTAAAAATGTAGTCTGATAGTTGTTCAAGTGTATTTTGATGGGCTAAAATTACAAGTGAGTTTTTAATCTAACAAAAGGACATAATAGTCATTTGAAAACTTAGTTTGGCTTTCCATTTCCAATAAAATATTTTCATTTTACTGAAGCATAATGGCCCCAGTAGCAGTTAATGTAGAACATGGCGCCTGGGGAAATATAAGCAAGGCCATTCGGAGGAATATGAGCAACTATTTTTTGATGCAAAAAAGCACATTTTACATTTTTATTAACTGTAAAACATTCCAAAATGCTCGTGATATTTTGGCAGTAATCATCTATAAAACATTTACATTAAAAATAAATTAATGAATTTAAAAATATGTATTAATTAATAACAATAACAATGTAGTACATATTAATTTCCATGTTTGAGAATTATATTTTTGGAATAGACTGATCAGTCCAGCTTAAAATTATATAAATATATACCTACTGACAACATATATTAATGTACCTAGGCCCTACTGATATCTTATATAGAGGATATATAAAAGGTTTATCACCATTTTGGGGAATAATTAGCACAAAAAAATATAAATTATATCTTTGTATAAATTTATTCATCCTTTGTATCAGTATAACATAATACGCGCGCACGCTTATGTGTGTGTGTGTGTTTAGAAATTTCAGTAAATTTGTTTGATTGCTTGTTCACAGATGCCAAGAAATTCTCAGCTCCCGAGGTCGGCGTCCGCAGTAGTGTAAACCAAAATATTTTATGACAATTTAAATAAAGCTTAAAATAGTTGAGCATTTGTAACAATAAATTGAATGCAATGTCTTTCTAATCATAGGTAATTAGAAAAAACTTAAAAATATTAATACGCCATGGTATTTCCAGCTTTAAAAAAGATGCTTTAAATAACCTCGGGGTAATAACTTGCAGCTATTTTATTAATTGCACATAACTCCTACTATATTGTACATGACTTAACACAGTTTCTTGTAAGTTACGGGATACATCGAGGGATGAAATGGCGGAGCATTGAATATAATAATAAAGGATGACACCACTTTTTTTATGAAAAACCTTAACTATGCTCATATTCCCCCGACTTCCCCTAAACAACAAACAATTTAATATAATAAGATCTTGATCACTCATAACTGTGAGACACAGTTTATTCAACACATAAACTTACACAATTGTACATGGTGCAATGATTTTAATACAATTTGCAGCTATTGCCTGAAAAGCCCACGAAATCCTAAACAAGTTTTTTATAAATTCCTCATATGTTTTTTAAAATGTTTCTGCATTGCTATTCGGCAGTTGTTCCTTTTTTTTTTTTTTTTTTTTTTTAGTGACCTCGTACGAAAACAGGAGCTGTTAGGATTTCCGTGTCTGTATCTGTGTGTGTTTGTGTAACGCCAGCCACAGTCCAAACCTGGAATCGGAGCCCTATTAGTCATACATTGTTGGACTTCCCATAGCCTGGAGGTATGGTGAAAATCCAACTTCCTGTTCAAGTCATTTTCGATTTCAGGTGGCCTTTGACCGGATCAGATAAGTAGTGCTAATTGGACAAAATTGAGAGCTATCTATACTGAATCGATTACGCTGAAAACGAATATGATATCTCGAACTAATGTGGCCATTTACTCAAAAGTCGGTAAAATGGTGCAAATATGAGTCCAGGTATACTAAATGAAATCAATGTGCACATCGTTTCCCCTTGGATTGCCTGGGAGGCAACAACTCTCCTGCAAGCCTAATGCTGTACCGGGAATGATTATTATGATCAAATTAGATCTATTACATGTATCCATTCAGAATTTTATTGGAAAATATGACCACAATCATCAGTTTTATATGTGAAAAGGTTACTGCACTGTTAACATTGAAAGTGTTGCTGTTCTGTCAACGTTGGAAGTTTTGCTATGAAAAATATCATAGATTCTTTTCACAAATAGTTTACACACACACACACACACACACACAAACCTATTTGCAATATCTTACATATCTGGATGCAGTCTGAACATCAAAGCTACACTTTTTTTTGTAGCTTATATCAGTAGAAGAGCTGAAAATAAGAAAAACTATTCTAATATATCAATAAATATTAATACAGCTGCAATATTATAGAGAATGACAGAACTCGATGGTAAAACTCTGATGGTAGAACCTCTTTCTCTTCGATTATTTGAGGTTTCTTTTCGAACAAAGAAGCCTTCATTCGACTTCTATTATAGTTCTCTTTCAGAATATCTTTTTTTTTTTTCTATTTCGATAAGTTCTTCAACTTTCTGATTTTTTTGCTTCGTTTATTTTACAACAACAATAGCAGTAGTAATACCTTGTCTTTAATTATTAATGTTATAAACACAGATATTAAATCTGTGCAATATATATGCACTCCCAGGTAGCACCAGTATGAATTAAAATTATTGATTAATCACTACACATAGAATTTCAAGCGTGTTATTCTGTGTACATTCTACAGTAACGATATCTGAGCTTGGTACATATTAAGTTTGCAACGATTTCAGCTCTTAATAAATAGAAAAAAGGAAGAAGGAAAAAACGGAAGCAAATCGAAGAAAATGTAAAAGATACTTCGATCAATGGAGACAATGGATAATTAGTACAGAATCTTCACGTAGTTTCGACGAATCAAATGTTACAAATTCTTTTTTCGGTTTTGTTTTCTTTCCATTCAAATTTATTTTCCCAATTTTGAAATCTAATTATGGTTTATCATGTTTATATTACCTTAATGATAATCAGCATCTTAAAAATATCACTTACAAAATTAAGTAATTAATAAATTTATGTTCTGTTGTATGTTAGGGCCTTGGGTACAGCCCATTTGTATTAACAGGCAGTAATGGCCTGTTGTACCGACCTAAGAATTAACAAATGACCATAGACAACCACGGATAGAAAGGAAAGAAAGAGGATGAGGAGACAAACATAGAAAAGAAGGGAAAATCCATGCCGGCCCTTCGATTTGAATCCATATTCATGCTTATCAGCTAACAGAGTAGGTCACCATTATATCGCTGGCCTATGCCTGGAAAGCTAAAGAATGAATTACTTGTATAAAATCTTTCAACTGTTGAATGTGGCTTTAACACAGACATTCTATAAAACTTATTTTTATTGGATTTTCAGTGTTCAAGGCTGTATTGAAATTGTCAAGAAAGATACTTTAGATAAAATTAATTAATCTTTTCCAATATCATGAATATTTTAGATAGTAATACCTTTAGCACAGGCAGGATAAAATATGACAGTACTATCAGGTGGATATAAATTCTTCTCTGCTCCGAAACCAGGTTTTATTCTATTTGTCTTGGGATCATCATATGCATGGGTAGCAGTGATGTTAACAATTTCTCCATACAGTATGACCTATATCATAGTCAAAATTTAAATTAAATACCAATTAAAATTAAAAATAAAACCATCAGATAAGATAATTATGTTTTATTATAGGACGACGAAACATATATTTCGTTAATGTAATTAAATGGCATTTAATATAGTAAACAGGAAATTTCAGACAATTTGTTAAAGACTCAAATTATATTACATATGAAATTAGTATCGTTTAAAATGTAGATTGGTAACATCTAATAATAATAACAATAATTAATAAATATCAATAAACTATCTTTCTGAACATAAACGGTAATTCTGGACAAAAATATCAAAAAATAATCTTTTGTTTTCTAAAATATAGGCAACTGCTTCTGTCCAATCAGTTAGATCCTTAGTATGCGTGTTAATATTTTTGAAATGACCAGAAAAGAAGAAATTTTGAAATATTTTCGATATCGAATAAAATATAACGTTGTTTCTGATACAAACGATGGATCCTAGCACTCTTCAATGTATGTGGACTATATAGTAAATTCATGGTATTATGCAAATTAATTATCTTTTTAACTTTGATATTCTTTATAATGACAAGATAAGAAGAATGCTGACACAGTAATTACATTGGTATTTTAGGTTATATCAAGATTAAAATATTAGTTTATAATTTGATTTTGTGAGGTTCAAGTTTCCAACTCCGATAAAGAGGAATTAAATTCCTGTTACTTAGACTACATTTAAAATACTGTATTCTAAAACTGCTATTAACTGAACAATGGGATAGATTTAGTTCTTTCTCTTTTTTTGTATCTTATTCCGGGATCCGTCTTGGATCATTAATCATGAAGGATAAAGAATGCTGATATCATCGGATAATATCCCAGAGGCAACGCCTCTATTTCTATTGTGTAAGGAAGAGAAACAGGAACAGAAGGAGAGAATGAAAAAGAACGAATGGTGGCAGTAGTGTAGGAGAAATGGGAGAACCCCGAGAAAATCTGTTCAACAAGGATCCTCCTCCTCATGAAAACCGAACCCCGGTAATCAGAGATGAGAGGTCGATGTCTTACCAACACGCCAATCGCTCGGCCTTCCTCTTGTTAGATCACCATAAAAATAGATTTTAAAATACCACCATTCTTTTTTTTTTCGTTTAGAACTTATTAGCAAACCTTCAAAGAATTATTAGCCATCAATTACTAAATTATTGTCCTGCTTCAGACCCTATTCTTATCCTATGGGATTCAATGGGATTTCTTTGATAAAGATACAATTTTTTTTTAATATGTTTTCAGAAGTTTTTATTTTCTATTCTTCGTTTCATAAATACCGGTAACTTAAAAATTTACTATTAATCGACATATATAGACTATAAACCTTTATTCATGAATGCATAGCAATTAATGTTTTACTTTCACTTTTATTAAGAAAATAAATATCTTTCTTTATTTTTCTTGTCATTAATATTTTTCTAATTTCCTTTACCAAAATTTAATTATGTAAATAATGAAATTTTGGATTTTTTTTTCAAAAATCAAAAGACATTTAAGATATCTTAATAAGTTAGCAGCGGAGGGATATTCATGTCATAGAAATAACTTATCTGCAAACAGTTAGCGGTGGTTTTTTATTTTTCTGTTGTTGTTTTTTTTTGGGGGGGGGGGATTTTTTTAATGCTGTTTACCAGCTTATAGTAGCATATATTAGAATGTGTATTAATCCTATAGGATTTGTGTTAACCGCGACACATAGGAGAATCTGAGCATATTTCAATCGTGATAATGATCAATCTAAGCATTAATAGACTAATTTCAAAATCTATTTCTCCTAATAATTAAATCTGCCAGTATTCTGAAACTCAAGCTGTATTAAAATTACATTGTTTTATTATTTTGAATGATGGGAATATGCTTTCAAAAAACTATTCTCTCTTTAAGGTCCTTCATTAAAACTATAATCTTAATCCATAAAACTATCTAAGCAGCTTTCCGGATTTCTCCAAATAATCGTAAACTACTCCTAGACTAACAAATCCACTGGAATCCAATAGAATTCCGATATGATCTACTATTTGGAGAAATCGGCCTTTGTCAACCAATGTCTGGTTTAATTCTGATTTTGACAATAGAACTATTTAAATATCAAGGAGGTAAATTTATCATTTATAGAAATTAGGAAGTTATTTCAATTACAAATCTAAAATTTCTTTTGCATTTCAAATGTAAGACGAAATCATTAACTCACCGTGGTACTTAAAGAATAAGAAGACACTTTATTTGTTATGTTTACGGTCACTGTGAACTCTCCGTACATCTCATAATCATGCTTAGATTTGACATCTTGTTTTCCAAATTCTCTTACAACTTCTGCTTCACTTGTAGAATTATCACCCCAGTCAAAATATGCCGTAGCATTAGTAGGAAACATATGGTCCATTTGCAAAATAAGTGTTGCTTCGATGGTTCCTAAATAAATTTGATAAATTGAAAAGAAAATTATTTGTAATCACAAGGAATTACATTAAAAGTAAACAATTATCATTCTCTTATAATGTTCTTATGTTTTCTTATGTCCAAAAATCATTTACTGTATAAGTCTTGAATTCCATTAGAATTCATTAATTCGATAAATAACAGATACCTGTTAAAATCTTGTTCTGCACTCTTGTCAATAATACAATTTATATTTAGCAATTAACATTTAAGCAAATAATTTGACCTACTTTTTTTAGTAGTACTGTTAGAGTTACCTGGTGCAATTTTTGGTGAATCTGTCTTTATAGACCATCCATCTGTTACTCTGTTTTGAACAATGACTAATGTCCAGTTCTCCAAAGTGTTGTATTTATTACCAACTATCACGCTTAAATTAAAAACTCCTTCTCCAAAATGACACATGGAATCACAGATCCTGGTGTACGGTTGCTCCGATAAATCTAAAGTTTAAGATGTGGAGGTTAAAAATACAAGAATGTTACGTTAGACAATAATTGTATAGACTTTACAAAATATCTGACAGCTTTTATCAGTATTTCATCCAATAGCTAAGTAGTTATTCTTTAAAAAACATAAATTATAAAACAATATTTAAATTGTAAATCTATCAGAAGTATTTTTTTTATAAATTAGATAAAATTGATTGTTAATTAATCATTATTCTTCTGATGTAAAATATTACCTTTCTTTGTTACATTTGAATGCAAGTTACCGTTGACAAATTGACTCATGTAAAAATCTGATCCTGCTTCTAAAGTTGTGGTGACAGTATAGGCTTTCTCACCCAAGACTAACACTGGATCAGCAACGAATTCGAGACCTATTGGGAAAAAACAACACAAAACAGGTTAACTTAAAAGTTTTACGATCAACAAAATGAGACTGTGAATTCAACATATCATAGTAGTACGTAATTAATAATTTTGCAGTTTTTAATTTCTTTGCTAATTTAAGTTAAAACTTAATTAAATTATCACTTTTGTAATATTTTTTTCCTGTATCTCTTTGGAAGTAATGCATTACTTTCAATGATTCAAACTTTTCATCCAACAAAATGAATTCATACCTTTTAAAGTTTCGTGAATTAATTTGCATTCAGTTATTAAATATGAAGTGCCAAAACAAAATGTATTTAATTTCATTTTAAAAGTGTTAAATGTTAATTCTTCACTTTTTCCAATACTGTTTCTTAGGGCTATATGTCATTTATATTTGAGACAACCCTTCAATACATTACAATTTAATTAATAAATCAATGAAAAGAACTTTCCTTAGTCCTCAATTTATACGAAACATTCTATTGACTATTTTTCATAACGATGAATATCTCTTAAAAACGATGAATATCTGCTTCTGTAATTATCAGTGGTTATTGAATGAAGAATTACTTTCAATCATACTAAAAGAGAATGAATAATAGTAATAATAATCATTGGGATTCCTGACTGCCTGATTTTTGTGCGAACCAGTTCAATGGTCTTCCTAAAACATTCGAAAATTCGACTACGAGAGCTCTTGGAGTCCGGGGCGATTAGGAGTGGCCCCAAGCGTACCAAAAAAAATTAAAAAGAATGTTACATTTGGTTAAAACAAAGACTGATCAATTTAGAGGTAATATAAATTATCAGATTGATGGCGTTTTCTGTTGGCTACGCTAGGTATTAAAGAAATATTGTTATTCTAGAATTCATAAAAGCGAAACAGCATTTAATTGTGTATCTAGAATAAAACAGAAGATGGTCTTTTTGGTAAACCACTACCCATTAGTAAAATGAAATAAGCATTGTGAAAAATAACAGTTCGAATAAAACATATTTTATTCTTTCCCAGGATGTAATAGAAATATTGTAACATATCTTGAAGTTAATGGGTAATTGGCTACAATCCAACAATTAGCAACATAATAGATATAATGTATCTGAGCTAGAAAAAAGATTATCAATAAAAGAAGTTTAACGTGCCCGGATAAATCAAGAAAGATATCAATGGCAAGGCACAAAGCTAAAGTTAGGATTCGCACTTCGAGATGATAACTCGAAGTGCGAATCCTAACTTCAGCTTTGTGCCTTGCCATTGATATCTTTCTTAAAAAAGATTATCCTTCCATTCTTTCCGTTCTCTTCAGTCTGCAATCCAAACTGAAAAGGCTTAATAAATGTTAGGTTTTGTTATCCCCCGGTCCCATACTGGCTCTTAGTGGCCCTATGAGTAGACATATATATATAGCATACTCAGTTAGTCATTTAAAATTATAGATTTTTGTTTTTATTATTTTCATACAGTATCTCCTCCCTTTTTTTTGCGTTTCAAGTTTTGCGAGGCGAGATATTAACGATTTCTATCATTTTTATTTTGATTTCTTCCTGAAATCTCTAGGCTTGGTGGGTGGCATGAAACAGGTTTCTGCAATACAGGGTGATTCATAAAGTAGTATACTGGAAAAATAGGAAATTTGTTTTATTTATTTATTCCCCCCTCCAGGGGCTCCTTTGTGTTTGAAATAAACCCAATGGAGTCACTACTCCATTTAACTTAGTCTATTCTAATCTCGCTTCCCTTTCCTTGGTCTTCCCGGTTGTGAAGGGTGCTAACTAGACCAATTTTTTTTATTGGGGCATAAAAAAAGGTTAAAATGGAGACCCCATCATCCGACTCAGAATCGCACGTTCGATCCGGAATTCCATTACTTTTTTTTACACCGAATTTGACTTAGAAAAATATTTCGATGTTCGTTCTTTATAGGCCTATTTTCCAGTACTTTATGAATCACCCTGTATATATTGGAATAGATACTGAAGTGTTTGCCCTTTTCATTCCTCACGAAACCATTATGGAATGACTTCGAATCTGAAGAGAAAATGAAGAAAAGGCAGACAACACAAGAAAGGGAGTTAACATCCATGCCTGTGCTGGGATTCGAACCCAGGTTCAGACAAATCAGCCTCATGGTAGACCGCCGGGGCTGAACAGAACTGCGGGGGTTGATCACCTAGTAACAAGCATGATCACACGCTGTAAACTTTGTATGCAGATGAGGGGTCCTCACATACCCTTCTAATGTCGGTTTTTATTGTTTGTTTTGAATTTAAACAACATTTTGTTAATGACGCAAATATGACGTCATCTTATAATTTAAGAAAATTCAATATTTTGTTTATCTCTGTATGTAATTCTTTGTTTTGTTTCATGAATAAACATAGAGCTACTTATTTGTAGCATTTCATGTCAAAGCAGTACTTGTAGCATTTCATCAAAGCAGTATTTGTCCATTTTTTCGCATTTTACCGCTCCGTGCTTAACTTTTGGAAGTGAGTGTAAAAGTGGTCTTTAGAATGGGTCTAAAAGCATCCAAACTAATCAGATGTAGACAATGAGAGTAAACTCATTGTGGGATATTCGAGCTTCTAAAATTCTAAATAATAGAATGACTCACACAAACACTCTTATGGCGGTGTGCACCAAACTTCAGTTAACTTGAAGGACTGCTATTTGGACGGAGCTAAAATTACTGGGGGGTGCTGCTCCACAAAAATTTTAGCCTTTGTTTTAAAATTGTGTGAAAGGAAACAAACATGTATAAAAAGAAATTTATCAAGTTTTTGAATAAATTTTCTTTTTATACATGTTTCCTTTCACACAATTTTAAAACAAAGGCTAAAATTTTTGTGGAGTAGCACCCCCCACTAATTTTAGCTCCGTCCAAATAGCAGTCCTTCAAGTTAACTGAAGTTTGGTGCACACCGCCATAAGGCATTCAAACATATCACTTGAATAAAAAGATCTAAATGAGTTCTTAAGTTAAGAACAATGTAGGCTTGAACTTCCTGAAATATCTAAATTAAATAATAATTAATTAACTCTCACTATATTCATCAATTAATAAGTACAATAAGTATTCTTATAAAGAATTAGAAAGAGGCAGCTTAAGATTAGAAGGGTAAATGTGGTTTACATTCCTGACTGTTTACTGAATTACTATATTTATAATGCATTCAGTTGATACAATTTTGAAATTTGAATGTATCGAGTTGCCAACTTATTAGATTCATCATCGTTCACTTTCATACAGTTAATGCGTAAGAACAATTTTATATAAAGATATATTGCATATTATATTCAATAACTTAATGCAAAATACCACGTCCTAATTGAAAGGTTATTTCTATATTGTTTAATACAACTGTATAGATGTATACAGGTATGCGCCGTTTAACATTCGGGTTAAGAATCCAATAGGATGCTAAGCGAATTGGACGTTGTGCGAACATTATATGTAAACAAATCTACAAACTGTATTTATACTGTATTGCCTAAATAGCCACAATACTGTACTGCATTCTAACTAACTAATACAATAACGCAGAATAGACAATAAACAATATATTATTATTTGGTCAGGAGGTTCTGGCTGTAGGGGAACTTCCCCAGCAGTTAACTAGGTGTCTGAGGCAGTATCACCCAAAGGCCAAAGTGTTAAATCAATATGAATTGAAAAACCTGATATGTAATCAATACTTATCACGAATAGAGCTGTAGTTCTCAAACATCAATGTGCAGAGTTAATTACTGTTCAGTGATTTTTTTGGAGACTGTTCTTGCAAATGTAAAGTGAGCTCGGATAAAGTTGGAGTAATACTGTAAGCTTTTTTGTTAAAACTTTATTTTAATTCACATCAATGAGTGTGCACTTACACTAAATTACTGTACTATGTAGTAATACAGCATTACTATAGAGTAATGATTTTGTTTCTTCTATTTATGATTAATATTTGATTTACAAAAAAGTTCAAAAAGTAAAACTTTTTATGTAAAACTTTTATTAGAAAGCACACTAATGATTATGCAATTATACACTATTGTCCTCCAAATGAGAGATGGCCGCCCTGTTTTTGTGAGATCTGCGCATGTATGATCGATTAGTCTGGTCAGGCACTTCCGTCTGATTTTATGACAGGACGCCGCCATTATGGTAATCGCTTGTTACTTTGCAAAAGAGCATTGTATTTATAAATAATATATATTTATTTATATAAATACTTATTGTTAGCAACTGGTATTGAAATAACGCTAAATAGTCGAGAGAAGTTTTAATTTGGCGTTATCAACATGTCTTTCTCAGTGAAAACAGACCCCGTCGTCCATTGTGACAGGAAAACATAATTGATCAGCTACCGGAAGGGCTGCGCAGTTCAAACTTCCGCCGGTCACCTTTCATTTGGAGGACAATACTACTGTACGCACTATTATTATTGTTTTTTAGTTTAAAACTTTTTTTTTCAATTTTTTAAACTTTTTTATAAAAACTTTCTTCAAGATTATATTAGGATTTTTCCTAATATGTGATCTGGGATGAATATGCGAACGGACGTTAAGCAGTGCATACCTATATATTGTATTACATGATTGCAGAATCTCATGGAGTGCTTTCAGCTGGAATACTGCAGTATTGAAAGGATATTGAAAGTATTTAATCAAAGTATTTTACCAGTTCTACAATATAAAGCGGAGACATGGACATTAACCAGGCAAGCAATTCCGAGGATACAGACAATTTAAAGAAGCATGGAAAGATGAATGTTAAGAATCATGCAACGAGACAGCAAACGAAATGCATAGGTGAGAGAGCAAACCAGAGTGTCTTATTATCACCATAAAGAAGCTCAAATGGAATTCGGATGGCTATATAGCAAGGCGTACTGATAATAGAAGGTCAACAGAAATTCTAAGCTGGATTCCTAGGAATGACAGGAGGCTCAGAAATCGTCAACAAGGTAGATGATGGATGGAATTGTTAGATTCGATGGAAAGTTTTGTTGGATTCGATTGAAAGAGCAAAGCTTTCGACCGAAAGAACCAGAAAAACCTTAGAAAAACCTTCATCTTGTGGATTGAAAATGATTGTATACATATATAAAAATGGGTGAATGTATGTTCCGTTTCGCACACCTTCTGACATTGGGATGCTTTTGTGATTACCAAATTTTGTATAGTGATTGGTGATTGCCTAAGATCCTATGGGTAACATAGAGTGTACGTTGTTTTTAAATTTTTCACATATGAGGTTAATTTACCTATTTGTCCAACTCTACTGTGTAGTACTTCTCTACAGGACATGGGAAGTACAGAGAAGCCTACCACACGGCTACGAACATTTCTTTCTCAAAACATCGGGAATATCTAGAGAAGGTCGAGACTGAATCGGAGACCGATAGGAAATCGAAAAAAAAAGTCCCTTCCCCCTTCAAAAAACTATTAGGAAACCTTTTCATATTTGTAAAATTTTGTAGGCTGCCAAACTGTCCGTAGTTCACGGCTAGATCCAACGGAAGGTCGAGACAGTCTCGGGATCCGAAAGAGTTGGGAAAGATTCCCAAAGATAATTTTCAAAAACGTGTGGGTAAAATTTTCGGATTTTTAAAACGTTTGGTTTTAATAATGCTGTTGGTTACAGAAAAGGTCAGAAAAGGCCAAGTAACCGAGGGGTAGGGAACTTAACTCTTACGTGTCACACCATTGCGTTATCATAATATCCGAAGTGCAACTGTCTTGTCGATAGCTTCATTAAAGAATGGAAGGGAATGGAGTGGACAAAACATTATTATTTTCCTGGCCAGCATCATGCAGTACGGCTAGATTTTTTTATATAAAATATGCATTTAATAAACATAATTTTTATTATTTTGTCGTTTCTTTTCTCTTGTGAACTTAATGAATTACTGAATTCTATACAATAATTATTTTTTAATTATTAAAAAGAGAACTATTACAATATCTACTTTTGAATAGTTTAAAATTAATATAAAAATTAAAGCTTAATGGTTACTGAACTATTTTCTTTAAAGTTTAAAAGATTTTTGAAATTAATTTTACCAACATTGAATAACAAATTAAATCAAAAAAATACTTATTTAATTTAATATTTTATTACCATATTATCTTAAAGAAGGTTACAGAATAATTTACTTCATTTCTTTACCTATAAGCGGGCTCTGGACAGAAACAACTGTTGAATTTTTGAGGTCTTTCTTTGTTATTGTGTTTTCTAAAGTAACTTGAACATTGTAATCTTTGTTATCTTTGAAACTATATGGAAATGGATACATTATCTCAAAGGTCATAATCGTTTGAAAAAAATACGAGTTACTAGTAGCAGTCTTGTCTCCTTTGATATCTGGTGCTGTTTCGTCGGAAGGCTCATCAGACTCTACCGCTCTGAGAAAAGAAGTTCATTGTTATTAATTTAAAAAATAAAATTCTTAACTACATAATAAAATATTAAAAATAAATTTGATAATTATCAACTCCAAAAATGTGAATTTTAAAATCAAAGCCAGTGTAATAATATTTTGTTGCTTTAAGATTTAATAGAAAATAACTTGTTTATGTAGCTTTATTAAAGCAATCATAATATTTTTTTTTCTTTTTCTTTTCTTTCAAGGGCTATATTTATTTTTTTTAGTAAAAATATATATATACATATATATATATATATATACATATATATATATATATATATATTTTTTAATGCGAAGAAATATAGAAATAGAGTGAAACTCCCGTATCCGCTGTTTCAATTTCTACGGTTTCACTTAAATGATGTCCGGAAATTTTATATAGAAAATTCCAGAAATACAGTAAACATTCGTAATATCTTATCCCCTTTATCAAAGAACTTATCCTCTGCAAATACGGGTATCCTACTCTATTAACTATATTTCCGAGAAATGAAATTAAATGAAAATGTACAATAAAACAACAGCATGAAAAGATAATATGGCTGTATCTTCTAATATATTTAAAAAAATAAGTTTAGTGATTTCATTTAATATAACATTTATGTTTCACTTAAAGTGATTTTTGTGATGCAAGAACTGAGCCAGAAAAATATATTTACTATCAGAACCAAGTTGGGAAATTGCAAAGGAGACAAGTAGAAATGAATGAAAGAGAAACCCACAAGCCGATTACAGCACTCAAATTCAGAATTCGAAAGTCAACAGGCTCAAATCAAGTCACAAAATGTACGCAGTTAAGTATTAAATGTAATGCTAATTATTGCATTATTGTTAGTGCTTCTTTAGAGAATATCATTTTGGCTCTTGGCTCTTACATAATAAAACTGGTCTTTAGAATGGGTCTAAAAGCATCCAAATTAATCAGATGTAGACAATGAGAATGTAAACTCATTGTGGGATATTCGAGCTTCTAAGATTCCAAATAATAGAATTAAATGGCTCACACAAACACTCTTAGGCATTCCAACATATCACTGGAATAAAAAGATCTAAATAAGTTCTTAAGTTAAGAACAATGTAGGCTCTTAGGGTCGCGGGAGATAAAGCTCCCGGAGCTTCGCGACCACGGGATTAAGTCTGTAATTTCCGGAAAAGAAACCCGATACCCATTTTAGAGAAGGATGGGTAAACCCTAGGACCCACCTGGAGGAGAATTCAGCGTGGAAAAATCCCATCCTCCAACGGGGTCGGGGACTGAACCCGGGGCTTATAAACCCCTAAGCTTATTCTACCTAAACTTTCTTACTGAAAACATTGATTTTTCTTTTCATTTTCTAATTATCTGAAAATTATGTAAATATTGGGTTGGCCAAAAAGGTCGTTCGGTTTTTTTACGTAAGTTGGCTCTAGTAGCGCTTAGGTGTCTTTAATATCATTTGATACCATTTTGTTAGATTGTATTGTGACAGCGTGCATTTAAAACAAAAATTTTGTGAATTTTATGTAGTCAGTTTAATATTGACGATGGAAGACAATAACAAGATCGAATGTTTCTTTGATGATCAGGCAAAAACTGTTACAGCTTGGCTGGTAAGTTCTGATTCATCCGCAGTATTCACCAGACACTGCACCTTCGGATTTCATTGATTTCGGTCTTTACAAAATTCTCTTAATGGAAAAAAAATTCCCTGGAATACACCAAAGGCACCTGGAACATTTTGCTCAAAAAGATAAAAAGTTTTGAGAAAGATAGAATTAGGAAGTTGCCTGAAAGATGGCAGAAGGTAGTGGAACAAACCGCTGAATACTAAAATTATAGTTGAAAATGAAAAATGTGTCTTATTTTTAGGCCTACTTAAAAACCGAACGAATTTTTTGGCCAACCTAATATTTTGAATTTACAGTGGCATTGAAAAATAAAAAGATGGTATACTGGCGGAACAAATTACATAGCATTTATTACTTTAAGATTTTATTAGTGCAGTATTTTTATACCGAAGTTTGAAATGCAAGGTGACAAAGAACTCGTAAAGCTTTATAAAAATAAGTAATTTAAATATCTAAAGAATGAAATCTTTGACATAATTACAAGTGCAAGTTTTAGTGAAAGTTTACAAATGACTCAAACAAAATAATCTATATTCACATACAGATTATGAATATACGTATACATATTATGTATAGGGCTAAAAGTACTTAATGAATTTCTTTGTAAATTTTTTACTTTGTTGCAAAATAACAATTTTATGAATTATTGACATGAGATCAGAGTACAAATCTATGAAATTTATTATAAATTGAAAAAGAGTATTAAACTTCAGGTGTATACTGTATATCGGAAAATGTATCTCGTATGACATTTGCTAATAACCACATTACATAAGGTCCTGTCGTAAAATTTGATTTTAACGAAAATTACTTTCCCAATTAGACATTATGTTAGTCCATTGATCTAGTATATTAATGAATACTACATTTAAACATTTTGGTTTCTTTGGGAGTCAATAATTTAAATACCAACCCGGATTAAATGAATGTAAAATCATAATTTACAGTACAGCTTTTTCTTGAATTGTGATCAAAAGAATTTTCGTTTTTTACCTAAATGCCACTCCTCCTTTCTTAACTTCAAATCCAAGATAATCTCCTTCTTGAACTTCTACTTCTCCTTTTGAGATTTCTTCAAACTTATGGCCTTCATTATCTGCTGAGATTGTGCGCGATGCCCTTTCATCGAAATTGGGACTCTCAGTTGGAGCTTTGGGACAGGTACCACTGACAGGATCGAAACTCCCATCACAAGGCAAAGGACACTCGTCGCCATCTTTAATACACGATTTCTCGTCTTGACAGTAACTGTGTCCATCAGGGCAAACAGGCATTAATATCTACAGAAAATTAGAAGTATTATTATGCATTTAAATAAAAAATTAAAAGTTTCCAGTATATAGGGTTTTGTTTTGTTTTATTATTTATTTTTCTTTGGGTAGGAAGAAGTACATAATGTGAAAAGAAATTTATCAAGCCTCTTCAATAATCAAATCGGAAAACTTTCAATCAAAAATTCATGAAGCTCAACCGAAGAGATGAAAGCTTCCAACCTCCGAACCACCATTGTCCTCACCCCTCGACGAGAAAATTGCTGTGACGTTATGAGGAAAACAGAGCACACGATGTCACATAGATAAGGCTACATTACAAATTCTGGAGTGATACGGATGCAAAAAAAGGCAAATAAGTTATTTTCTTTTGTTGTGATTGCATATATTATGGTAGAAAAGTTGACAGTTATATATTTGAGATTCGTAAAAGATGTTATTAAAAATACAATACCAGCAATTGTACATAGTAAACGGTAGGGTTTTACTGAAAATTGTAGAAAGAAATTATCAACCTTTTAAAGTTGGATTTGAAAAATATTAGAATCTGATTCTGAAGTCTCTTTGTTTAATTACCTAAATTTATTTCCTTCTTTTTCCGAGAAAGATAAAACTATTTTGGTAATGGTAAATGGTATCTACAATTTGTACCATCTCCAACTTCAGGAACGTTTGTTTCAATTGATAACAGCACAAGACACTTATTGAAGTTTTGTAAAGAACCAATCATTTTTTAGTCTAATAATGTCATAAATCTTTAATAATTTCCATTGCATTAGGATCTATTGCAGATGTCCTTAGCATTATAGTGTCCACTTTATTAAGATAATTATATTTAAGAGGTGAAATTGTCATTTATATATTTAGGATACATGTAATGATAACCAGAACTCGAGCAGTGAGTGATGCACTGGGATTGTTGTTCTCATAAGACCTTGGGAACAGTAAGTCTCAGTCTCATTATCTTGGCTTCAAAGAAATTTCCATATACGATATTGGCTAACTTCATAAGTCCTCAAAACCAGTTAGCCTTTGATCCTAATGCATCGATAATTAATGCATATTTTGCTTTTAACGAAACTTGTAAAAATGCATTAACAACGACTGCCTGAAAATATTGTGGTGATAAACAAAACAATGAGCACAGTTGTAAGCAATTTTTTGTATTCTTGTTTCTTTGAAAGCGATAATAACTTTGATAAAAATATTCGTATATTATTTCTTCAATAGAGAATTATTATAATCCAGGTTAAGTTCATCGATTTCAGTTAAGTGTAATGACACGTAACCGAGTAATTCCAAAATTCATTGCATTTGAAGTGACAATATTTACACTGTTATGCATGTAAAAATAAACTACAAAACTTTTGTGGATTTTATAGAAATTACTGTCAAGAACGCCACTGCCATAATTTTTTTTTATCCTCTAGAAATTGTCCCCATTTTCAGAAAAGATAAAAAAAAATGAATAAAATTAATAATATATTACAAATAATAGAAGTTAAATTTATTTTAATAATAAGGTAAATGGAAACTATTTTTACTTCCTTTATATAAGAAGTTTCTTTATTGACTGCTCTTACCTTCATATCCACTTCTGTTGAATCTACTGATGCATAAAATTCGGTTCCAGTGATATAACCACTACTTGGGAAATCCCCTTCATTTAAAAAAACAGCGTAAGAAGATGGAAGCAATCCTGCATCAGGTGAAAGCATAGCTTGTGTTTTCACTTGGGGAACAGCATGACCAACACTAACATCAGCAACATCTTAAATTTAAAAAAAAATATAATACATTGTACTGTTCTCCAACTAATTGAAATTATCTTTTTCTTAGTTTTAATTTTACTTTTCCATTTTATGGTTAAGCAATGAAATATTAGTTAATAATTTTAACATGCAATTAAATGGAATTTTAAAGATAAATAGTCCAGATTATAAATTTTATTTACTAAAAATTATGACTAAAAATTAATGAATCAAAAGCGCGTCTATGTAATTTCGGTTTAATAATCCAAATGAAATTTTAATATCCCAAATATTATTTTTATTATTAATAATTTTTATTATTTACTTTATTTTTATTTTTATAATTTTGTTTTTGTTTAAATATTTTTGTTTTTGTTTACATTAACAAATTATTGTTCATAAATCTGTGGTCATGAATTATTATCTTTCAAATGCGATTAAAATTATTTATTTGAAAGCCTTGATATAGACCCAATAAATTTATCTCGAATTAAAGTAAATATATATATAAGGTTTCTTTTATATATTTTTTTATTTTCATTATTTAATTTAAGTGAACTTATTTGATTTCTTAGTAAAAGAAACAAACCAGGTAACTCCAGGACTTGGGGATCAGTACCATCGTCAAAATCTATGGTGAGTTTATTAGCTATTCCAGATTCGACAGTAACATTGCACGTGAAGTCTTCTTCGGGTTCAACAAGTTCAGGACAGTCAATTTGAATTGACTCTGGAAGTGCTTTATTTATGAAAACATCAGTCGTCTCTTCTTCAGTCTAAATAGGAAGAGTTAATGGGATTTATTTTTAATCATTCGAATTAGCCTTTCTTATTCTTTTCAAAAATAAACACAAGTTAATTACTTTAGATTAGTAGTATTTATGTGGTTATCAAAAATTGTACTCTAAAATTTTATTCTAAATATTTTTCTGAGATAGATTTAAGCTTTTTTTTGATATTTAACTTTAAGAAAAAATATATTTCAGTATTCTGTCTCCACTTATTTCTGTATGTACAAAAATACAAAATACTTACGAATATCTTATCTGTAGTTCTAGCTGTCAAAATAGCTGTATATTCTTGAGCAATATAGTAGGTATGTTTGCCTGGAAAGTCTGCTTCACTGAAATATATGGAATCTCCTGCACCATCGCCGTAATTCATCGAAAATTCGGTTTCTCTGCAGGGCTTTGAGGATTGTGCGAAATTCATTTCCTGGAAAGGAAAAAAGAAAATCAATTTCAGGTTCAAAATATTCAATTATGTGAATAGTATTTTGAAAGATATTCTATAAATGAAAATAATATTAATCTTAAATTAATTCTTAATCTTAAGCTAATCTTAATAACTTTTAATTTATTATTTTAATTAACGTATTTAAAATATAACTCAATAAATAAGCTTAAAATAATCAAGGTTTATTTATTTTTAATTTTTTAAATTTTTATCTGTAATAATTGAATTTTTCCGTTATTTATTAAGTCTTAGATAATGAAACACAAGAGATTGTGATCGAAATCTCATTGACCGTCAAGTGTTGAAAACGACTTCTGTCCAGTAGCGTACCAAGGGGGGCGGGCTGGGGGGAAGGTCCACCCCGGGCCCCTGCTTGGGAGGGGCCCCATCAACCAGCTTAGGGGGGCCCCCACCAGCCTTATTACCTTTTTTTTTGGGTTGGAAAAGCAAGATTTCCTTTTTTTTTGGGTTGGAAAAGCAAGATTTCCTTTTTTTTTGGTTGTAAGGCAAGCCTAGGAGGCCCCCACCAGCCTCATTTCCTTTTCTTTCTTTTTTTTTTTTTGATTGTTGAATAATGGAACTCCCGCCCCGGGCCCCCAAAGGCGTTGGTACGCCACTGCTTCCGTCATCATCCCTCTGATCCGTTTTGAAAATGAAAACTGTTTTTTGAAGATGAAATAATCTCTAAAAGAAGAGAGGTGTTTCGATAATACAGAATAGCATACAGTCTGTCTCCATACATGATTCTCAGGAGACGAAAAGTAAACCAACACGAGGATTGGTCTTTAGCAATTGTTGCCAACGCCTCAACATCTTGAACAACATTCATGAAGTGGGATCACCACCGTAAAATGCTTTGCCAAATACGAAGTTTTAGGAAAATATTTTTGTAGGCCCAAACAAAATTTAATATTTATTGATTGAATGTCACTCTGCTTCTCTTCTGCAAACGAATAAGGGAACTCGCTACTATAAAAACACATTCAATTCTCGACGTTAAGTGATCTGTCCCTAAGTGAGAATGCGCATGCGAACTATACAATAAAGAGCTAAAGTCTGCTGGCTATGTACATGTGAAATACTGTTTACGTATAGTTTAGCATGACTTCTGAAACTTTATGCCTAATGTCACATATATGCTACGAATACAATGTTTACTTAATAATCTCATAAGAATTTTTATCAATACTTTACCTCTTTACTAACGAGTGGACCTTCGTCAGCTGTGAAAGTTAGATCGATGATACAAAACGGTGGATCCAGTTTGTATACACTCAGGTCCTGTTCACCCCCGCATATTCCTGCACTTCCATTAACACATGGTACTTGGCAGTACGTGTCTTTATCCTTAGGCTTCATACCTGTATTGTTTCATTTATTAAAATTTTGAGTTATAAGATCATAAACTAATTAAAAATAAAGTTTAACATTTGAATTGCTTTTTCAGAATGAGACAATATTTCTAATGTTACCGTCGGTATCGTCACCGCAAAGACAAATTGACGCCGCCATCACGCCTGCATACTTTTTGTCAGCATCTGAGCAAGCCTCAATGCAGGACTGAGGCAGTTCTTCAATTGAATAGGCACTAGGAGAAACGCTCAAGGCAGGTGCAGTGTAAGAATCTTCGTGACATCCCAGATCCTCCACTAGAAAAGAATTTTAATATTATTACAAAGAACCATTACTTGTAATATTGAGTAATATTCAAAGTGTAAATATATTGACAGATTAAATTTTATGGTTGTTGAAAAATGTAGCTGAATTCGGGATTCAATAATATTGAATTTGATTTTCTTTATCTGCATCTTAAGTACTGGTGCATTCTTAATTGAATCTATGCTGTTTATTGTCCTATTTAGTAACTACTTTAAATAAGGCACTGAAGAAAGAGAGAATGTAAACAATATTTATGACAATATATAATATATTTATTATACTGTATAATACTGCTTTAGTCAAAATTACTGTTTTATTTAATTAATTTGATTATTTCATTAAGTATTGGTTAAGGTATCCATTCAGTCTTTTTAAGTCACAATCATTGCCATTTTCTGATTTTTTTAATTATGTTTTTCATATATCACCACTAATTAGCATGAGAAATAAAGACTTTGTTTAGTAAAATGTGAAATTTCTGTTTTTTACACAAAACCCTACTGATTCAGACAAAGTATTAAAGATATACTGAAAGGTATTCAAAATTGCTGGATTCAACGGATAAGTGAGTAAAATATAAAGAAAGCAGAATTCAACAGAATGGCACATTTAATAAATTTCGTTGCTACACCCAAAAAAGGCAGACAAGTTCTCTAATATGCTTCAAACATAACGAAGATGTACGAACATACACCAATAGAATTGCACAAACTCCTAAGATGCCAACAAAGGAGAGAATGATAAGGAAACAACATAGCAAGTATCGTAAAACTACAAAGAATAGTTTAAATTATAATGCTATTAAAATAAGGATATTTGTGAGAAGCAGTTAAAAGAAAGAGGGCCCGGTAGCCGAGTGGGTAAGGGCGCTTGGCTGCGGGTTGGAGGTAGCGGGTTCGATTCCCGGCCTCGGCGGAGGGCGGGAATTTTTCCACGCTTCTTTCTCCTCCAAACGGGTCCTAGGGTCTACCCAGCCCTCTGTAGAATGGGTACCGGGTTTTTTTCCTGGGAAGTTAAGGCGGGCGGGCGTCGGGCTGACCACCCGACCTCAATCTAGTCCCGTTGGTCTCGAAACGCTGGGAGCCTTACCTCCCACGCTCCCTTGGGCCTACATGGCCTGCTCATGGGATTGCTTAACTTTTTTAAGTTAAAAGAAAGAATAATTAAAAATACCTGAGATGGAAACAACAATTTAATTTTCGGACTGAAAAGAAATCTTAAAGATAGCGCAAAGAAAAGACAGATAGGAAATAAGAATTGCATATTTCAGAATGCAAGAACTATAAACAGGATTGACAAAATTCAAAGGAGATGACACGAAATCTGCAGACAAGTTTTCCAGTCTGAAGGAATTGAAAAAGAAAAGGAATTTAAAGAGGACTAGGCCATCCCCTTGTCTCCCCCTAGTAAGTATGAGATAATACAAGAAGAATCGATTCCAAGCAGTTATGGCAAAAAGTGATATTTTATTCCTTTTTGAATAAACTCATTATTTGATAACGCGCTCCATAAAAAAAAATGAACATTGAAATTCAAATTTTAATCTAGTAGGCTAAAATTAATGAGTTGTTTTCTTTTTTCTCTGGCTCTTCTCTCATTGCGCCACACACACACAAAGGGAGTGATAAGAAACAATAATTTGAATGTAGTTCCCGTGACCTAATGGATAAGACGTCTAACTTCGGATCAAAAGGTTGCAGGTTCGATTCTCGTCGCGAACGTTTCATTGTAGTAATTTTTTCACAGGAACAATTGCGCCGGACAGACAGACAGAGAAATAAAAGATTTTAGTAATATAGAATGTTACACCAAAGAAATGAGAAGAATGGTACAAAGAAAACAATAAAGAAAAACCGAAAGCCTGCATAGGGACATGGCCTAATAGTGAAAGTGACCCATTTGAGGTCAGAAATACATTAAGGGACACGGACACGATCTTGAATAACGATGCCTTTTTGGCCCAAACTTGCAGGTGAGACGTCAACTAAGATTTTTTCGATGGACAGAGAAGACACTTTAAGTTACGTTTGGCTGATGATGGAACTGAGAGAATGATGTTCGGAACTTTCGTGTCATCGAGAACATGACATTAATGCCTATGGGGAGACAAAATAAATAGCGGGGACAATTGGACCCACCCAATCGATAGTATTCTAAGAGAGGATCATTTTATCATTTAGCACCCGTATTCCGAAACATGGGTTTCACCCTTAAATTCGACTTCAAAGTTAAAACTTCACTTGACAAATATACCAACTTAGGAAAACGCTACGAACTTCAAACTTGGCATGCATATACACCTCAATATATACCATTATACCATGTATAAACCTAAAAGGTACCTAACCCAAAATCTTGACTTATGGGCCCATAACCAGGTGTCCATGTCCAGGTCACGTGGATCTGGTGTAGTAGGGGTGCATGTGGCATACTATTAGAACCAGTATATCCAGGGCAGATGAATGCAACAAAAGCCAGAGCTCTACCTACTACGATGGCCGAGCAATTTGCAATCAACGTTGTACCTTGACATGGACGTTATCTACGATACGGTAAGAGCTGGAGAGATGGGTCCATAGACTTATTCCTTATTAACACCCCCTTAATCTATTTCTAGCCTCAAATGGGTCACTTTCACTATTAGGCCATGTCCCTAAGCAGGTTTTCGGTTTCTCTTTTAACAATGAAACAAAATAATAATAAAAAGCAAGATTCAAAATAGTTGTCGATATGATCTAAAGAGGAAATTGGTGTATGTGATTACTTTACTGGAGAAAATTAATAACCTTTTTTTCAAATTCGCACTGTATTGTAAATTTATAATTTACTTCATATTTACAATGTAAATTTAAATTTAAATATTCCTTCATTATTTGCTCTCACCAGTATAAATTGCAGAAGTTGCTGCTGTAAAAAACAATTACAATGTGATAAAAGTCAATGGGAGCAAATCTGTAGACCACACTCCAAAAGACTTTTACAAAGTATTTTGTTTTTCCAAAAACATTTCAACCACCTACTTCTCAAAATAAACTAACTATTAATAATCCTCACCATTATCAAGAGGAAAAAAATTCCTTATATTAGTAAACATAACAACATTCACTAATTCCATCATCAGTATTATCAATCAATGACAATCTGTGAGGTCGAAATTTTCATCTTAATGAGTTAATGTTATTTACGATAGTGTAGATGACGTCGAGTCAGGAATAATAATCAGACGATAATACACGATGTTCAGTGAAGATATTAAAATTTAGAAATCAGCTTTAAATGAAAAAGTGAAAACTGTCCGAATTAGTTCTTTTGTTTTAAAAAAATATTGCATTACATATTGCATTCGTAAAAATTTTAGAATGTGACTTCTTACCTGATGATGTTCTTCCAAAAATTATAGTAAAAATCTGTAAAAGATAAAAAACAATTTAAAAAATAATTAAAACTTAAAAATAATTAATTTAATATTTGAATCAACAGAATATGTGAGAAAAGGTTAAAAATATCTGCAATACGATCCCCACAACAATGCAAACCTTAAATGCTACCGTTGTGCATCAACTTCAAGTATTAGAATGGTGCTAACGTGATTGCACAACGATTGTTATTAGTGTTCCACGATGAATCTTTAACGAGTGTTGTATATTATTTTAGTAAAGGCAAACGAGCATACCGCGAGAGTATTCTAAATTTGAAGCATTATAAATGTTTGACGGCAACTTCCATTTACATAGGAGAATTCTATGAAGTATACAATTAAAAAATTACCGTGAAATGAAAACCTATTAAAAAACAAACAAACAAACAACAAAACAATAAACCGTCTGTAAAATTGGAAAATTAAAATGTTGAAGAAGTGTAGTATTGGAAAATCTATGTAGCTTTTAAGTACATTTAAATTATAGTATATTCACTATCATTTTCTCACTCAACAAGATGACACTTGTATAACATTAAAAGCATTCTAAAGAATAATATATATTGTGGTGCAATTATCTCCTGTTTATTAGAAGTTGCTCATGGACTGGAAATGATCTGCTGAAATAGTTGACGAATGTCAAGGGTGGAATCTGTTAATTGTGAAAGATATTCCTGAGTGCTGTAATTAAGGTGATCCAAGAGTGGTAGGACATTGGAAAGAACATGAATCTTCGGAGAGATAGGAGTTCCAAGCCCTAGGCGCTATTAAGTTGCTGGGCCTTCAACCAGAGTAAAAATTTAAAACAAATGCAAATAATGTATTAAAATGCAATTACTACGGCTCGAGTAAATGTGGAAGTTCTTAGAATCTTTTTTGTCAAATTTAACTTTTGGGGACCTCTTTACCGGACACCAGGCAGGCGCGTCAGGGCCTGTGCGTAAGTGCCTCATTTCAGATGAGTGTAGATTGCTCCGTCCTAAGCAAACAATGCATCAATGTTTCTCAAACTCTGATTCACGAACGGAATTACAGTGAGATAAATTATGCGAAATATCGTATAAAATTGACTGATTAATCAAAATATCTTTCACTGATAAAAACTGTCAAATATTCTCTATTGAAGTTAATGATTGTACTATATATTCAATTCAAGTTGAGATGATTATTAAAAAAAAAAAAAAAAAGGTACAATGGGTAAACAAAATGAATCGGCAAAAATTCTAATACTCGTAATTAAATACAAAAATTAAAGTTGCAATTTTAAAGAGTTCATTCAAATTCATAGCTTTCTTGCAAAGAAAGGTTTAATTATAAATTTGCAATAAAATATCTTGCATGAAATGACTAGAAAACACCAATCCTGTCAGGAAGATATCTTACTGATGCAAATATCTTCTTTATATCTTTAAAATATCTCTGTCGCGCATCCACCGCACTAAGTGTATTTCCCAAAGGTGAACCACCTTGAGATTTGTGAATAGTGATTTATAATACCATCAGAGTCCTTAAGGGTATCTAGTATCCATAAAAATTTTAGCTCAAAACCTCAAAATTTACGGCAGTTAGCCACGTCACAACTTTGTTGTCACGTCCCACTTCTAAGCCCTACCCCTTAAAAATCCGTGAACAGATTTCGACTTTTTGCTACTCATTTATAGTTAAACCAATGCCCTAAAAGCTCTAAAACGTTTGTGGCAAAAGCTCTAAAAACAACATGAGTATAAGAGTTTGAAGATACGAAAAAATCGTCCAAAAAATGAAAATATATATATTCGGGATGTATGACCTCTGATCAGCTCTTATCACAAGGTCCCGGGCTCATCTCTTCAGGTACGAAAGAACGCAATAGTGTATTTTCCTTTTTGAAAATATGATGATAATATAATATCATACAATTATATCATATATATAATATCATATAATATATAATATCATATAATTTGTAGGAGAGATTTTCAGGAGCGAAGAAACAACGAGTCAAGTTTGGAACTCAACTGAATTAATTTATAAAACATAAAACATGGGTTTTTATAGATTTTACAAAGTTATATTTCATTAGATAAGTAATTAAAAATATACATAGTGATTGGACAAGAACATAATGAATTTAAATGAATTAACTAAGTAAACGGCTGTAACGGAAAAGAATTTAAAAATAAACAGAACAGCAATAATTAGGAAATAGAAAACGAATGATTTTAAAATAAATAACGGTAAAGATTAAAATGAATAAGATATAGATAGATAGATATACAATTAAATACAAATAAATGATTTCTAAAAATAGTTACTGTAACTGTTATAAACAGTTACAATTTTCCTCCCACAAGATTTTTTTGCCCTTAAAAAAAAATATTATTAATTCCCATCAAAAAAAAATCCACTAATAAAAAAAGAAATTGAGCGAAAATATAAATGGTTAAATAAACTCATTAACAAAATAAACGACGCACCTAGAAGGAGACAAAAATTGGTGGAGAGGAAGATTATGTACAGAATAGAAAATGATTAAACTTTCAGACAAAATGAATGATTTATTAACTTGTTACAGAGTTACAAAGTAACGAGCTCAATAAGGTGTTGACCCACCTCTACCCTGAATGCAAGCTGCCACACGACGTGGCTAGAGTGATAAAGCTCCCTGATGGTCTCCTGCGGTATTTCTTGCCAAATTTGCTCCAATTGTCGGGCTAGGTCATCCACATTCCCTGGTGGATGCAGTCGCCTTCCCATCATATCCCAGACATGCTCGATTGGAGAGAGATGTGGGGATCTGGCTGGCCAAGGAAGTGTTTCACAAGCTGCTCCGTATGTGGTCTGGCATTATCTTACTGAAAAATAAGGCCAGGGTACTGTAAAAGGAAGGGTAGCAAAACAGGTCTCAGAATGTCGTCGACGTACCGCTGTGCTGTAAGTGTGCGGCTAATGACGACCAAAGGGGTCCGGCTATCAAGGGAAATGGCACCCCAGACCATAACTCCTGGTTGAGGGCCTGTGTGGCGTGCAATAGTGAAAGCAGGATCGGCACGCTGCCCTGGGCGTCTCCAGACACGTTTGCGACGATCGTCAGGACACAGTTGGAAGCGGGATTCGTCGCTAAACACTATACGTCCCCAGTCAGCATCATTCCAACCGGATCGAGCCAAACACCACTGTAATCTGGCCCGACGGTGTGCAGACGTGAGTGGCAGGTGGCGTAGCGATCGGTACGAGCGTAGATGTCGCTCTCTCAGCCGTCTGTGAATGGTCATGGTGGACACTCGTGTGCGGGTCGCACGTTGATGGTTGATAACGATGATTCAGGCGCTGTGACAGCTGATCTGACAATCACTCTATCCTCCCGCTCTGCTGTGGCCCTAGGTCGACCGCTACCTTCATGACGCTGAAATCTGCCATTGTCCACCCATTCCTGCCAGCATCTTCTAATCGCTGCACTTCGATCCATACGACGAGCGATTCTCCGATTTGCCCAACCTGCTTCTTTCAATCCAATGATTCGACCTCTTTCAAACTCTTGACAGTTGCACGTAATGAGCTCGAATCCTGCGGCGAAGCATTTTTTCAGTCGTTGAAAGGGACCCTAACTCGCAATGCAACAGAAATTTTGACCATCAGATTGAGAATCGCTTCTTATATACACCTGCTGAGTGCACAGTTCCGATGCGCTGTAGCTCTCGCTATTCATTCATTGGACACCAAAGTTTAATCATTTGCATGGGCGGTCCCAATGTCTTTGCTTACGAAATTTCATTACAATCGGACAACTCCTTCTAGGTGCGTCGTTTTTTTTTGGTAATGAGTGTATAAACACAGATATGTAAACACAGATATAATACAAATCTTTCAAAATAACGAATCCCAATAAAAGACATGAATCTAAAATACATAGGTATTCTGTCGTTTAGATTAAAAACATAAAATGCAGGACGTTTCCGTCTACCGGTAGACTATTCTCAACTGTGCTTTTAATGGGGAGAGATGGGTTTAAATAGTATCTAATGATGTTATTGGACAGTTCGCTGTTGATTGTGGGTAAATTGACGATGTTCCAGGATTCACGTAAGATAAGGGAGAAGACAGTTGTCCCTGATCTATTATTTGAATTTGATCAAAATTGGGGACATTGGTAGTTAATTTATTGTGCTGATATAATATTGATTTGTAATGGTCTTTATTTCTATAGTTTACCTGGTGCTGTTTCAATCTTTTTACTAAAGATTGTGTGGTATAACCTATATATTTTTTATTACAGTTGAGGCAAGGAATGGCATAAACTACTTTACTTTTTGTGTGAATATCATTTCTATTATTAGATCTACAACAGGTCAGTTTGTTATTAGCCTTGTAATAACCCTGATATCATATTTTTTTTAGGAGCTGTTTTATGCTGCGATTAATCCCTTGTATGTAAGGAATAATCGCCTGGTTGTAAGTTTCCTGTGTATTCTTTGTTATGATTTGTCGGTTTATGGTTTCTGGCCTTGTTGTAATTTTTTGTTAATAAATTTAATCGGGTAGTTGGATTGAGTGAAGATTTGCTTTAGATGGTTTATTTCTTTCC
>JAFIDM010009631.1:125200680-125225949 GCA_023159025.1 Thereuonema tuberculata | reverse complement strand
AATTGTCCTTAACTGTAATTAAGATTATTCTGAATTTAAGTGTATTATATTTGTGTTTACATTTCTGTGTTTATATTCAACCTTTTACATTTTCGCTCAATTTCCTTGTTATTAGTGGAATTTTTTTTTGGAGGGGGGGAGGAATTATTAGTACTTTTTTTTTTTTTTTTTTTTTTAGGACAAAAAATCTTAACGGGGAGAAAATTGGAACAGTTTATATTAAATATTTTTTAGAAATCATTTATGATTTACAATCCTTATGACAATTCACAATTAAATCCATCTTTGCGAAGAAGTTATGAATTCAAGATGCCATCTGCAATTATATGTATATATATACACAAAATAAAACAGTACAGTTTTTCCACATTTTCTTGGTTTTATGAATTTTTAAAAAAAGTTTCAATTATTTTTCAAATTTATTTTCCGGAAAATGCAATGGCAGAGCGATGGTAAATATGCTACTGCCACCGTAAAATAGTCATGGTATCATGAAAGAAACAAAAAACAAATACATTGGTTTTACGATTTTAATCTCCATTCCTTTAATTGTAATTGTAAAGAAAATGCTTTAAACAAAAATTTTCCTGTTTTTATAAGACCTACTAGTTTATTGAGTTTCAAAAAAATTCGTCCACTAATTAGTTGTTAAAGCCGAATGAACATGCCCATCTAATCCCGAACCTTTTTAAGTGCTCTCCCGTTAAAAAGGTGTCTAAACTAAGTGCTTAACGCTGCCTTGACTACCTTATGTTTTTGTATTTTTTAATACATTATTAAAAATAAACAAGAGAAAAAAAGTAATTTACGATATAAATAAATGTTTGATATGTTTTGAAGTAACGAAGCTTGAGAAATTTACAAACTGTGCGTGAATAGAAACAGGTAAAAGAAAGAGAAAAAAAACAGCGTTGATTCAGTAACTGCTTTTGCTGATGGGAAAGTATGATTCTCAGCAGCTGTTAATAGTCGATTTTCATGCTCTCCTGTAATTACTCTAAAATTCATAATTCATACCGACTTGCGAAAACAATTCCTTATAGTTGAACACATGATAACAGCGTAAGACATCGATTGTTTTTTTTCAGTAGCAAAAAAAAAAAAAATCGTAGTGATCAAAAAATAGATAAATATCAAGTTAACATCAACTACATACCAAAGTTCTACCAAAGTTCTACAAAACAAAAAAACGACATCAACTCTCCATGATTTAAATTTAATTCGATATTGGATTTCACTAGGACAATAATTATTTGATGAAATTTTAAATGAAAAAACTGCAAGTTATGCAACAATTAATGTATTCGAGTTTTTTGATACAAGTCAATAGCTAAATAATTAATACAATTCGATTTTAAATGCTTTCCATTGATTTAAGCCTTCAATAGAAACATGCACCAAGATTACATTAATCTGTCAAGACTACATTGAGCATGCGCATTGCACTATACGACCAGAAGAAAAATTCAATCACAGATATGCCAGCGGAGAAATTTGTAGTAGTTCATTTTTAAGTAAACAATACTTTATAAGGGTCAATTAATAAAACTAAGAATACCAATCACATCTTAAAGAAGTAAATAATATCAAAGGAGTAAATGCTCACATATCATTACAGTTTGTAATTTGGTAGACATTTTTTTTTTATTTTTTTATTTTTCGTATTAGATAGATTACAATAAGCAGAATGAAAAATTAAAATCAAACTAAGTCATACCGAAGACAATCACTGTATTATATTGTTTTGGAATACGTTACTTACTATACAGATATTAATTAATTCTGTAATTAAGATATAATTCAGCAGATCAAAAACAAATTCTTATTTTCAGTTTCTGTATCTCTTCATTAGCAAAACTAAAATAAAAACTTTTTTTAAATTCAAAACATCAGCATTTGTTCTAAATAGTTTAAAAAGGAGAGATAAATGCATTTTTTTTTATCTTTATTTAAGATAAAATTTAAAAGACTAACAAGAATACATCGTGAGGTTCAACTTCAAAATTTGATTACTTAGTACTGTATTATTTTCTGAAAATGGAAAAAAAAACCGGCATAGGTGAGTGAAGTATCATAATTCCTCTATGATTTCAATATTAATTATTAACCAAGAAAATTATTGAAAAAAATAATTAAACCGTTTTCAAGTGAAAAAAAAAAATTTATTCATTAGAAATATTTCTTAAAAGTATTATATACATTATTAAAAATTACTTATTTTAGATAATAACCTCTCACAATCCTATCTACGCTACTGCAAAAAATGCAAAATATATGCTAATTAAATATATAATTTTTAGATTTGGAAAATAATGAGCAAATTCTCATAAATTTTCCCATCTAAAAATAGAAAATAGTAATTAATAAATGAAGTTTGTTATTCTTAAAAGTACAGGGTGCGTCAGTATTTCATCTAAGGAAGGGAGGAGGGGGTGCACGGTGTAAGTTCTAATGGCGGCAAAATAAGACGCAAAAGAATATTTAAAATATAATTTTTGAGCTCTTTGAATGCTCTTTCTTTTTTTATCATATAATAATGAGGGCTCGGCAGTTTATGGCCAGACCTGGACATTCAAAAATAAAAAAAATCAAAAAATCTAACTACCTTACTCTCTTCTTACAAAGCATTACAAAATCTAATTTTGCTTTAAATTTTGCGATTTAAAATTGAAAATTTTATTTTCTGTATCAGATGTTTTCTTTCCCTTTAGCTAAAAATGTTGCCTGTTTTAAGGGTTCAATAAAAAGTGGTAAAAAGAACTACGGGATTCGATAGTCTTAGGCAAGAAGGGAGAACGGCATTCATGCAATACTTGATGCAAAGACCATAAAAATTTGTCAATTAATAATAATTAATTAGTCATGTTAAGGAACGATGCAGAAAAAAAACGACCTTTAATATCTCGAACACCAGGGAAAGTAGTCTATTCTGGTATTTGTAAAAGTGATTTAAACTCATTATGTACGAGTAGTTCAGTCAATTTTAAGAAAACAGCATTCATTTAAGCCTTGATACCAACGTTAGGTGCCTGAGGTTACAAAGAGGATAACATTTTCAGATGTCATCATGTCTTGGCGTGGAAATTCTTTAGAGTGACTTCTTTCCAAGTCACAGTTATTTTACTGGTAACTAATAACCAAAATAAATAGAAATGTCACAAGCCAGCTCAAAATGCACTGGAAGATGTAACATCACATTTGTGGAACCAATGATCATTCAAAATTCAACGAATGCAGAACGATATTTGGATATGTTAAGAAATTTTGAAAATCAAGATCTAATACTTTTTGATTTCTCCTTTGGGACAGATGTTTATCAAACCATACCTATGGATAAATTTGCAAAAAAAACCAAATATGACTATTCTCAGTAAAATAACTCGAGAAGATTACAAATAGCAATCGAAATATATCTATAAGATTAAAAAATGTATGTTATATGTTGGGGTGTATACGAAGAATTTTGAAACTTATTAATTAAAACTGAAGTAATTCAGGAATAATTCTTCATTTATTTTTTGCTTATTTAATTTCGTGGATAAATAACATGAATACAAGATTTAAAAAAGAGGGATTGATTATCATAAACCCTGAATTTATACAAGAATTAATGAGCTCTCGGAATGCGTGATAGTAAATATGTTGTGAAAACGGCTTTGGGGGTTTTAGGTCTAGGCCAAACAAGAACATGGGATCTTAAAAGCTTGTTCTACTTTTTTTTTTTTACAATAATTGCCCTGAATAGTATATTTACACATGAATCAAAAGCTCCCTTTCAAATTTACGGTCTTTATTATTCTTTAAATAATATTTTTTAGAAAAATTACATATTCAACAATATATATAAATATATATACAGTATACAGTATATAACACATTTAATGTTTGAGAAAATTAGAGATTGTAAAATGAAGCTTTTCAAAAACTGTTTATCTACTGTTAGTAATAATAAGATGTTTTATAAAAGTATCTAACATTATGAACATCACTGCTTGTCAGTGCTGCAAAGACATTTGCAAATACTTTATACATTTAAACATATACATTTTTATATATAGTGTACAAAAAATATTAAATTCTTATGTTTAAAACTTTTAAGTGCGGTTTTTTTTATAAACGCACCAAGACGACACTTTCGAGATTGAAATCAAATTAAAATCAAAATAATATTGCCGAAATATATTGAAGGAATAAAAGTTTTTAGATGATAGAGTGGTTTATTGCGCTTCTGTTATCCTGAAAACTATTTATGTATCACATTAATGTTTTTGTTATACTTCTTTACATACCACATCTCCAATATAAGCAGTTTTAAGTTTTTTGTTTTTTTTTTATTTTCATGGATATAAAAAGGGAATAATCAATAGAAGAGTTAGGGGGACTATACGCGAAATTTGATATTTAAACGAACATTAATCTCTCTCAAGTGCGATCTTCGGTAGCGGAAGGTACGCGATCAACGGAACTCTAGGCGCCCAACAGGGCGAACCCCCTAGAAGAATCCATAGACGAACCAGGGAAAGATACAGAGGTGGTTTCCCGTTGCCTCCCTCAGGAAATCATTAAGGAATGACTTCAGACCAAAGAGAAAGTGAAGAAGAGGCTGACAAACCACAGGAAAGGAAATTGAAACATCCAAGCCTCGTCCGGGATTCGAACCCAGATGCCGGAACACGACCGCATGGCAGACCGCCGCCCAGACCGCTCGGCAATGCCGGTACGGCTCGAAAATTAATACACATTAAAATTTAATGCAAATCTTTACATTAAATATTATATTTATTATTTATATTTTATTTGTATAATAATATTGAGGAAACTTGAAAAAAAAAATCTAAATGGATTTAGACTGAATTTGTATGTTAGGTAAAGGTTGCTCTAGTGAACATATGGTATACTACTAAAAGTTTTAAAAGACCTTCGTTACTATATTCCATGTATGTCTATTTCGAGATGACTAACATTATTGTATGAGTAATGACTAAAACTCGATGAGTTCTCAAATGTCATTTTCAAGGATGAACTCCAATCCATGTTACGCTTGTATAGTCAGCTCTTCCATAATTGTGAGATTGCTAGCTAAGCATCTCACAATCATGTCTCATGCAAAAACGCCCCACATTTCGTTAATATTCTATAAAATTAGAAAATCTAAATGATTTTATTACTTTATGTGTAAATTGTTTGTGTATATTGTAAATTGTTTATCTGTAAATTATGTTTATGTTTATTTCATCTTTCTAATAAATTTTGGAAATTCTGAACAATTCACATGTTAATATTATTAAAAAAAAAATAAAAAAACCTTAAAAGGGGCATTTTCCCCATGAACTTCCGCAAATAACGCCCCATTCAGATTTTCGACTCGGACAAAACGCCCTTTTTGAAAAATTGTACAAAATGAAGCAATAATCGAATTATAAAAAATAAAAGATCTACAATTTATTATAAAAAACCTTTAATGAAAGTAATCAATTTTTTTAAAAAAATACATTCATGTATTAGAAGTAAAACAAAATTAATCATTTTTTGAAGCCCTCTTTTTTTTCCTTCACACCTATTGAACATTGGCAGATACATTGTGCAAGTCTCGTGAAGCCATTTTAGGCAAACAATGCATTCTATCTAGTACGATGGTAGTTGTCATCACACTGCACATTGATCATCATCTTCATCAGAAATCTCATCGGACGATGACACAACATCATCTTCAGATAGGCCGAGGTTGCTATCAGAAGAATTCAAATTATGGTTTTCTTAATTTTGTTGGTGCACCCGCTTATCTTCCTTCTGATGTTTAACACTCTTTTTTTTCGACAAACATTTGTCTCTTGATTATGTGTTCTGGGGAAGTAAGAACGATAGTTGTTCGCTTTCTCTTAGATTTATTTGTAGCAATTTTAGGAATCTGATAGGACTCACGTTGGTGTTTTTGGAAGTGACCTGCTTCATGGCCTGCATCAAAGCATTTTCCGTCCATTCCTTTTGTAGAGTTTCTCCATGTTTTGAAAGAAAAGTAGTGAGAATAAACCTGGGGCATATTCACATGGGACATATTTCCAGATCTGAAGAGAAAACGCCACGAAAACATTCGAAAACATTACGAAAATATTCCCGCCCTTTTTCGGTCAAATGCATGGTCAAAATAGGCTTCAGTTAGTATCGTTTTCCGAGAAATAATAGATTCACAGAAATTAGTAATACAAAGTAGAAATATATGATGCTTAAATGTTCTCACCAACAAATTTCTGCGCCGCTTTGCTACCTTATTGACAAACTTTTGCAAATTTCTCAGTATCTAAACTCAAACTATGACGTCACTCGCTCGCAGTCTCTATGGCACAATGGCAAATACTTCCGGTAGCGGTAGTGGTCCCATCTCTGTTGTATATTCAGAATTATAGCTACAGTAGGGTAATAGAATAGGAAAGAAGATTGTTAGGGAATCCTACAATATTTTCTCTTGTATACGCTGCATTCTGAAGGCTACTATCAAAACTAATTCTTTACGGTCTCCTTTGACGTAATAACATGGCAACAGATTGTTAGTGTTGGTTAAGTTGTTCTAGGAGCTGAAATTATTTGTCACAGGAAGCATAAATTTTATAGGTTTGTTTTCGTTACTAATTTCTTATAAGTATGTTGGATAGTCTCTAGCGCATCTTGAAGTTATTAAACAAGGCTTTCAAATAATACAATTGAATTTAATATTAGTGACGAAATGTGCATGTAGCCGACATGCAAAGTTGTAATATAAGTGAGGAGGAGATTATGGACTAATTCAGTTGTAAGATATTTCAAGGGTACCCTTCCCATCTTTGGGTAATTGCATTGTTAATACATTTCGCTTCCCAACTTGTGGTTACTATTTTAAGTCATACCTATACACTGTTTTGTCATTATTTACAGCTGTATAGAAAATTACTTCTTGTTATTGAAAAATGAAAGGTCAGAAAGGAACTTTTATCATAATTTCGAACATCTTTCCACAACAAAGACAATGCCAAGTCAAAGTAAACCGTGCCGCCAGATCAAAGATAATGAAATAAGTGGGATCCATCACAAATGAAAAAGCTATCAAGTTAGTATGTGAGAAAAAAATGGGATAATTAAAAGCTGCAAAAGAGTGCGGTGTACAGATATTATACAGATATTCTATTCCTTAATGCTAAGGAAGAATTTAGAGTTTGAAGTTTAAAGGAATATCCAATAAGGCTTTTTAATCTTTGAAGCCACTTTCTACAAAAATGAAAACATAGAAAAACAAATAAACAAGACTTTTTGGACTTTCAATAAAATTCTATGAAAAATAATTATTATTATATTAAGATAGTCTTTCACCAAAATCTTTTTTTGTTTCCTTCCAGAACCTTCCTCCAGGAAATCCCAGATTCGTTAATTTCTTAATGCTTACGGACAGTAATAATAAGAGTCGCTCAAGCTCAGCCTTGAAGTCAAGGAAGCGGCATAATGTGTTTGAACATAGGGGATCGAATCCTAGGTATGCTGGCATAGATGTTTACTTCTTTCCCTGTGTATTTGTCTGCTTTCTTTCAGCTGGCAGTAGCTCTAAAATATTTTTGGGAATTGCGCACCCATCGTAACTCCAACCTATATATAAAATTGAGCTGAAAAATGCTCCCCTTACCCTAAAAAACAAACGGAAAAAGAGTGAATAATAATAGCAAGAAGAAGAATTGAAAAATGATCCAATAAGCTTCTAACCGTTTTAATTTCGTCTTTAGTAATTGAGGCAACAGGAAATAGATTTAAAATATCTAATTTTTGCAAAAATTTCGAGCTATTCTAATTTATTTTTTACAAATAGGCAAATACCCACCATTGCTTAATGCTACTGAATATTTGTTGGTAAAACTTCAGTTCCTGTGCCATGGTGATGGTCCGCTTGGAATAATGTATTTATTGATATTGCTTTCAATGTATGCATACATCAACGAAGTGTAAAAGTCATCTCAAATAGCTGATTGTCGGTTCAGTATATCATTATTATGAGATGTAATGAAAATAGATAAAGTGCATTGCTACAAGATTAAAGTTAATCCCGAAAACTCGACAAATCATTCAATGTATCATTCACTGAGTTGTAATCGAAAATCTGTTGGATTTATAGCTTAACTAATAGTTAACTGTTGAAGGGGAACTGTTCAAAGGCTGGGGAGAAAGAAGATATCCCCCCCCCCCACACTTCTCCGGTAAAGAAACCATTCTACAGATGGCTGGGTGGACCCTAGAACCCGTCTGGAAGAGAATTCAGTGTGGAAAAATCCCTTACCTACGCAGGAGTTAAGATTGAACACGGCTCCTTCAACTCGCAGTCAAACGCCTTACCACAAGTTTAATTATCTACCTGACCCACAATTTAAAGTGAGTCCGAAACAAAAATGTTTTAATTATTCAGTACCCACAGTATTACTGGGGTAAAATATTCATAAAACGAAATAAATAAGAAATTAGTATTCTGGGAAGCAATATCATGAAAAAAACATATTTTCCAATATGTTCGCGAATTTCCAATATTGTTTGAAAGACCTTTCAGAAATATTTAAAAATAAGCCGAATGAGATTGAACATATTTTCGTTCTATTGAAGTTTTCTTTGTAACTTGTCTGTTGTAATGAACTTTAGTATTAATCATGCAAAGAGAGATTACATAGTTTTAGATCTAGGAGGAGAGAAAAGAATTTTCCTAAATTTCGCAATGATATGATGTAGAATTTCAAAATTTGAAAGAATTTCAAAATTCAAAATTAATTAACGTAATAAGCGGTAAAACCTCTCTTACAAGATCAGGACTGCCAATTTAGTTTTCTTCTCATGGTAAAACCTATGAAAAGTTGAATAAATGTTTATTGAATCAGTGTTTAATTATATCTCTTGCATCTGAGTTGAATTTCACATTGACCTAAATATCGGTCTTCAATAACATCTTGCTTTTTTGCCTCTTTCTTTTCTATATTGGGTGTCCATCAACTAATACCCCTTGTACTGTTGAATTTCAAAAGAAACTAACATGAACCGCTGCTTGGACAACCCCAATCTAGTTTATTCTTTGAATTTGCAATTTGTTCAATTTCAATACCTGTTAGAATTAATTTTAAATTTCTTGTAAACAATTTTCCGTTTTTTTAGGATGTCTTGAAAATTCGTTCCCCAAGTAAATTAACAGCTTTCTCGTTCTATCCGAATGAAAGACAATAATTTAACAATTAGACAAAAAACAAACAAACTGTAATTGCGTATTTTTACAGGAAATAGCAAAATGTTACCATTATTACATCCTTCTGCAATGATCAAAGAACTTAATGAGAATCCAATAATTTCCTTTTGGTTTTTTTTAGTCTCGTTAATGACATGGAATTTGTTCTCACTAAGAATGGAAATTCTTTTACGTTCCCAACAAAAGCCAGCTTTAAGAGTAAATACACGATTCTCCTTTGTATACTGTAACCACGTTTTGTAATGTCCTCTAATAAGAAATGGAATCTGAAATTTATTATTTTCTTTAAATGTCACAATCTACTTGTAAAATTATTTTTGAAGAGACTCTGAACAATACAAATATCATTAACCTATCTCCTGCCTTCAAAATAATTTCTTTCTGAAAGAAATAAAAAGGAGATCAGATAGATATTGGTATTTCACAATCAGTATGAATTTTTTTTTATTGGTATTTTCTTACTAATGTATCAGTAGGTGTATATTTCTAAATTAGAACAGAAAGAATTATTTCTGTGATGTTTCTCGTCGAGTGTGGAATTAAAGATTAAACATACAATTCATAGATGATGAAATAATAAATTGGAAAACTTACTAATTATGGAAATCTTAATTATGGATATTAATTTTCTATTTTTGGTCAGTAGCAGCTTAAGTATCCACTGGACTACGCAGCTCACTTTTAAAATTTAAACTGAATATTTAAAGTTTAAAATACAAGAACAGAACAACTAACAAAATGAACTCAGAAAAGTTAAACTTTAAAAAATATAAATGCCAAGTTTCAATCATCAAAATGCTTGTAAGTAAACAAGAAGTTCCAAAGAACTTCAAGCTTACTTAAAATGTTATTTCTTAAAAACAAAATTCAGTTGTGAAAATTACAAACGAAAAGTTTATATTTATATTCGAATTACAACTTCTAATGAATTGTACAAATAGAACAAATTTTCCATTTCAGAATAAAATGAATTAAATCTCCACTATTTACTATAAATGTTTAAATCGGATTAATTTTAATTTTCAAAATCACACGGAGTAGAATGGGGATTTAATATTTATTTGTTTAAAACAATAAGATAATAAAAGAAATACAATAGAAATCAATTTTTTTAATGCCAATGCTTTTCAATGGGAATTTTGCCGGCAAAATCTTGCTAATCTCTCGATAAGGACCCATTTGGTAAAGATTTCAAATAGAAAAGTTAGATCGTCCCTAATTCTCAAATATGCATACTAAGTTTCAAGAAGATCCAGCCAACGGTGAGAAAGTTAATAGGAGAAACACAGAGTAATAGCCTCACTTCCAACTGAAAGTAGATTAGAAAGAATATACAATAATAATGATTAAAATAATCAATATTAATATTCTAATTACTAAATTAAATATTCTATTAATGGTTGAACATTTAAAACAATTTTAGTTAATCTTTTTAATTCATATTTTAACCGTTAAGTTCTTTATATTTAAGCTCTAAATTGATTTCAGTTTGAAATTTATCCTTTGCTATATCCGTTTAATTCAAATTCATTGAAATTATCTAATTATTGTAAATCGTGTCAACCATTCGTAGCATTTGTAAATACCTGCAATAATTAAGTTGACAGAAATTATGCGTTACGATGCTCAGTTCCAAAGCGCTGTAGCTCCGGCTATTCATTCATTTGGTTCGGACTTTTGATGTTTTGCATATTGGGTTTTTGCAAGGTTTTTGCATTGGATTATTTTTTTTTTTGGTGCGTTGATGTTTTTTGTCAAATAGTTTATATCAAAAAGTACAATTCCTTTGCAATCAGATAATCAACATTTTAAATACCGTAGTTATTAAACATTTTTTTGCAATAGCTTTAATTAATTGATTGAGCATTAATTAACTGATTAATAGAAATAAATTGTTTTCATAAAATAAGGCAAAAAAAAAAACTTAAGAGGCTTTTGGGAGGGTGAAGTAGCTTTTTCGAGTTTGTTGAGTGCTCATCTTCTCAACGTATGAAAAGACGTTTAGAATAAGGGCAAGTTAATGATGGAAAAGGATACAAACACATGAAAACGAGAATGACAAACCCCTGGACAAAGTTCAAAGGCTATTAATTATGTATTAATTTTGTTAAGTCTGTTATCGTTTTGTGCTCCAATGTCACTTATAACCAGAGGAAATGATAATGAAAGCTTAGCCGAAGATTTTAATTATCATTTACTCAACAATATTTATATTTTATTATATTTATTTTTATTTCTAATATTCATTTATTTATTTTTTATATTAACAGATGTTATTTTCTTTTACAACAATTAATTGTTTTGCTCAGTGATTTCGCCTGAAAAGTTACTTTACTTTCATATAAAGTAACGACGAAAAAGTTCAAATTGTGAGAATTAATTATAGAAAAATTGAAAATATTACTGCAATTTTTATTAGGCTATTCTTTATTCCTATTAAGCTAAGGAGTATATTTTTGATTACAGCTACCTATCATTCCTTAGTTCTACTTAAAAGCTGATCGATATTAGCTGATAAAAATACAAAGGCTGTAATTAACAATAAATAATAAATTTTTAGAACATCAAGAGTAAATTGACTAGCACACTTTTCATATTTAATTTCAAGCAAATGTAATTAAGAGTTGAGTTGATTTAGTTGAAGTCAAAATTATCAATAAATTCATTAGCAATGGTTTTCATACAACTAACGCTATGACTAAGAAATCACGAAGATTAAGAACTGTTGAAATAAGCTTAAATTTTACATATTAAGATCAACTATAATGACTGAATTATTTTCTTAAAAGGCATTTTCCATTTTTATTGTTTTGCACTTTTTTATCTTAGTGACTTTTCTAAATTTTGAGAACAAAAATTAAGTTTTTGTTAAAAAAAAAATACTGAAAGAAACTAACTTTTTTTTATAAAACTTTGTTTAATGAAAATGATACATCACAAAGTTTGAAAACAATCACTCATTTGAACTTTGACATTTAGCATTCTTACAATTTAATGAATTCTTTAATCTGCTGTATCATTTATGATTGGTAGATAGAAGAAAAGTTGCTTTATTAATACCAATTTTTATATTAATATTGGATACCAATTTCTATTTACTAAGAAAAATATAATCAATTAGATCTGCACTTTAATTGCAAATGACATTAAAACTCATTAATAATGCAAACGATGTCAAAAGGGAACCGCTACTTTTTATGGTTTTTTTTTCAAATATCACCTTTTTTATTTTTTATCTGGAAATTTTTGTTCTCGTAATATAGCAAATCAGATTTCTTAAATTCAGGAAAGCTTTTGTTATTAAAGAAATAATCTTCAAACATTAATTGATCAAATCAAATCAGTAAGTGATTATATAAAAAAAATAGTGATATGTTTATTTATGCAGATGACATTATAATAATAAAGAATGGGAAAAATCTTGAAAAAAATAACAGAAAGTTTGCAAAAACCTTTAATATTTCTGAAAGATGGACACATGATAATAAGGTGGTTATAAATGAAATAAAAAAAAGTCTTAATACAGTCAAAAAACAAATTCCACCACATGAACCAACCACATGTTTTCATAATGCGAAATGCTTACACAGTAGTTTTAATAAATGTTGTAATTATAATAAAGTAGCTGTAGCAAATTATATAAAATATTTAGTATTAACTATAAATAAGACTTATTATAACATATAACATGCACAAAAATTTATTACTACAAAAATTAAAAACAGTAGCATATATATTTTATCATATAAAAGATTTATTGCCAATTAAAATTAAATTACTGCTATATTTTGCATTTTTTGACTAATATAAATTATGCAAGTTTAGTTTGGACTAGAACCTATATGAATCATCTAAAAGCTATTACTAATTTACAAAAAAAAAATACTGAAACTTGTATTTTATACAAGAAACAACGACAATGAAAACTTAAGAATTTAAAAATATAATCTTATCGCTATAGCAAAAATTCCATTAAAAATTAATGATAAATAATTATTATGAATTTATAGATAACAGAGAACAAATAAATAATGGCAAATATAATGATGTTTTTGATGTTTTTAAGAACATCAAAAAAATTAATATAAATTTTCCTTTAATTAAGAATAAATATTGTAAAAATCATTCTATGTAGTCTATATATTGCAAAATATGATTAACAAAATTGATTTAAATCAACTTATATAATTTGCTAATTTCGTCTGTCTGTCAGTCTGTCCGTCCGTCTGTCTGTCTTTCTGTCTGTCTGTAACTCGATATAATTAAGCTATTAAGATAGATCCAAGGTTCTCAATGGTACCATTGAATCAAGGGTACTCAAATTGGATGAAATATTAGTTCATTGTGTCATTCCATGTTGTTTCCATGAAATTTTAACTGAAATTCTAACAAAGCATATGTTCAAAACCAAATAATTTTGTTGCCACTGCACCGATTTTAATTAAATTTGGCATACTTACTCAGTTTTTTACGCTGATTTTGAAACTCAAAACCATTTTTGCCGTAGAAGCTTCGTTCACAAGTTAGCGCAGTAGTTAGATTATACAAAGGTGAGTTTTAAATGCCTGTCGGCGTTATAAGTCAAAAATAATAATTATTCTTTAGATAAATTAAACTTTAGATATGGTTGGTATTACGTTTTTCTTTTTGGGTGGAAAATGATCCTTTAGATTAAACTCTCAGATGCTGTATTACAGGTGTACAGGTAAGAAGTACACCTAAATAGGTCTGATAAACATTAAAAAAAAAAATTTCAAATCAAATCATCAATCGAATCAAATATATATATATATAAATTGGCGAAGTTCGTCTGTCTGTAACTCGATATAATTAAGCTATTAAGATAGATCCAACGGTTCCCAATGGTACCATTGAATCAATAGTACTCAAATTGGATGAAAATATTAATTCATTGTGTCATTCCATGTTGTTTCCACGAAATTTTATTCTTGGGAATTGATCTCGACAACTGAAATTCTAATAAAACATACGTTCAAAACCAAATAATTTTGTTACCACTGCATCCATTTTAATGAAATTTGGCATACTTACTCAGTTGTTTACGCTGATTTCGAAACTCAAAACCGTTTTGCCGTAGAAGCTTCGTTCACAAGTTAGCACAGTATTTAGATTACATTTACTTTATATTTGATAGTTGATAATAAAATGATTTTTCAGATTTTTTTACGCCTGTCGTCCGACAGGCTTTGCTGCTAGTATTATTATAAAGTTTCAAAAATATCACAACTAAAATTTTTTCTAAATGATTGGTTACATAATAATTTTAATTTTATAGAAGATTAAAGATTTGTATGGGTTATAATATGTTCTAAATAATATTTATAACTTTGAAATTTTGAAATTCTTGTAAATGCTTATCATAACTGAAGTTATTGTAGAAGAAAAAGAAGTTATTATATAAAGATAGAGAGGAAAAAGGGTTTTCTTTTCTCTATTAAGAATAATTCTTCATGTAATAATATATAAAAAAAATATAAAATGATTATTTGATAATTCATGCATTAAGTGGATAATATAATAATTTTTAAATTTTTAATAGTTACAGTATTTAATTTATTTGTTTGAAATTTTCATTGAGTAAACACAAAGTGGGAAAAAAATAATTTGAAATTAATTTGAAATGATAATTGTTCGTTTATATAAACAAATTAAACATCAGTTGGGATTGGTGATAAATCCTAACAAGACTTGAATATATATTAAATAGTTTTAAAAAAAACTTTACTACATTTAGAAAATACAGGATATAATCAAGTAAATAATACTTGATAATAATGAAAAAAATTAAATACGAAATCCTGTTACTTAAAATCAAAACAGCCTTCCAGAACAACTCATATATACACTATATGGCCAAAAGTATTCGGACATCTCGTGATCGGGACGCGGAGGCTCCTGAAGCATATATTAATATGATGTCTGTCCCCTTTTGCATAGATGACAGCTGTGCACGTCTGGGAAGACTTTCCACCAGGTTTTGATAGGCGGTCTCAGGAACTGACTTCCAGGCGGCCATGACAGCTGAAGTGAGTCCGGCCACGGAAGATGGGCGATGTAGGTGGGCACGTAATCTGCGTGTTATTTCGTTCCACAGATGTTCAATGGTGTTGAGATCGGGGCTCTGAGACGGCCAGTCAAGTTGTGGAACACCCGTGTCGTCGACCTCGGTCGCACAAGGTTCGATGTGTTACGGGACAGTTATCCTGCTGGAAGAGAAACGGGCCTTACCCAAGCTGTTGCCACATAGTTGGGAGGGCAGTGTTGTCCAGAATGGCCCGATACATCGCAGAGTTCATGTTGCCCATCACAGGAACTAAGGGACCCAGACCGAACAGCGAGAAACACCCCACACTATTACGCTACCGCCACCGAACTTAACAATTGGCACAATGCAGTCGGATAAGAAGCGTTCGCCGGGCATCCGCCAAACCCACAGGAGTCAATCGGACTGCCAGATCGTCAAGCGAGATTCATCACTCCACAGAACGTTTTTCCACTCCTCCACAGTCCAATTGCGGTGAGCTCTGCACCATTGCAACCGATGCTTCGCATTGACGATGGATTGTTTGGCTTGTGAGCGGCCGCACGGCCGTGGAAACCCAAGTAGTTTAGCTCTAGGCGAACAGTCCTGCTGCTAGGGACAATGCCCGAAGCATGTTGGAACTCCGTCGTCACCACTACCAATGGAGACTTGAGATTTTGCTTCCCTACTCTCTTAGGGTTCGACGGCTACGGTCAGTCAGTTTTCTCGGTCTACCACTTCGTGCAGCTATCGTTTCACTGCCTCGACGTGTCCATTTTACAATTACATCACTCACAGTTGATTTCGGCAAGTGCAGAATGTCCGCAATTTCACGAACAGAGTACCTACAACGGTGGCATCCGATTATCACGCCATATTATCGAAATCATTGAGCTCGCCTGACTTATTCATTTTATCGGGAATTATGACCGCCCAAGCCCCCACTAACGTTTTTATAGCGTCCAATGACGCATCAAACCTCTTGAGCTGCCTGATCCACTTCGTCGGAAGGGTGTCCGGATACCATTTAGTATATCAATGTGGACTCGTAAATGATCTGAAAGAAATGCCTCCAAAATTGATGTCGAGTTGTCACGTGACGGATTGTCGGCAAATGCTGTGGAAAAGTGTGTCCTTGTGAATGTGCATGTGGTGAAGCAAGTGGCAGGAAAGCCAAGCACTACGTTCGGGGATCTATTTTACTAAACCACGGAAGTAACGAAAGATGCCACATTATCTACGTGGGTCAACCAGACGTCCCAAGACATCATGGTCTCCGAGACGATCTCCAAGATGTCAAGTCTTCCTTGTTATCTACCGGAACTCACGTGATATACGATCAAACGTGAGGTCTCCGAGACGCGCTAACAGGTTGTGAGAAAGCGGTCGCGGTCAGGGTGGTGAAGAAATTATCTCACAATCCAAGATCACGAGATCACAGGTTTGCTAGTAAATAAATAAACTGACTGCATAAGTAAAGGTTTTAATTTCATTATCTGTGAAAGGATGTAGGTGTAAAAACTTTCTGACTTGCATACACATTTTTTACATTTTTAAACTGGGTTTATTACATGGAATACGAAATATCATTCAGAAAGCAGCAAACGACACTATATCCGGTAACGTGTTGAGCTTTCGACATTATGAATGAAATTAAGTGGTAAAAGCCAGAACTAGTTCTGCAGTTTACCCAAGTATGTTTTTACATGACTTACAAGCTTCATCTCACCAACTGTGTTTAAGTACAATAGGATTCTTCCCATATCGTTCCATAGTTTAGCTTTATTGAATGTTTCATTCGAGAGTTACCGTGTCTACAAAGTACAAAATTTACAGAGTTCAATTTTAATCAAATTCTTCCTGTAATGGAGACATTGGGTTTAGCGAAAACATGAGTTCAGTTGTTTTTCATTTGAAAGATTATTGGTAGGAGCTTTTCACGTAAACAGGATTTTATCATATTAAAAGGGAGCAGCTATTTCATTCTGAATTAGCGATCATCAGATGAGAGATTTTTAACATATCTTGTACTCCGTAGTATTGAAATTTTTTCTTTAAAGCAGTAACAAAATAATATTGTTTTCCTTAAGATGGTTATAACAACCCAAACATTATATTTTTATTGCATTTTTTACGACCACTTTTAATATTTTTTGATAATAATCTCATTTTAATTACTTGTAGAAATTTTTATTATCAAATTAATTTTATAACATAATTATTTAATTATTTATGTTAATTACTACCTACTACTAAACACTAATGATCTTGTAGTAAATAAATGAAAAATACAAAACAAAAAACAAATTAAGTGAAATATAGTATTTGATCTGGCATTGTCTAAAAATATGGTAATGAATCATTTTTGAAAGACATTCTGAGGACAATTTCATGAGAGAATTCCACAAAAACGGCAAAAATCTCTAGCCCTTGTGCAAAAGCTTAGTTTTTGAATTTATTGAAGCTTAAGTTATCAATGAAACGTCCACGCTGATAGATGATTGAAATAAAATATCAGTACTGAATAAACAACTATCAAAAAGGCAAATGGGTCTAAATGAAGAATCGTCTAACAGAATAAGTAAAACGAATTCTGTTAATAGAGAGATAATACATATTAATAACCCACAGTAATTTGGAACTTTTTTTCTTGTGTCTTGGCGAATAGATATTTGGTTATAAACATAATGGATTTTAGCAAAAAGAAAAGATTTATAATTGCAATTTTGCTTTCTGCATAATACTTAATAAAAATTTAATACTTAATAACAATTCGAATTCTTTTCAGAAAAGAGTGGCAACTGAGATGAGATAAGTAAGAAACGATGTATTTTATTGTCTTTAATAACATAGTCCGTAGTAGAATGTCTGTTTCTAAATCAGAATAGTTTCATATCAGGTATACTGATAAAGTAAAAACATAGTTAGCAGGACATAAGTTCGATTGAGAATGCTGTCAGCCTGTCTGTTTTATCGGAGTTAGTATATTAAAATTAATGAAGCTTTTTTTTATTAATTTTAGTTTATTTTTGTTAGTTTGTTTGTTTGTTTGTTTGTTTGTTTTATTAAATTATTTTAATACCATTTTGTTTGTTTTTGTTTTTGTTTTTTTTTTATGTCAATTTCAAGCACAAAAATAAATTTAAAACTTCTGTCTTAGAATTTGAAAGTTAATATTTGATAAGATTTTTGTGTTTCAAATACAGTGCAACTTGGATAATTCGAAGCTGAAGGGACCACTACAAAACTTCGAACTATCCAAAACTTCGAATTAAACAAGTCACATCTTTTAACTTTAATTTCAGGTCTACTGAATGCTTGAAAAGATTATTCTGTCAATAAGTAAATATTTATTCAGAAAGATCATGGTATGAAAGACTTAAACACTATATGTATGTAAACAAAATAAGATTTATATTACGTAAGCTACAGTACATATTACATTCAATACAGAAAATTAGTTCTGTATTTAGTTTCTTCCGACGAAATTCGGCGCTATCCCGTACCTGTTGGCATTTCTTCTTCACACCCTTTTCCACCTCGCGAATGACGGCGACCTTTTCAGCGAACGTTAAATTCTTGTACACGCGTGGTTTACTGAAAGACATGGTGATACTGACAGCAGGAAGCTCGAATGGCGTCTGAAGCGTCACGTGTCGAACGGTGGCGGGAAAGGGATTTCAGTTGTCACGTGTCGAATTTCTTAACGATGAAACGCCGAAAAGTCGTTATGGTTCGAAATTTTTTATAAAAAACTTCGAATTAAGGAAGTTGAACTTCGAATTATTCACGATTTTTTAACATTGATTTAATAAGATATTCAAGGGACTAAGAGAAATCTTCGAATTAACCACGATTTCGAATTAAAGACGTTCGAATTATCCAAGTTCCACTGTAATTAATTTTTCACAAAAGTTCTAAATTAGTATACAGTGCTCATGTGTATCACAAGAAAATCTTTATGAAGAGTATCTGACAAATGATTCAACTCGTAATGTCATATTCTTTTTATTTTATATAAATTTTAAAATAGAATTATTTATTCATATTAAATGAAATTTAACAATATGCAATATCTATAAGTTACTAAATTGATTCGAATTTACGCACATTTTATAAAATCATACTAATAATTTAGTGAATTCTTAAATACGTATTTAAAAAAAAAGCATTCTTATAATAGAATTTCAAGAAATACAGGGTGGTTACAAAGTGCACTTTGAAGGTATTGCAAACTGAACACAGATAATACAGTATAATTATCCTATAAAATAAAATCTTCAGTCATCACTGAAATATGGTAGCATGTAAGTGATGAAGTCCCCAAGTAATTATTCTGTTCACAAATAATTATTCATACAGAACACACGATGGCAATGTAAATTTCCAAATGTACTAATTCTAATGAAATATACAGTCAAGAAAAATAGGCAAAGGTTTTAACTGCTATTTTTTTTTTATATAGGATAACAGGAGAAATAATGTCAGATTAACTTAGCTAATAAATCCTGACTTTATTAATTTGCTTATTTAACATGCTTTTAAAAGGTATTAATAATTAATCATCAAGTAATTAATATTAATAGATATTAATTTTAATAATGATTAATAAATAATCAATACTTAACGAAAAATTTTACATAATTAGTAATAAGAAGATAACTGTAATAGTTAATTATGAATATAAAAACATTTTTGTTTTCTATTTAATTAAAAATGTACACATTCAGTCCCGATGAGCATTTAAATCCCTATCAAACGCGTTCCTAATTACTTATTATATATTAGTTAAGATTATCACAATAACAATGTATAAATGTAGCTACATAAAACAAAAATGAACTAAATGCCATGAGTTCGTTATAATATGTAATGTGCTTGATAAATGTTTGTACATGTATTAACTACATATCTAAATACGATATACAATTTTTCAATAATTATAATAATAATAAATAATATATTTACAGAGACTCTGATAGTAAAGCCCAGTGGCAAAGAATGCAGACCAAAGGAAACCTCAAAATCACGTACACTTTATAATCATCTATTTTTAGTGGATTAAATACCTACTTTAAGAAATGAGACAGAAGTATCCATGGTTCATGATTAAATATTTAAATATGTAAAACTGAAGATTTTTTTTTGGAATATAGTTTAGTTGGTGGGAAAGGCGAAACGTACTTATCTGCCATCGATGCTACGAGAACCCCCTTTACCTCCACAGTTCGGACGCCCCTTGGGATTTTTTTTAACTATTTTGTTAAACAATTAAATTTGGTAATAGATATCGTACATGTGTTACTGTACATTTATTTTGGAAATGAATGAAGCAGCCTTGCCTAAATCTGTATTATAAAATATTCAAAACATGCTTCATTCTGTCAATTTTAGAAATCTTTTAAAAAATGTATTATTCCATTAAATTTATCGTGTAATCAGTCTCTTTAATGTAAAGTGCTTTATTTTCATGGATTGTTTTTAATTTTCAAAACTTCTATTGACAAATATTAATAAAATATTTATTTCTGTTTATTTCTGTTATTGTTTTTAATTGAATTAATTTGATGATAATCGGTTAAGTTATATCTTACGAAAACTTTGCTATTTTCAACTAATCATTGTATATTTCATAATTAATTGGTTTTGAATAAAAAGGTGAAGCGAAGCTCATATATAGAACTTAATATTCAGATTTCGGTTAAAAGACGTAAGGTTTGTGAATATGGGAATTGTATAATATGAAATAAGAAGAAAAATTAACAAAAAAAAAAAAAGAAAAAGAAAATAAGAAAAAGAAAAGAACCATTATTAATCACAAATTTTCTTCACTTACCAAAATAAAAAGAGAAAAACTTCTTAAATTCATCCTGCCAATATTACGTGTGACCTCTTTGATGCATTCATTTGGTCTGAAACTTCGTAAATAGTATTGTGCGTGAATTCTCCGATCTGATTAATTATTTAACGTCTTTGTCATTTGTATTGCCCAGCATCAAATTATCTACAGAAACAAACGGAGAGCATTAAAATCTCATTTCCCTGGTAGGAGGTTAATTATGGTATTTATTCTGACAGTGATTTCTCGTTAGGATCAAATATTCATGATATAACGAATGACCTTAAATTCTTTCCTTATCTACATCTTTTCCGTTTCTGATCGATTCTATTTTTTCAGAAACATTTTTAGAAATGCACAAAAGTCGTATAATATGAATATTATCATAAAAATTGAATTGTACCAAAGACAGGACAGATCAAAGCAGACCCCTACCTCAAATTCTGGGCCCAGACACCAAATGCAGTAACGGGCCCCCTCCCAAGTTTTGGTCAAAATCATAGATTCTTAGCTAAAAATATCGAAAACGCCACACGATTTCATATTTCTCCCTTTTAAACATGACACATACATAATATTTACACTCATTCATATACAAATTTGTGCACGAAGGAAGCGTTGGATTTAAATGAAATTTTATTAGTGTAGAGACAAAGGACAGAGTGATTATAATATCACAGCAGCTGGACGATGTCTCGCGGACCTGCAGTACACAATAAGGTCACCTTCAGTACCTCGTTGGACCACCTTGTGACTGGATACATACGGTGATACGGTCGGGCATATAGTCAAACAGAAGCCGCATGTTGTCTTGCGGCAGATTTGCCCACAGTTCTTGCAAATAAAGCTCCAAATCACTGCTATATGGCGACAGTTGGCGTCCCATCTAGTTCCAGATATGCTCGATTGGCGACAAATCAGGTGAGCAGACAGGCCAAAAAAGTGGCACTACATGACGTAGACAGTCCTGTGAAACCTTATCTGTTTACGGACGAGCGGGCGCACAGTCGAGAGAGGCAGCACATGGAGCCGCAGGATCTCCTATAAACCCTGTAAAAAAAGTATAAACTCACCCATTTCAAATAACTTTTCGTTGTATGATTTGTTTACTTTCAATTTTTTTTTCTTAGTCTTTTTAAAAGAATTTAATTCATGTACCATTTAAATAACTCAAACATTTTGAGTAGTTTTTAAATTAAAAAATAAAACCAATTTTCAACTGTAAAGAAAATATAAAATCGCTAAAAATGTTTTGATTTTGACACCTGCAAAGTGATTCGAATATCCCAAATTTACATAAAGATAATTAAAAGTGGCTAAATTAGGTAACCATTCATTTTCATAGCAACATATGCCATTACTTTATCATGTTTCGTGAAAATTCATTAACACAAAGAATTACGAAAAATTCATTTTCTACTTAGCCAAACAAAGTCAACAAAGCAAATAGCCTCAGAATTAAATCGTTCACAGACTGTTATTCAAAATGTCATCAAGAAAGGTGATAGTTATGTAACCACAAAAAGACCAGGTAGACCTCCAAAACTCGCACCTCGGGACTACCAGAGAATTTAAGATCTTGCTGCGTCTTATGAAATGTCCACCTGTGAAATTGCTCGTGTGTTGCCAAAGACTATCTCGCCAAACTGTATGGAAAAGCTTAACGTCAAATAATCATATGAAATTTGTAAAACTGAAAGCTAAACTCAAGCTAACTGTCACTCATCGTTCCAGCCGCTTTGACTGGGCTAAGAAAACAGTGAAATGGTATCAAAAGTGGAACGAAATATTTTTTTCTGATGAAAAACGTTTCTGTATTGACGGCCCTGACAAATATTCCGCATACTGGCATGATGTACGCACTCCGCCGAAAATAAGATTAAGCAGACAACAAGGTGGGGGTGGAGTGATGGTGAACAGCATTTGGAGTAGGAGGTAAGACAGATATAGTGTTTGTGGAAGGCAAGATGGACTGTATAAAATATCAGAACCTTATATACGACCATTTAATACCATTTGGACCCCTTCTAGGATGGCCAAATTGGCAATATCAACAAGACAATGCTGCTATACATGCGTCAAAATCCACCAAAGCGTGGTTTAAAAAAGGGACAATTGATGTCGTTCCATGGCCCTCCCGTTCACCTGATCTAAACCCAATTGAAAACGTTTGGGGTTGGATGGCAAACATTGTATATGGCCGAAACAAACAATATCATCATGTGAATGATCTGAAAGTTGCAATTTGGAATGCTTGGGACCAGATAAATATGTCCGATTTGAAAAAAATACTTGGGACAATGCCTGAGAGAATGATAGAAATTATAGAGAAGAAAACAGGATCAACACGTTATTAATTTCAATAATTTTCGAAATATTATGTTTTGAGTTTATATTTTCTTTACAGTTGAAAAGTGATTTTTATTTTTTTAATTTAAAAACTACTCAAAATGTTTGAGATGCTTAAATGGTACATGAATTTATTGCTTTTAAATAGACTATGAAAAAAAAGTGAATTTAACAAATCCTCTAATAAAAAGGTTTTTGAAATACTTGGGTGAGTTTATACTTTCTTTACAGGGTGTACGTATCGCTGGGCTGTCAATGTCTCTTGTAGCACTACTAATGACGAACGATTATCATATGCGGTGGTACCCCTTCACGCCTGCAGTGGGGACTGTATGCCGTTGTAAAGTGAGATTGGGATTCTATCGCTCACCTGTGGTCCTCCAAACCCTGACACGGTGGTCATACGTTCCCAAACAAAAGCGGGATTCGTCGCTAAAGACTATAAGTCGCCAGTCCATGGCATTCCACGTTGCTCCCTGCTGATACCACTGCAAACGCCAGTGAAGGGTTATCGAGAATGCAGATTCGCCTCTGCTAGGCGTTTGGAAATAGTTCTGGCACAGACAGGGTTCCCTTGGGACCCTGCCACGTGTCGCCGGATAGTGGACAAGGAAGCCATTGGATCTGTTCGTGCCTCTCTGACGGTCAAACGATCCTCTCTCCTGGTGGTCTGTCTGGGTCGTCCAGAGCCGGTCCGCCGTGTAGAGGTGCCTTCACGAGGGCAATTCGCTGCGCAGCTCAGCCCACCTCTCGCAGTCCGATGATACGGCCTCTCTCAAACTCCGTGAGTTGTTCGTACTGACGTCTAAGGCATCTTCGCAGCATTTTGATCACTCACAGATCTCTCCTGATCACCTTACAGTGCAGCGCCACTGTAGGAGAGCGGCCATGCGCAAACGCACCAAACGTTATTCATTTGCATATCTACCCTCGCCGTAGCTATTTACTTACTTTCGCGTTTATAAATGATTGTTTTATTGGTACGGAAATTTTTATGTCAATCAGTATACTTAAAAGGTAAAAATACAGTGTACATAGATTCCGGCAATTCATAATCTGATTACAATCTTAAATTACCATATTTATTATTTTAGCTTGCAATTTTTTTAATTTATTTAAAAATTTGAATGTTTTCAATTATAAAATGGCTTAAAGAAACGAGGTTTAGTTAAAATGGAAGGTCAAGAATAATGTGACCCTTAAGGAAGTCGTGAATAAGACGTTCTTGCACATAACCGTGAACATGATTGTTGTACATGTGTAGTAGAACGTTTTGACTGATGAACAAATATTGCAATGCAGAACCGCTCTATGCAAACATTGTAATGCTGTATGAAAACACTGTAATGTTCCATACAGATGGTTAAAACAGAAAAGTAATTTATATAAAGTGTACACTTACTTACAAAAAAGTCTGGAAGTGATTGGCTAATTGTATAATATGTTTTTTCTATTAAGACTTCAGCCCAGGCCCCTTTGACGGCCGGTTCCAGTTTGAGGGACCAACTGACCCTCCCCTTACGGCGGCCATGTGTCAAAGATGCTGAATCTTTACACTAAATTTCTACATTATTGTTTTCCTCGACTGTGGTGAGCGATTGTACGGCCTAATTCCTACACCATCTTAACTATTGATTAATAGGAAAATTCTAGGTAATAAGTGGTAATAAATGCGAAACAGCTCAGGATGTATCATTTCCTCTGTTTTTTTTTCTACACCAGTGTAAGTTGAAGCCTTTCAATTTATTCTTGATTTTGAAATACGGATAGGTTTTTCTAGTTTAGCCAATAATTTCACTA
>JAFIDM010009631.1:125183658-125195950 GCA_023159025.1 Thereuonema tuberculata | reverse complement strand
TAAAACTATGAAGACAACCAATATTAGGAATAAAAGAAAGTTCATTAGGGAGAAAAGTCATGGTAACGAAGAAAAAGAAACTGAAGAAAAAGACAGACTTGGTGAAACATCATCTGCAACAGAAGTAAAAACAAGAAATTCCATCATTCCAACTATAGTATATTACCAATTGTTTGTTTCCTTTTGAATAGGAATTTAATGGAGACATTTATTTTTCATTAGTATTGCTATTTTAATAAATTACATTAGAAATTCAAAAATTGTATTTTATTTCTGAGAAGGTATTATCATTTAGATTAAGTTATTAAAGTATTCTAATGTGAAATTCATGACACATTGATATTTGAGAATTACTGTTAAATAAATTATTTACTTATTTTTTGTTTGGTGAAAATGCACTAATTTTATTTAGAAAATAATAGGTTACAGTATTGGAAGTTCTTTTTTTTTTGGTGTGGCCTTTTTCTTGGTGTGCAGAAAAATTTTTGTATAGCTTATATCTGATAAGATATAATTTTTATGATTCATGCAGCAGTTTTTAAGAATAATATGAAATTTGATTCATTTCATGAAGTTCATTTTAATCTATGGATTGAAATGAAAATTCAAAAGTAGAAAAAGATTCATCGGATTGAGAAGAACTGCTGTATGAATCATAAGAATAAGTTACCGAGATAATTAATGGTTCAACTGCAGTTTCTATCAGACCGTCTTTAGTAAAGAAAAAACTAACGGTAATGAAGAAAAACAAACTGAAGAAAAAGACAGATTAGGTGAAACATCCTCTGAAACAGAAGTAAAACAAGAAATTACATCGTTGGAATTACTATTTTCATTTTATTCCTGGTGTTTCGATATCATGCTTATTTACGAAAATAATTGTAAACTGAAAATAAAAACCGGGGTAAGTGCCAAAACAATCGATTCCGATTTTATTGCTAAAATATGGTCTGTGTGTCTAGGCCAGTGTGGTAAAAACCCGGCTATATGATATTCAGTCTGGAAGTACTCCAAACTTCAGCCAATTGTTAGACTTTCACTATAGCCAGTATTAGTTTTCACAAAGGTTTTTGCTCTTTTTCTCAGAACTTAGATTTTGGCACTTATCCCGGTTTTTATTTTCAGTCCACATATGATCTACCTTTGTTTTCGTATTTCCATGAATTGTACAGTTTTTGTTGTTGTTCCGTAAAGACAATTTTTGAGATCATTATTGAACATAAGTTTTAGGTATTTCTGTAGTGCATTGTTTTTATTCATTTTGAAAAGATCTTTATTTATGTCGCCAATCAGTGTGCTGTCCGTTTTTGTTTACGAGAGCCTTCAACACTTTTGTGCATGCATCAGGTCTCCTTTGATTTCTTCAAAATAGGGGTGATAAAGAGCGGATGTTTACTTTTTACAGTGTTAGTTTACTAGTAGCTGCGTTCTATTTGCGCTTTTCGGGAAAGAATTATGGAAAGAATAAATACTATTGCAAAAATGCTCTTCGTTATTTTCTTCTTAAAAGCGAAAATGTCCAAAAGAATTTCTTAGGAAAGTACCCATCTCAGCGTATCACCCCGCTGCGGAGTAAAATCGTCCCGAAGTGGTGGCTCTGCCATTCATAAACGGACAGTAGTTGGACAGTTGTTTCATTTATTTTCATTTTTTATGAATAGATTCACTAATTCTTCAGTAAATTTACCTTTCTTTGTGTTGGTGATTTATATATGGCTAAAATGTTAATATCAAACATATTTTGTGTTTGATAACACAAACACATTTTTGATGACGAAACATATTAGGTTTGATTTACAAAACTTCATTATAAATAACATGTTTTGTGAAAATTCTTGAATCATTTTCCAGAAGATTTCCTTGCTCCGACGTTTTAGTAATTTGTAATTTAACATTTTGCTTACAGAATGACACACAGAATAACGTTTTTATAATATATGTTTTTATAATATAGAATAATAATAGCCGGGTATCGTCGCTTCGCTCCGGAACCCTTGCATATATATAGCATCAAAAAAACAAACATTATTTAGTTAGCAAATTAATATTGAGATCGTCGGAGAATATACGACTTCCCAGCCCGTTGTGGCTTCTCCGGATAACTCAGATATATTGCGGGTTGGCGCCAAATACCAAAAATTTAAAGCGAAAAATCAAATTTTTGCATGTATCTTGCAAACGCAGAAACGTTTGTGAATGATTGATATATCGTTCGATATTACTTGTAAATACCAACATTTTCTCAATGTAATCTTCTCTTCCAACTTTTATAGTTTTCGTTTAAATTGAGAAAAAGTCAAAATTTGACCCTTTAAAAGGCGCCATCTTGGAAACCAAAAACGTTTTTCGAAAGATTTTTGTAGCACTTTTGTTTGTCTTAAAAAAATCTACATTTTATCCATTTGAATGACCAATCTATCTCTTATAGTTTGGTCACAAAATTGGAAAAACTTAGTCTTATGACAGAATGACCGATAGAATAACGTTTTTATAATATATAATAATAATTATTAATAATAATAATAATAATAGCCGGGGACCGTCGCTTCGTTCCGGAACAATTGCATGTATAGCATTAAAAAAAAAGAAAAACCTTTATTTATTTAGCAAATTAATATCAAGATCGGAGAATATACGACTTCCCAGCCCGCAGTCAGCTTCTCCGCTTAACTCAGGTGCATTGCGGGTTGGCGCCAATATGAAATTTTTCATTTTTTCATGTATCTTGCAAACACAGAAACGTTTGTGAATGACTGATATATCGCTCGATAGAACTTTCAAATACCAACATTTTCTCAATATAATGTTCTCTTCCAACTTTTATAGTTTTCGTTTAAATTGAGAAAAAGTCAAAAATTGAACCTTTAAAAGGCGCCATCTTGGAAACCAGGTATTTTTTTCGAAAGATTTTTGTAGGATTTTGTTTGTCTTAAAAAGATCTACATTTTATCCAGTTGTATGATCAATCTATCTCTTATAGTTTGGTCACAAAATTGGAAAAACTTAAAGTCTTATGACAGACAGAATAATATTTTTATAATATAAAAAATGAAAAATGATCCAATAAGCTTCAAACCGTTTTTTAATTTGTCTTTAGTAAGTGAGGCCACAGGAAATAGATTTAAAATATCTAATTTTTGCAAAAATTTTGAGCTACTCGAATATAATTTTTACAAACGGGCAAATACCCACCATTGCTAAATGCTACTGAATATTTGTTGGTAATACTTCAGTTCCTGTGCCACGGTGATGGTCTGCTTTGAGTAACGCCTAGGTATTTATTGATATTGCTTTCAATGTATGCATACATCAACGAAGTGTAAAAGTCATCTCAAATAGCTGATTGTCGGTTCAGTATATCATTATTATGAGATGTAATGAAAAGAGATAAAGTGCATTGCTACAAGATTAAAGTTAATCCCGAAAACTCGACAAATCATTCAATGTACCATTCACTGAGTTGTAATCGAAAATCTATTGGATTTATAGCTTAAATAATAGTTAACTGTTGAAGGGGAACTGTTCAAAGGCTGGGGAGAAAGAAGATATCCCCCCCCCCCCACACTTCTCCGGTAAAGAAACCATTCTACAGATGGCTGGGTGGACCCTAGAACCCGTCTGGAAGAGAATTCAGTGTGGAAAAATCCCTTACCTACGCAGGAGTTAAGATTGAACACGGCTCCTTCAACTCGCAGTCAAACGCCTTACCACAAGTTTAATTATCTACCTGACCCACAATTTAAAGTGAGTCCGAAACAAAAATGTTTTAATTATTCAGTACCCACAGTATTACTGGGGTAAAATATTCATAAAACGAAATAAATAAGAAATTAGTATTCTGGGAAGCAATATCATGAAAAAAACATATTTTCCAATATGTTCGCGAATTTCCAATATTGTTTGAAAGACCTTTCAGAAATATTTAAAAATAAGCCGAATGAGATTGAACATATTTTCGTTCTATTGAAGTTTTCTTTGTAACTTGTCTGTTGTAATGAACTTTAGTATTAATCATGGAAAGAGAGGTTACATAGTTTCAGATCTAGAAGGACACAAAAGAATTTTCAGAAATTTCTCAGTAAAATGATGTAGAATGGTAATTTCGAAATTTGAAAGAATTTCAAAATCCAAAATTAATTAAATTAATCAGCGGTAAAATCTCTTACATGAGTAGGACTGCCAATTTAATTTTCTTCTCATGGTGAAACCTGCATAAAGTTGAATAAATGTTTATTTGTACCAGTGTTTAATTATATCTCTTGCAATTGAGTTGAATTTCACATTGACCTAAATATCGGTCTTCAATAACATCTTGCTTTTTGCCTCTTTCTTTTCTATATTGGGTGTCCATCATGTAACACCCCTTGTAGGCCTACTGTTGAATTTCAAAAGAAACTAACATGAACCGCTGCTTGGACAACCCCAATCTAGTTTATTCTTTGAATTTGCAATTTGTTCAATTTCAATACCTGTTTGAATTAATTTTAAATTTCTTGTAAACAATTTTACTTCTTTTAGGATGTCTTGAAAATTCGTTCCCCAAGTAAATTAACAGCTTTCTCGTTATATCCGAATGAAAGACAATAATTTAACAATTAGACAAAAAAACAAAAAACAAAAAAACAAACAAATTATAATTGCATATATAACAGTAATAGCAAAATGGGAAACAGCAAAATGTTACCATTATTACATCCTCCTGTACACTATATGACCAAAAGTATCCGGATACCCTTCCGACGAAGTGGATCGGGCAGGTCAGGAGGTTTGATGCGTCATCGGACGCTATAAAACCATTGGTGGGGACTTGGGTGGTCGTACTTCTGCGTTCCCGATAAATTTAGTAAGTCAGGTCAGCCCACTGATTTTGAACGTAGAGTATCGGATGCCACCGTTGTAGGTACTCTGTTCGTGAAATTGCGGACATGCTGCACTTGCCGAAATCAACTGTGAGTGATGAAATTGTACAATGGAGACGTCGAGGCAGTGAAACGACAGCTGCACGAAGTGGTAGACCGAGATAACTGACTGACTGCAGCCGTCGAACCCTGAAGAGAGTAGAGAAGCAAATCGCAAGTCTCCGTTGGTAGTGATGACGACGGAATTCCAATATGCATTGAGCATTGTCGCTATCAGCAGGACTGTTTGCCGAGAGCTAAACTACTTGGGTTTCCTCGGCCGTGCGGCCGCTCACAAGCCGAACATCTGCGCCGTCAATGCGAAGCGTCGATTGCAATGGTGCAGAGCCCATCGCCATTGGGCTGTGGAGGATTGGAAAAACATTCTGTGGAATAATGAATCTCGCTTCACGACCTGGCAGTCCGATGGACTCATGTGGGTTTGGCGGATGCCCGGTGAACGCTTCTTATCAGATAGCATTGTGCCAACTGTTAAATTCGGTGGCGGCAGGATTATAGCGTGGGGATGTTTTTCGTGATTCGATCTGGGTCTCTTAGTTCCTGTGAAGGGCAACATGAACTCTGTGATGTATTGGGCCATTCTGGACAACGTTGCCCTCTCAACTCAACAGGCCTTCCCCAAACACCTTTGAGTGAACTACAAATAAGTATAAAAAAATTTGAAATCTGTTCACGGATTTTTAGGGGGAGGGTCTTTGAAGTGGGACGTGACTTCAAAGTTGTTTCGTGGGTAACTTCCGTAAATTTTGAGCTTTTGAGTGAAAACTTTTGTGGCTGCTAGATCCTTAAGGACTCGGCTGATCTTGTATTTCAATCAAATCGGATCAACATTCCAAAAAGGCGGAAGATAGAAATTTCAACTTTTTGCGTTTTTCCTATTTTCAAAACGTTGTTTTGTTTTTACTGCTTTTGCCACAAACTCTGTGCAGCTTTTAGGGTATTGGTGTAACTACAATAAGTAGCAACAAAGTTGACATCTGTTCACAGGTTTTTAGTGGGCGGAGCTTAGAAGTTAGACGTGACCTCAAAGTTGTATCGTAAATTTTAGGCTTTTCACCTAAAATTACCTTGACTTCGAATGGCTGAATATCAAACTTTCTTATTAAAATATTATTAACAAATACTATTCACAAATCTCAAGGTAGTTGACCTTTGGGAAATATACTTAACGCGGCAGATGCGTGAAATTGTAAGCGCTTCTTACAATCCAAAGAATCAATTTTCTTTCTATGCAGTGAGGGCTATGGTAATGAAATAATATTAATTACCATGATGTTTTTTGCAAAATACTCAAATGATACTCTTGAACTGCTTATAAAGCATCAATGTGACGCCTTCATACTATTGATTCGTCACTTTAATGAATGATTATCCATCGTAAAGTAACTTGTTAAATACTCTTCTCACTTATTTTAGAGGGTTTTTATCCTTACTTTGATATTTCTAAGGACATAAGCAAAAACTGCAAAGAAGTTGTTCATCAAAGATTATACAGAACGTATTTTATCGAATTAATATTAGATGAATCAGTACAATGGTAAGGCACTGAAGGGTTCAGTTCGGAGGGAGGAGGGGATTTTTTTAGTGTTTCTTCTCGAGACGGCCCTAGGGTTAACTCAACTGTCTGTGAAATGGGAATCGGGTTTCCTTCCCGAGGGTTAAAGACGGGCGATGTACGGCTGACCATCTGACCTGAATTTCGTCTCGATGGTCATGGAACGCCTGGACCCTTACCTTCGGCAACCCGAAGGGCCATTTAGTAGGATCCTTTAAACTTAATAGTATATGAATTGGACCTTCTTTTCCATGATTTACAACTTGTCCAGTCAAAACTAACATATATTCCTGTTTTATAAAAATTTAAAACTTTAAAAATCATAGATTTCACAACTTAAAAAAATTCTAACGATTTAGTCTTCAAAATTATTGGACATTCCTTAAAGGCTATGAAATCATGATTTTTTTTATATCAATTATAAGTGATTTAGTCACATTTCCTGAAATTCTAATTCTTTCAGTTCTGAATATTTTTCAACAAATTCTTTATTTCTTAGCTTCTGTGGTTATTTGTTTTGACTTTTTCGAACTGCTTGGCATAATTATAAAAGTATTTTTACTTACCTTCTATTCATCTGAAAATTGAAGATGCAGATCCTTTCTCTATGAAATAGTCTCACTTGTAATAAATTTAGTTAAATGCAACAAATATCATACAAGGCATAAATGAACTTACTGTCAATAGTATATATTTGATTATCTTCTAGAATATCATCAATTAAAAAAAAATTCCTTTATTTCAGATATGGTAACTTACCTATATACGTAAGAAGGTAAATATTTTGGATAGAGGTTGAGCTTTTAGAGTTTACGTGTCCATATTTCGTTAATCTTATCTGCTGATTCTTGAATGAATCAGCAGATAACATATTATTGTTAATGGACTGCTAATGATATTACTGTTTTTAAGTGTATGAAGGAAAATAAATAAATCACACATGTAAAAACGCCTTAACAATATTTATTTAGAAAACACGAAAACATATATAAAAAAATTGACATGATGAGTATTGATATTACAGTAAATCCAACATGGGTAAACAGGTTCATACTGTTTGACAAAAATCTCGTGGGTAATTTACGAATACATTAATAGTTGAAATGAAGGTAGCACAATCAGTTAAATACAGAAATTTGATGACAATGGAGTGTACAGTATCAAAAATTAGACAAAAGAGAATTTAGTATTTTTGTTGCTGTTATAAATTATTTTCCATGGTAAACTTCAAGTTGAGATGAACACTAAAATTTGCCTGAGGGACTTTAAGGCTTTATTTATTTGGTTTGAAAAGCCCCTACTGGTCCCAAGAGGAATTAAATTGTAGCGAACATGGAGAGTTGGTTGAACAACAGTATTCAAGTGCAGTTTGTCTCGATTTATTTATTATGGCAGATTTTCTCTTTTTAACGTTCTCTTTATGGGAAATAACATCAGTTTAGTCTTTCTATTATTGACAAACAAAAATATTTAATCATGATCTATGAAAAGTTAACTTTGTAAACAATAGGAATATCTAAAGTAACACTAATGGGAGATTTTCAGATAAAATATTATACAAAGACTAAAATATAACTGAAATATTCAAGTGCATGAGATGTATTTCATTTTGTGCAATAAAAAAATCAGTGGAATAAATGATGATAAATATTTAAGTTACAATAATCTTGACTTATGTAAAACAAGCTACAAATCATTCTATTTCTGGTCCCCTGCAGTAATATACTGCCTTTCTATGTCGGCTTCACTAAAATTTAAATCCCTGGGGACATAAAAACTATTCTCATAGACGGTTTTCCCTTTTGAAAAATTTAACTGTTACCAAGGTTAAAATTGATAAATGGGATTTAAAACTGACTATTGATACAACGAAATTGAGTCTGCGCCCTTTTCCACTTGGTGGCGCTTCATACCCAGTGGTCCTTGGTGCAAGAGTTCGTCTAGCATCAAACAAAGATATAAGAACTGGTTTTGAGAAATATTCCAATGTGAGACAATCTATAACAAAATTACTGAAACAAACTTTGTATAAAATCTTACAAATTTAATTTCATATCAGTATGACAGTCTCCAAAATGATCCAAGACGCAGAAATGTAAATATGAAAATTTGAACTTTTCTTGAATTGGAACATGCATTTATAAAATTAAATAATGGTATATTTTTCAATCAAATAACGCGTACAATATTTTATAATAAAAATATGGAAATTTATTTTTGCTTATTTAATTATCTCTTGCAACAAGGTAATAGGTTGAACATCAAGAGTATCACAAAATACACCAAAAGCAAGAAATAAACAAAGTGTAAAGCTGTAAACTACATTCATTTACATTTCAAAAAAATCGAAAAAGGAACTGTAGAAATTGTAATATTGGAAAATTTAATAATAAATAAATTGTCACAGAAGTCAAAGTAAATAACTGTTATTACTGAATTGAATAAAAATGGCTTGATTTCTGGTAATTTTTTTCTCTGGGTTTAAAATTTTAGTATACCATTTCCTGGTTGATCATGATGGTTTGTTTGTAGTAAAGCCTTACTTTTTGCAAAAATATAGATCAATAGAAGGATAAAAAATAATATGTATATATATTTATTTTATTTATTTTTTTAATTTTTGGTCCGCATGTGTTTAATTAAGATATTTTTAAAACATGTTTAATTATACTAAAATTAGCGATAAGTTTGAATTTATTAAAATTACTTTCTCATTAATGTTCCATGTAAAAAACTTGTACATTTAATTTTTAAATATAATGGTATGTTTTATAAAATAATTGGATGTATTCAAAGGCGGCGAAAAGATTGCTGCCAATTACAAACTAATTTCCACTATTTACTCCAATAAATTAATTTTAATTAAAAAATATTGTAGTTTTTTAAATTATTTCAAATCAATGGTTTTTACGAAAGAGAAAATGAAAGGAATCAATTACTGGTATTGACGATAAAGACTAGTACAATATTTCATCACAGATGGAGCTACTGAACGCTACTGAAAGTAATGGAGTTATAGAAAGTTTAGAAGAGCACAGATGCCACTGACAACATTAACATTTATTAACAACGAATATAAACGGTTGCCTGTCATTCATTGAAAATTGAAGAAAAATCGATTTACTAAGTTATTGTTTGCAAATGCAATAATGTTTCTTCAAAAAAAAAAAAGAAAATTAAAAAAGTCAGCATTAAAATGTTATACACCATAATTCGATTCCTTCTGAAAACCCAACCTGGAGGGAAACATTGTACACAAACAACTATATATATTTAATATCGTACAGTTTTATTTAGTTATATAATCTGCACTGGACCGCGATTAAGTGTTGGTGCGCACCAGGAGCAAAACATATTTCAACTGCTTCTTTCTAAGGCCCCTTAAAATTAGGAGTGAACTCAGATCTGTCGTCGTCTTCTACTTCTTTAGGTGTTTTGATCCTCTTTATTTTAGATGGGAAACTTAACATTTTTTTGTTTTGTTGTGTTTAACTTCAACTGTTGAACAGGAAAGTGAACATCAAAGGGCACAAATGACCTGTAGCAATTGATATTTAAAAAGTTGAGATAAAATGAAATTCGTTGTATTTTTCGTAAATGATATGGTTAGAGTGATCATCTGACTAAGAAAGATCAATGTTCACTCGGTCAGAAGGGAGTTAAGCCACTACAGATTCAACATTCAAAGATCCTCTAACCAAACAAATATCAAACAACATAAACTACTGATATACTATGCTGATGATCAACAATATTCGTGTAACAAAATATAATTTGGAATTTTTCCTAATTATAGATTACATAAAATATTCACAAATAAGATATTTTTTATTTTTACAATAACTTATTTTGCAACTAAAAACAAACAATCTAAATTTGGCATCATCACAAAAGCCTTCTTTAAAAATTTTTAATAAGTTTTTTTCTTTTTTTTATTCAAAGTCATATTTAAATTTTACATGAAAATACATGATGATAACTTTACTATTTTAAAAACTTCTTTTATATATATAAAATTAGTTATTTGTACTTTGCATTTTGTAATGTTGCCATTAATTTCACGTTATGACAAAGAAAAAACGAAACAAATATACTAATAACAGAAAATATTTATAAGTACCTTATGAATCAACTTTTCATCATGTTTATTTACAAGTAGATTAGTATCAAAACTACAACCATTCGAACTGGTTTTGTACATTTTTTCCTGATGCCTTTTGAGTATCTGCAACTCAAAATGACATCGTTTTCTGTCCGCCATGGTATTCTCCCAGTTCGATCAACACTAGCCTTCAAGCATAGCGGCCAAGAAAAATTATAATTACTATTAACGGGGGGAAATTCACATTTCAGAATAAATTTCTAGATCTATATCACACAGCTCTACTTAGATGTAGAAGGCGAAGGCAGCGTTATTATAATGTATTAATATAAAATATCTATTCTATAGACTACTTTGGTCCATTTTTTGTTTTATTTTGCAATGGTATATTAAAATTTCAACTTCTGTAAGTAAAAGGTAAAATAATTCGCATATCCGAGAACTATGTTAAGGAAATGACTAATTATATGTAAATGCAAGAAATTACGTTTGTTTTACAGAATATATAAATTAATTACAAATGAGTAGAAATATTGTGATAAGCTTTTAAAAAATAATTAACAAAATATTCTTATAATTTGGTCCAGTCAAAATCTGTTGAATAAAAGACTGAAAAGGGACGGTGCATTTTCATTCACGAAGCGAAGAGTCCAAAACCATTAACGCTAGTTTCTAAATTTAAGAGAAAGCTATTGAATAGATTCAATCAACCGCTGAAGAATTCTTGAAATGGTTTAATTATAAAGTTCAACTAAATCTAAACTGATACACAAGAATTGGTAACTTTAGTAATTTCTGTACTAATTAATTGATACAAATATTGAATTTAATTATCAATAGTGAAAAATAAATGCGTGCCTTCACCTTCCCAGTTAAACACAGATTATTAATACATAATTCTAAATATTAATCATAACAGTAATAAATATTATACAAAGGTTTACAAATCACGTTCATGGTCTACAAAACCTGTAAGTTTAATAATGGATTTTAATGAAAATATCTGATGTTTATTTGTTACGTACCAGCTCCCGCTACACTTTTTGCGCCCTGGGGCGGCTTTCGGTGGGCTGGTGACGTAACAGAGCATCGTATGTTTTCTGCAATGGCGTGCGGGATCTCGCGCCTTGGCTAATCTCGAAAAATTCTTTTGAAAGAGGGAATTCATGGTCCCAGTGTTTTTTGTTATTAAGTATATTGAAATGGTTTTCAGGTAACGGCGGACATATTTTAAGGTTTAAAAATTTTGTAAGATTATAAAGAATTTACTAATTTAGAGAGGTTGGGTCTCGTAATGAGTCTGTACTTGATGACTGCTGTTACGTCAATGACTAGTTGGTTCCCGTCGAAAATATTTCATCAAAAGGAGATTTAACAGTGGAATCGTTAGAAAGTTGATAAGAATTGAATTTGAGTGAATGATAAGAAGGATCAAACTTACTTTATTCCATAAATGCATACATTAACAAATTAAAATTAAAAATCCAGTGAAAACTCTAGCCTACTAAAGAGTATGTCTTCATAATTGTGGTAAATCTTAATTGTAGTTGTTTGATTTTTGCAAGAAAATATGGTTATTAAAGACATTATGATTATAGAAATACCGAGATATTTATATGAGCTTTAAGAATATGGATAGCTTTATTGTCAGAGTTGTTAGAAAAATGAACTAAAAGACTTCCTCTTAGCAAAATGCACACCCCTGAGTGAAATATG
>JAFIDM010009631.1:125161524-125183258 GCA_023159025.1 Thereuonema tuberculata | reverse complement strand
TAAGAGTGGATATGATCTCGGAACCTCTCTAATTGGTTTTTGCTTTATTTTAGAAAAAATTATTAATTACAAGTTGATGAATGATTTTCTAGGGAATCTTCTAGATAAATACTTAATTTTTAAAAATGTCCGATTATTTCTATGAGATTTTTACTTGAGTTTTAATGATTACAGTGATAATTCTTGAAAAAAAGCCTTCTGTTAAAATTAAGAAGATTGTGCTGTTCGATTTGACTTACTAGCAAGTGCTTGCAAATGTAACGGGTCAGAATAGGGAACAAAAGATTCCAAGAGTAACATCAAGACACTGGTGGGAGAGATCCGACAGGCCAAGGCCAAAAACTTTTACTTCCTGTATTTTAAACATTTGGTCGTTAACGTTGACAATTTTCTTTGCATTTGCCGATGTTAATGATTTTTTCCCCAAAATAACAGATGTACATTTTTAAAATTGATTTCATGTTCCCATATTACCTTTTTAAATAAAATTTGATTTTTGTTAAATTTAAAATGCAAAAAGCTGCTTCAACTGGAATTAAGAAATTCAATAATTTAGACCCAGTTTTATCCTCTAACTTAAAAGCTAAGCCCTTCTACTTATTATTACATCGCTCTTAAATTCCAATCTTTTTCTAAATAAAAGCAGACTTTTTTATAGTAATTTATAAAGAAGCACTATAGACTTGATCCTCATTTACCGCTTGTCAAATAAATTGAGCAATACAGAATTTATACTAATCAACCATTATTTATCCTTTTAAAAGATATTGAATCTATATAGTATTTTTATACATGAAAATTTTTGGCATTAAATAAACACTAAAGCAAGACTCAATCGCCGAAACCCCATTCTATTTGACTGAGTGGACCGAACCATTATGGCTGCTTTCCCAAGAAAAAATATAATGGCACGAATAGACACGGAAACGGAAATGACGTAAGGGAAGAGGATATTGTAGATTTGTGCAGCCATAGTGCACGCGTCACACCAGGAGTGCATCCAGTGCGCATTAGCAGTAGATAAATTCACTCGGATTTGGGTGTGACAATGTTGGTCTCTTCGGTGGGGTCGGCGCCATCCGTCTGCTAGGCTTCTACTGTCTCTCCAAGACTGCGGCACAAGCAAATGGCTATGATCATTCCAAAGATCTAGAGAATAAACAGAAAATAAGGACGTTGTTTGTTGTTAGACTGACTAATGAATCATACTGTAATAGAAGAAATTAGACTATTTTATGAAAATGTCCACTCAAGCTATATCTTCAGTTCTTCATATGCCATTAGAATGGTTTCTTCCAACAGCAAAGAAAAATAATTTGGAGTTTCTACTTTTAAGCTAATAATAAGTATTCAAGAAACAACCAAGCTATGTGTTACATGATATCGCACGGATAGTTACCTTTCCAATGATTTTTGAAAATGAAAAAACAAAAACAAAAAAAAAAGTAAGGAAGCATTTCCCATAGAAAGAGGAAATATAGACCGGCTGAAACACGGAGAAATGTAGACCAGCTAATTCTCAGCATTAACAAGAATATGCCAGAAAGACTAATATTCTTCAACGTAATTAAGAAACAAATTTAAGTTACAGATAGCAAATTAAAGTTTTAAAAATTCTGAAAAACAGGCGGAACTCCATTCTCATTATCTTAAAAACAACTTAAAACACTGGAATGCAGGTTCCAGTGAAGATCTCATGATAATTTTATTTAGATGAAGTTTTAGTGACGAATTCATAACTAAATAATTTAGTTTTGACTAAAGCCAATGTCCCCTAATTTCCTTTATTTCTTTTCAGGATATATTTATTATTTAAAGTATGTAAATCAGAGTTGTTTTAAGTAAGTATCATGATTAAATAAAGAATGTTTAATCAGTTCCTGTTTCACAAATGAATTAAAAAAAAGACTTATTTTAAGAAAAATACTTCTTACAACGTTCAACAATTACAAAATGGAAATTCCACGGCGAACTTAAATGGTTATTGGTCTCATTTGAAACGTAATGGAAGAAATGAGATGCCGATTAAACGCATTTATATTGTAATTTTGAAGCAATCGTAAAATTTACTTAAATCATAAAACTTTGATCCAGTGTAAACATTTGATAATTAAACTTAAAGAAGCTTATTCTAATAAGTGAAAAGTGCTTAGGGAATTCCTAATGATACGCAATGCTCGCTCCTAAGTAAATTTTAGGCTGGACAATAATTGCCTTATCCTGGAAGGAATTTTAAAGTATAAAACTAATGAAATTCAGGAATCGAAAAAAAAAGCTTGTGATAAAACTACATCTGTGCATTGTGTAACAAGAACAGCAGCCAGAGACTTCACCAGGACTTTTGTAGAAGACTATCTTGGCTAATAAAAGGATAGAAAGTAGTAAATTTCAAAATGGATTTCCTCAGTCCCCCTTTATGTCGAAAACCATTTTTACAAGTCAGCTTTTATTATTATTTTTTTTTTGGTAATCTATATTCTCTGCTATTTTTATACTGGAGTGCATTACCACGAAGCCTTTTTGAAATTATGCTCAAAGTTGAATCAAACTTAAAAAGTTCAACTCACAACATTTCAGTTTCGAAGAGTTAGTAGAAGATAGCATCCTTTATGAGACATAATTCTTTGCATTACAATTTTTTTTTTGCATTTTATTAAAAAAAAAATCTAGTATTGGGAAATCGTTGTGTATTTCTATGTATACTAATTGATTAATTGAGTAATAAGGATGGAGTGATAAATCGTTTGTAAAGTACTGGTATTTTCTCATTTACTGAAAACTAAGGCATAAAGAGTAAGCAGTTATATTTGTACTAATTATTTTAGTGATTCTCGTTTACGAAGGTGATGTATTCCTTTTGACGGTTGTCTCTTCTTTACGTATATCAGAAATTACTTTTCTAGTATGAGTTTGTATAAGTTTTCCTTCGTTTCTTTTTGAATCATCATGTCTCCGCAGTAAATTGAGAGTAAGCAATTTGAAATTGATAGTTTTATCAAAAATAAATTATTATTCTTTATCTAAACACTGAAAAAAAAATGCATTTTATCTTAAATATTTATCTTCTTTCTGTTTTTACAAATGAACTAAATAGCCCTTCATTTATAATTTCTTATCGAAAATAATTCAGATCTATTATATTTAAAAATACAACGATAGCGTCCAAGAACTTTATATTTAATTAGGCAGATATTTAACTTTTAAAATCTCGTCAATGAATCTCTGGAAGTTTTTATTTCATTCGATTTAAAAGCAAAATGAGGTTCCTGAAGATTCATAAAATACGCTTTAATTACCAATATTTTAATTTCAAACACAGATAGAATAGTAGTCTATCTTCGCCATATCGACTGCTAGATCTAATTACATTTCTAGTGGATGATGCATTATGTATTCTAAAGTGATGCAGATATAGTAGGCCATGATTTTAAGATTTTCTCAAGGAAATGCGATAAAAACTGAAGTGATTGTATTTTAAGTTGTACTGTTACAAGTTTCAACTCACTACTCATGACCTTAATAGAGGAAATGTTTAGATAATGAAACTAGATTTCGCAAAAGATTGAAAATATGTAGTCTCGTTTGAAAGTTAGCTTGTGAAGGTTTTCAATTCACTGAGAAATATTAATCAAGAGAATTGAGACATTTGTCCCGAGGCCTCAAAAGTGACCTGGTCATAAAAAGAATGTTGTAACTAGAAGAATGCTCTATGCCTCTTTCTTATCTTTAGAACAACGAAGAATATTAACCATTTTTGCAGTTTTCTAAATTCTTCATAACACTGCTTCCATCAACTTCCATCAAATGACGACTTTCCTGCTTTGTTTCAAAATTGAAATGGGAATCCCGAGTTCTCACCAGTGACGCTTTTACTTGAACTTACCACTCTCATTAGTTCCAAATATCCGTGACATTGTGCTTTCTAGTCTGCAGACAGGAACTTTAGAATACGTTGGATGGTGTATAAAGATTTGGTATACAGTTTTATCTTTTTCATCTATAGTTGTCCCTATTCACAATGAAATTCAGTAGAGCAATTATTTGGGATACTGGTCCGAAGAGTTGAATTACATCAGGAGTTGCCAACCTTTTACATTCCATCGCCAATTTTTTCACGCATTTCAGATGCGCCATACAACTCTTGTATCACTATTTAATTCTAGTATAAAATATGTTAATATAGATATATTTAGCATTTTTCTTGATGTAATGATTTAATATAGAAAAAAGGAGATCATACAAGTATCAAATGTGTATTGAACGAATGCAGAAGTTTTGGAACGAATGCAGAACAAAAATCACTCTTTCCTTTTGACTCATTGACTTCTGTTAGAGATTTTTTTCTGAGAACTTATACATATCGGTGTTTAGTTATTAGTTTTATAGGCTTACTTTTTTACTATTATCACAGGTGCTGCAATGCACCATTAGTTGGCTATCCCTGATTTAGATGGTTTGTAATAATGATAATATACGAAACCTTCTAATTCAGAGAACCGTTCGCTGTGTTTCCTTTAATGCTGATAATAATAAATAGTGCTTCCAAAAAATTATTTATTATTCAGAAATGAAAGGTCTATATTACTGCATTTCGTTTTGCCTTTTATCAGTCATACATAACTCCATTTACCAAAAATGGAAAGAACAGAAAGTTGGAAAATTTTTCGATTGTGCATGTTTGCAGAAAACTTAGCTTCTTTTTATGACATTAATATATGATCACTTTGATTAAATCAATTTTCTTCAGATTGACTTCATAAGTTCTGGCGTTTGATTTAAAATTTAATGATAATAAGCCTAAATGCCATTAATCAAAATAGTAACATTGCTAAATCTGAAATTAAATACTTAATTCTCATTACAGATTTAATATATTTTATTTAGTGTAATCTTAGTAATTGAGGTCTGTAACGAAAATTAGATTAGTTACAACCTCAATTTTACTTTATTTTTAAATTTTATTACTCCAGATGACAAAATGCATCTTTTAAAATTGAAACTGTAATGCTGGGTAATTTAAAAAAAGGAAATAAAAATATCACTGAAAGAAAATAAAATCCTACATATTTTTACAGGTAACTACATATTGATATTATCATGTAATACATATTTGGCGTTTATTTTTTACAAAAAGAACTTTATTATTAAGCACATGTATGTAACTTGCAATGGAAATTAAAAGTATTTTAGATGCAGAAGTCTTTATTTAAACAGTTTTTCTTCTTTTAAATGGTCAGTCGTCCTTAAATTTGCTAATTCTAATCTTACAGGCAGTTTTTGGAAGACGTTCAATTTAAAAATTATATAAAATTAATGATAAATACAATGATGTTATATAGAAATTAATAAGTTGGAAAAATTTAAATATAAAAGAACCAAAACCTAGAATATTACATTTAGAAAAAAGGAAAAGGAAGAATATTATTTCAACATTTATTGAATTCTCTGCTTTCCAAAAAACTGAAAACATATCTGAAAATCTAAATTTAGCTTTGGATTTTCAAGTCATTCACCTCATTTTTATCTTGGACAATAATCTGAAAGAAACATTTAGTTACAAAATATCATCAAATATTAATAAAATATTCAGTTTTCCTAACAATAACAGAAATAGAAATTAAGTAAAGCGTATTAGATGAGAAAATACGTGACCAATCTGTTGATCTCCAGATTATTAGTACAAGAACTTCGTTCTGGATTTGAATCCTTCCGAATTGAATTTCTCAAATTGATCTCAAAATATTCGACTTAATATCAGATAAAAATTTGATCGGAAAAAGATCATAAGAGTTACTATGTAAATTATTATTCTTATTTTCTTCAGAAGCAAGCCGTTTTACCTACCAGATATTGTATCTTCCTCTGAAATAGTAATTAAGAACCTGAATAATAACTTCATTCAATTCTTAAATATAAAATATCTCCATAATTTGTGCTTGATTTTATTATTTTAAAATCAATTTTAATTTGGACAAATTATATTTGATATATTCTCGGAAATTACAAAATAAAACTTTCATTTAGAAAAAATAGTAGGAATTCTCCAGTACTTTTAACTTATATGATATAAATACATAAAGAATTTTCGTTCATTAAAATCAAAATAATACACCAAAGTAATAAATCTAAATATTATTACGTAAAGCCATAAAAAAGATGTGTACCTTACCTGAGAAATGAAATAACTGGGTTTTTTTTTTACAAACTTCACGAAAAGAAAGATAACGTAAGATGAATTTTTTATTTGATGCCGGAAAAAAATTAGGCATGTTTTGAAATCAATTTTCCTCTTCTTTCTCATATCTTCTTTTTATTTTTTTATCAGAATTAAAAGGTTTATAGTCTAATTTCCTCAGATAAATTAGTAAGGACTGAAACTATATGATGAAAGAAAACATACAAGAAACATTTTACAATAGGTAAAAATTGAGAGCACCTCTGTTGATTGTTTTGAATTTGTCATCAATGATCTGAAATTTGAATGAAACTATCTCTAATGAAGAGAAGCTTTCTTTTAAAAAATGAAAAAATTTGGGAAATTTTTCATAGCTCATTATTAAATATAAAATTGCAACAACACCGTAACACACCTTTCTAGGCTTAAGTAAGTATTAAATGTTGCATGATACTATTGGCATAATCTGATTTTTATAGTGATATGCAGAAATTGAGTGAATTTGCAGAATGACCTCATAAATTATATTGGTTATCAAAATACTTATTACTGATTTTAATCGAACGTAACCACACTTGCATTTTATTTAAATTAACTGCATATATTAGGTGAATTGAAAAGTTTTCTATTAAATTCGTTCGCATATAATTTTATTACTTGTTGAAATTCCATAGCTTCAAAATGTATTTGTCGATTTTCAGTATATGATACTACATCAGCAAGTACCTTAAATATGAAGAAGATTGAAATGCACATAGATTTTACAATGGATTATCACCGTAATCCATTACATTTCAGCATTGTGAATTTCTGTTTTGACGTTAACTTATTCTTCAATATAACTATTACAACAAATAAGACAGTAAAAGTTGAAATTGAAAAGTACAACTGGTTATATAGTATTTTTGCCAATTTGAACTTAATCGAATTTTATTTGCTAGTTCAACAAATAAAAGATTAAATGACAAAAGCTACAGAATTCTGAAATTATAAGTATCATTACATTTGTACAAAAAAAAACTCAGAGCTACACATGCAGGAATAAAGATCCTATTAATCCTAGTGTGCCTATCAATGCTCTTAATGCATTTGAAAAACACAATGGGAATTTTTAAAAATGCTAAGCAGAATAATTTTCTGCTAAGCAAATAGTTTTCTTCCAGCGGAGTAAAATTAATTGTAGTTGAAAATAATCAGTTCATTAACTGCTGAAAAAAAAAAACAACAAACTAAAAATCTAGTATGCGGATCAATGAATTGCTAATTTTTCATTGAATCGAATAGGTAGTATAAAAATCAAATTTAAACAGAATTTCGAATTGAATCAGCCATCCCCATAGTATAAAGAAGAACTGGCTTAAAATTCAGCCAACCAAAAACAAAATCAAAGAGAGAGAGAGAGAGAGAAAGAGAGAGAAAACGATGTTAGATACTCCAATTGCCAACAGAAAAGAGACAAGATCTGTATTAGGAGTAGACAGCTTTTCTAGATATATTCATACAGATAAATAATGCAGTAAAATGAAACAAACAAAACCCTGACTTAAGTCACATGTTAGGCGGTTTACTGTGGTAAAGAGCATCAGTTAAGAAAGGAATATAAATCTGAATTAAATGAATTAAGGTACTTTCTTTTAATATTCTAAAAGAGATATGTCCTTAAGTAATTCAACAATTGAAAAGAAAATTACAGAATTAAAATATTAATTCAGCAATTTCATCGTAAGGTCTTTCATATTTTTAACTAATTGCTAAATTAGTTGTAGATTATTGTTTTTAAAGATAACTCAAAGACTTGGATTACATAATTCTGACTGAAACATTCCCACTTCATTCACTTTCTTAAAGCTCAACTTCATTATAAAGAAGAACGGTGATGATGAACTGGAAAAAAAATCCTTTGACAGTTTTCTTTATTCATTAGTCTTCTATTATTTCTGAAACTAAAATTTGATGTAATCATATGTTTCAAAAACAATTTTTTATAAAGGGTGCTCATAAAGAAAGATACAAAACATTGTTAATGTAAATAAGGCTTAAATCAATTTAAATTCACAAATAGTCAAAGATCAAGTTGTTTTGTATTGTCTTCAAAAATCCCTTTAGGATATTCTAAGCATGATTGGCATGATGGTTATAATCAGTATCATAGTTATTTCAAAGGAAAAATAAAGAATAAACCTCTTATTCTTTAGTTTTCATTTACATTCAAGAAGCTGTATGATAATCCTTTGGCTCTAAAATGTGGTAAAGAAAGAATTATGATAGACGGACACGTAGAAAGAAAAGGTTCTTTCTAAAACTCACTTAACTTTTTGTTGCATTATTGAAGATGTTTTCAGAAACATTTGAAACATTCTCAATTTCTTTCGCATAACTCTACCTAAAATTGAAACAAACTTAAATTGGAACATACATCTGAAGTAGAAATAAACCTTACAGCAGATAAATCATAACAATATAATGTAGATAATAAAATATTATTATGATTTTGTATGCTTACAAAACATACTTACACGACTTTTTTCTAATTTAAATTCTTCTTATTTGAAATTATCCTTGCTTGAAATTGTTGTGGATACAACTTTAATTGTTCAATAAATCTGAGGATTTGAAAACTATATGTAAATTCAATTCAGATTTAAATTTTTCGGGGTTTTTTTTAGATGGTATCTTATGAATAATCCCATAAAGGAATTTAAGTGAACAGTCAATATACTAAATGTAATAATTTCCAGAGAAAAAAAAAAGCTAAAATGATCAAGTATAGGAATAAAATGTTAAATCAAATAAGAATTGATCAATTATGAAAATCAAAACATGAAATACGTAGAAAGTAATTGCTGTACAGGAGATACTCATTGATAAATTTCCAAGCAGTACCTAGTAATTTGCTTCTTCATAGACCTTCCTGAAGCTTCTGCCAAATTCGAAATAAAATAAACTAACATGAACTTTTTGAGATATTATGCAGAATATAAAAACATAAAAACAAAGCTGATATATATATTCCTCAAAAGTAATATATCAAATAAACCAAAGGCCTGCCCTGAACTTCTGCAATCTAAAATTGAATCAGATGATAAGGTTAATAAACACAGCAATTAAAAAAAAATAACAAAGCAATTAACACTGTATAATATCAATGAAAATGGTTGCAATTTATTTTCGTTTTATTTTGCAACTTGTTTACCTCGAGACCTGAAACTCCAAGTCCAACAGCGATAAGTATGAGACTCTCTTGTTTAACAAAATCCTGTATAGCATCACGACAGCCCTACAACACAGATAGAAGTGTTAAATTAAAAACACAATTTAAGAGTGAAAGGATAATAGAGAAATGGCTTTAAAATTTCATTATATAAAACCACTAAAATTAAAAACAAAATACTTTTCAAGTCAGCTCATCGTCAAATGACCAGTTATCAACAGTTATCAACCAACTTAGTTTGTAAAATGTTTATATGATAAAGTGATAAACTTTATTTTACATCTTTTCATAAAAAATATAAATTTATTGTTATAAATTATTTATTATATTTTGTGTATGAATATTTAACAACACTTTTTTTAATATTTTTGTCGTCTTATTACTTGGGAATCATCAGTTGAAAGTTGACTTAATTTTTTTTGAAATTGCTATTTATTTATTTTTTTTTATTTTACTTTTTAGATTATTGCGAAAAACACCCAGTGATTACATAATATAATTTCATGAGTTTTTTTTAATTTATTGGCATTATTTATAATTTATCTAATATTATCATTGTAATGACATTGAAGGACTTGTTTTATTAAGATTTCTATTAATATAGTATAAGTGTTTGTTTGTTTTTTTGTACCTGTTGATGTCTTTCTTCTTTATTGACTTTAGGATCTTCCGATTGACAGGAAGCTTCATCCCGTACTTCGGGTTTCAACCAGGCTTCAGCACTTCCGTTATTGGTCAGTTTGCAGCAGGTGTGACTCACATTAAGGCCTTTATTTGTTTCCTTCGTCTTCCAAGTGCTCTCATTGTAGTCGCCAGGACTAGCAATGCCACAGCAATTGAACTGAAAAGAAAAAGGTAATAAAAATTACCCAATCCCATGTTTCTGAACTTCCTTAAATGTAAAATATTTGGATTTAACTATGATTTCAGTCGAAGAATTCCAATCGATGTAATAAAAATAATAATTAAATTATCAAATTTCAGAACTTTTAAAGAAGCTAATGAAATGACTATTAAATTGTTCTATTAAAACTTAAATCTATTAAGATTTTATTATGAGTTAAAGTAATCAAATAATCAATATTTAAAGAGGCAGAGTGGTTTCATTCCTACCTTATATTGAGCGAAATCAATAGCATTACTGAATGCTTTGTGAGTATCATCTCCATAATCTTTCTGTAATTTGCTTGTTAGCCCAGTTTTCACCTCTTCTAACACCTAGTAAATAAACAAATTTTAAAAATTAACTTTTCTACTTATTTCCTTCTTTCTTTAATGATACTGATGGGGAACCATAGTATGTATGAAATTCATAGAATTGTTGCTGAATTTTAGTAAAATGGAAATTGGAAAATTTATTGTCATGTTATTTAGCATTGAACTGTTTAAAAGAATTGGTGTCTATGACTGGAAGGTTCAGATTCGATCACCGGCACATGTTAGGAATTTTTCCCGGATCTAAGATTCACTTAGCCCTCTGTCTAATGAAGATCAGGTTATTCCCCTGGAATAAAGACGGCCGTAGATCTGTATGACTTGTATATGAACCTGAACGAAATTTCTCATTCAGCAGCGTCGTATCAGCATTTTAATGGAGTCTTTGCGACACTTTTAACAGGAAATATCATACTTTTGTTTGATATTCAATGTAAATTATTAATCTCGTAGGCACTTGAATGAGGGCTGGAGATTGAGGAATTTTCCCAGATTAATTCTCCTCCTGATGTCCTAGGATCCACCCAGCGCTCTGTAGATTGGGCACCGAGTTTCTTCCTGAGGTATAGAGTAGGACTGTTCATGAGACCTCATCTCAGTTTCTGGACAAAGAAACGTTAGGAATCTACCTCCAGCGTGTTCATGACTCCTCATGTGATTTAGATACAATACATCCTATATTTTACTGTAGATAAACAGATTATTTTCTTTGCCACTAGAAATCGTTTGTTGATGAAATATTAAACTGTTTGGCTGTTTAGATGAAGCAAATATCATGCCACATTTGGTTATTCAGTCCAAGCACTTCCTCCAGAAAAAAATTGTTTAAAGCAAACAGAAAAGGTGTGTGTTCTCCGTTTTATTAAAGCGAAGTGTCTTTTCACCTAACGCTTTTGGCTTAATGAAAAATATTAATGATTCCCTATCTCAGCAATTACGATATTTGGCACATAATTAAAAGATATCACGATCCATGTTTAAGTAAGACTGTCGGAGGGGAAAGGCATAAACAGTATTCGGGGAAAAAAATTAAAAAAAATAAATTTTCTTTCGCTATGAACGGAAATAAATAGATGAGAAGCCAGATCTCAGTAACCAGACAACTACTCTACATTAAATTTAGCATTTACGATTTAAAAGAAAAAGTCGGTGATCTATCGTTTCTGTTAGGAAATACTCGCCCGAAAAACCGACGCTGCTTCTTAGTCAACAATCGTCGCCGCCTTAATTTGCCAAAACAAATGTATACCTGGTATTAACTTAGTTTGTCTTGAAGATTTGAAGATTTTATAATCTTGAAGATTATAAACAATTGCTAGGTAGAAAAATCTATATTAGATGGATAAATTAAAATTTATTAATGAAATTTGTTAAATCATTCATTTTTAACGATAAGAATAATAATAATGATAAAAATAATAAGAATCTCTTGACCTTGATGAAGTTCCGTTGGTTATGAATCGCTGGAGCCTCAACGCCTAAGGCCCATCCGACAGGATGGAACTTTTGATGATCTCTTCTCACAACTAATTACTTTTACCAAGGAACAAGGGCACATCGTAGCTCACTGAATTAAAAACGCTCTCTTAAACTCAGTGTACACCTTTAAACCCATCCCACGTATTCTCTTCGAGTCCAGAACTGGGCAACCCATGCAGATCTCTGAACATCCAAACTCTTTCCAAAGTAAATCAAACACTTTGGAAAGCATTGAGAAATTGAATGCCATATGAACAAAAACGACTCTCTATAAATAAATGCACACCTAAAAGCACCCGATAAAAGTTTTCACAAAATACCACGACCTTGTATCTATGACGATAACCACTCGATGTGTACACTTAAACAGAATGACAGAATTTTTGTTACTTGGATTTCATGTATACTACTAACAAATAAGTTCAGAATAAAAATATTGATATTTATTGTCTACCTTATTTTTTCTTATTCTTTATTATTCTGAATATTATATAAGATCTATTAGTAATATTTGGAAATTTACTATATTCATTCAAATTTACATTCATCGAATAACAGCTAATGCACTTTATGTCGTAATAATTTACTGATTATAGAAAACTATCGTATTTATTATTTTTGAGTTACTATTATTAATAGAATATAGTTATGTATTTACCTTTCCTTTGAAAATCACTGCAAGAACACCAATCGCAACTTCGCATCCTAACACTAGAAACAGGGTGATGAAATACTGTTCAAAAAAAAATAAAAAAGACTGATTGAAAAAAAACTATTCGTACTGGCTTTTCCAAAAAAGTAAATAAAAATGTAAACGTATTACCTCTAAGAACATCTGTTTTAACGAAACAGATTATTATTATGTAACCTGCACTGGACAACTAATAATTCTTATTAGATTCAAATTAAGCAATTCAAATTCAAATTCTTCGCACTTAGTTAATGCGAAAGGAATGTAAATACATACATATACTGTATATATATATATATATATATATATATATATATATATATATATATATTTATGCATATGTGTGTGTATGTAAATAGTCTGATTTAATATACCATAATATTTATACTACGCTGTATGAAATCAAGCTATTTTAATATAAAAATAATACTAATCCAAAGATAATATCAATAAAATTTTAGAATTTCGTTAACTTTTTTTTCTCATTACACCTTAGCTTTAATACACTCACTTCCAAAAGTTAAGCATGGAGCGGTAAAATGCGAAAAAATGGACAAGTTCTGCTTTGATTGACATGAAATGCTGCAGGTAAGTAGCTCTATTTTTATTCATGAAACAAAACAAAGAATTACATACAGAGATAAACAAAATATTGAATTTTCATAAATTATAAGATGACGTTCTATTTGTGTCATTAACAAAATGATGTTTAAATTCAAAACAAACAATAAAAACCAACATTAATAGGGTATGTGAGCACCCCTCACCTGAATACAAAGTTTACAGCGTGTGATCATGCTTGTTACGAGGTGATCAACCACCGCAAAGTCCAATAATCGACATTCCTCCTGTAAGTCAGTTTCTAAAGCTCTGAGAGTGGCTGGAGATGAGAAATGTCGACATACAGCACGGCTGAGGGCATCCCAAAGATTTTCAATTGGATTAAGGTCCGGCGAGTAAGCCGGCCACTCCATAAGCGCAATCCCCTCACTCTCCAGAAAGTCGTCAACGATGGCAGCTCTATGGGGATGCGCATTATTGTCCATTAAAACGAAAGAAGGACCAACTGCTGCAGTGTACAGTTTCACAATGGGGTCTAGGACTTCATCTCGATACCGTACAGCGTCACAGAACCTCGCCTGTAGATGTGCAGGTCGGTGCGATATCCCAATGAAATCCTGCCCAGACCATGATGCTTCTACCTCGGAATGCGTGATGTTCGGTGATGTTCTGGGGCCGATTGCGTGTGCCTTGTTCCCTCCAGACCCTTACACGCTTATCATCGGGTTGTAGGGCAAATCTGGACTTATCTGGGAAGATAACGTTACCCCAATCAGACATAGTCCAATTCACATGCTGGCGGAACCATTGTAATCGTGCCCCTCTGGATTAGATGGATAAAGGAACACAAACTCGTAGTACCCGGGCGTACAGACCATTCATGTATAGCCTTCGACGAACAGTAGTGGCAGATATCGTCTTACCAATGGCCGCTGCAACCATAGATGTCACACTGTGGAGGTCGATCTTCGATTCCGCTTGACTACAACAGCAATATATCGATCTTCCGCGGGGGTCGTAACCCTTGGACGACCGGCTACAGGTCTTCGGACAAGTGTTTGGCTGGTTTAGAATTGTTTCCATAGTCGTGAAATGACGGAATGATGAACGCCGAAGAAACGAGCAACATCTGTTGTAGACTGTCCTGCTTCAATGCGTCCGACAGCCCGCCAGTGCTCAGAATCTTCCATTCGTCTTCTGGAAGCCATAGAAACACGTCTAGCTTGAAAACAAATCGTACGAATGTCCTAAACACCTTTCATCAGCACTTACATGCAACTCCTGTAACCCTTCACAATGCCGGCTTTCTTATACGACTGCCTGTTTTGCATATTTCTCGACGCAAAACCGTGATTGGCTGTTACCTATATAATTTGCATACTTCCTTCTACCTTTGTAGCAAATTTCAGCTTCTTTAATTCAGATCTCTTACGGAAATTAACATTTTTCCTCTCCGTGCTTCACTTTTGGAAGTGAGTGTAACTTTCTGATAAATTCTAATGATTTCTAAAAACGTCTACTGTTTTTATTAGCAAATAAAATTTAAGCCTATTATATAGCATAAATAATTTCAATAATTTTTGGATTCTGATATATTTTATTCCAAAGATGTTTTGTTTTCCAAAGGCATTTTCAATTATTCCAGTGACTGTAACTATTTTAAAATTTTTACCTAAAAATTCTCTTAACTGAAATGAAGACCAGCAAAGATTTATCATCTTCAATTCAAATATTAAGTTTTAAATATCTTTCATAATTTTTACCATATTAAACCTTTCTAATTTCTTATATATTTCTCATATACATCAATATATGATTCATTTATATAAAGCTAATATAAAAGTAGCAGTACAGTAGTAAGCTAATATTGATCAGGTATCTTCAAATAGTTAGGTTAAAGATTAAAACAAAGATTAAAACTTCAATAAATTTAATGTCATATTTTAGACAAATTCATAAATATACAAACTATCAATGACAAACATCGATTTTTCGTCTTATCTTTCAAAGACTTTATCAAGATATTTATAAAAAAAATCTTTAGGAAGAGAGAACACTTCTCCCTTTGCTAAAATTCAAAATAATAATGCAAAACAAGAATTCTAAAACTTAAATAATCCAACAATATAAAAACGTGACTTCAACCACGTTCACTTCTTTAGTTGATTACAAGTCCAATTTACTGGTCAAATTTAAATATTTTTCTTTCTGATTTAATATTATTTTCCTTTTATAAAACTTTAGAAGTCCAATTTACTGCTCAAAATTAAAAACTTTATATTTTCCAATCTTCAATTTATATTTTCCAAGTCTTTTATATCTTTTTAAATGTCTTTCTTGAAATCTTCAAAATTAAAGAATTGTACGTCTTCTAAATGATCAACTTACGTAACCTTCCCATATGGAAAGATAAGACGAAATATCGATGTCTGTTATTGATAGTTTGTATATTTATGAATTTGTGTTAAATATCCACAAAGAATTTTTAATTTGATATATTTTTAAGCATACTAAGAAGACGTTTCAATCGAATTTTCTGTTTTGTTCGTACGTATTAGTTTGTCTGTTTGTCTTAGGTAACTTACACGTGGTTTCACTACGTTAGTTTATTACTACAGTACTTATTACTCTAAAGTCAGTGAGATGAAGGTATTTTGTTGTGCTTCAATTCTTATTTAATCTAATTTTTCTAATGAATTATATGAAAAATATAAGAAATTATTATTATTATTATTATTATTATTATTATTATTATTATTATTATTATTATTATTAATCGTTTTATATTATAATGCTTTCTTTGATTAAATATAATGTTTTATAATCATGTAATGCTAATTTTAACATGATTTCCACTTTTCAACCTGCTTTGATATATTCCTCGAATTCTAAAGCGTTTGTTTTAAGAAATTCTACTTACCAATACTAGAAGACATTTGCTTTCCTGAAGAGCTCCACAACAGCCTATAATGCCAACTAGTAGAACGAATCCTCCGATTCCGATAAAACCGTAAGCCAGATAATGAAAGATGGGTTCCTTGCCATCAATCATCACCAGGTTGAATAGCATAGTCTTGTTGGGGTCGAATAGCAGCCAGATGCCCAGCCCAACTAGTGCACATCCTGACAGCTACAGAAAAATAAAATACAATAATGTCAATTATTAATACAATGTTTCAATAATACTACGACCACTTAAGTCATTTTAGTTTAACAAATTGTAATTCGATCAATGTTACATTTCTTAAGCAATGAAATCGGCGCTTCAGTTTCTTTGAATAAATAGACTAACATAAAAATTTTTAAAAAAAAGTTAATAATACTTACTTTATTTTTTTTTCAAAATGTAATAATATAAATATTATAAAGTATATAATAATTTTAAAAAATTAATATACTTTCCTTATTTCTTAAAAAAGAAAACCAGCAAAGTTCTTGGACTATGCAAATTTTTTTTTAAATCTTTTTTTGATTTAAAACTCTTATAATAACTATAGAAAAAAATTACGAAAAGAACTTTCTTCTGTCGCGATTTAAAATTACTCTTCATTAATCACTTTTAACGGAAATATTTTAATTAACACCTGCTATTATGTATGTAATTGCTATTGAAATATTTCTGGTAAAAGATTTATTCAGATGTGATAAATCTTTCACACAGTAAACGAAAATTTGTAAAAAAAAAAATCTTTGACAAAAAAATCGACGCACCAAGAAGGAATTATCCAATTGAGACAAAATTTGGTACGTTTAATGTAAATGTACAGAAAATGTAATGATTAGAATTTCAGAACAATTGGATGATTTATTGGATAGAAAGGATTGGATATTCAATGAAATGAAATGAATAGCAAAATGACGAAGGAAAAAAAGAGAATATTAAAGCAAGGATGGGAATATGAAAATATACAAAAATTCATTGAGATGAAAAGATTTGCTATGTTTAAAGTCAACAAGAGAAAGTTATTTAAAAATCGAAATGACAAGAGTAAAAAGTAGTAAAAAAAGTGTTGAATCCCAGGCACGTATGATGTTATACTTTTATCAAATAAATGATTTTGTTCAAATTACTTATTTCTTAAATTCAAATTCATTTTAGAAGTACTAGCAGAACGACGCTTGTTCTATAGCTTTTTAAAACTTAAAAGCGAAAAAGTTACAAGAAATACAGATTTCTACCGCTTATTTCTATTTTAAAATAATGGTAACAAATAATTTTACAATAGATAAAAATTAGAATTTTTAGTAATAATTTAATATAAATTATTAGCTAAAACATTTACACATAAAATGGAAAGAATTAAAAATGATACAAGACAAGTAAAGAAACAATAATATTTCGAAATGTGCAAAATTAGAAAAATTTAGTAAACTTCAATAAATATGATGTTATATGGAATTAGCAAACCACACAGACAGATTCAATATTTGCATGATTTCATTAAAACGTTTGTAATTATTTGTTATTTGTATCATTAAATTTCTTCGTCATCAAATTTAAAAAATAGCAAGCATCTTTTGTCAATAGAAAAATGGTTTGTAACAGGTCTAAAAAGGATCTATATAGTTGTTAGGAAATTAATCTAACCATAAATGCCTTTAATAAAGGATGTTTCCTTGAATGCGGAAGAGAATAAGTTTTTATACGTAAAAATCGAAATAACAAAAAACAAGGTGTTGCGAAAATTGTAAGAAGGTTCTCTCCAGCGTTACGCAGTGATGCCGATGGTCTGAGCCTTTACTAAAATATGGATTTTTCTTTTTATCTCCATTCCTGTCTGTGTGAGGCCAAAGTAATCAACGAAAGAGATCTTGACTGGCTTCCTTAGAATTCTATCGTAATTTTCGATCCTTTAGATGGCGAAATAAAAGTCTAGTCACATTGTCATTCCTAGCAGAGGTATGTTATAGTGTTTGAATGGATGGGAATTGGTTATCTCAGGAGAGTCAGTAGCACAGATGGGTTCAGATCAAAAGAGGAATTTAGTTGCAATATATATATATATATATATATATATATATATATATATATATTTAGTATATTTGCTAATACTAGACAATTAATTAAATATTATCTCATGATTACTTTTATAATTTTTAATCAAGTATATTTTTTTCAATAAAAAAAATTACTTTCATTCGAGAAAGGAGACTTGAACTATCCAACTCCCACCCTTGCCTTTATCAATGCTTGTAATGATATAATATTAGATTAGTAGAAACTGCATGAATAATAATACACACCAGCCATAATCACCTATGCACATTCCAAGATTGCTAAGGCTGGTAAGAGTACAAGTATTTCTTTAAGAAACAATACTTTTAGGTTATCTCACAAAGGCAAGCTATGTAACTCTTGTGGTTCTAAATGTTTTGAAAATAAAATGGATTTATTTGATTTCCTGAAATATGATTTCGAATTAAAAATCTATTCAGTTTTATTTTATAATTATTTAGGATACTATAACCTGATCTGGGACTATTATTTTTTTTATTTTAAAGTTTTAATAAGTACACTACAACCTCGTTTATCCGGACTAACTGGGGCCAAAGGCAATCTGGAAAATCGAAGATCCGGATAATCTGGGTAATATAGTAATAAGCAAAACAAATCCTTAAATAAACAGGCTTACCGTTTATACGATAAAAAACTATGTTTTGTAGCTTGAACGCCCTTGTGACACTCTAGTAAAGCTTTCTTAAACTCGACAAACAGCATTTTATTACCATAATTTATTGTACAATCTATGCAGGAACTGTACATTTAGTCAAAATAAAAAGCGAATGTTTGGCGTACTTATAGTTATGTTCTTGTTATCATAGTTAAAATTATTATCTATGTTAAAAATAAAAAAAATCTAAATAAAAAAAAAGATCTACAAATCTGATCCGGATTATCCGGAGTTCCGGATCAACGAGGGCCGAATAAACGAGGTTGTAGTGTAATTCGAAAATGGCGTTCGTTTCTATAAATAATTCTCATAATTTTAAACTAAAAATCTTCAATGTCAAGTTTAGGAATAATTTCATTATAATTTTCTTGAATATTCGATGTAATTAAATGACCTAATTTAGTTATTTGAGTTATCATTGTAGTACGTTTCAGATGTTGCTTTTAGACCTAATTGAAAATATTTAGGGAAACGTTTCCACTTAACCTGTTGTGACATTAATTTTGATGACTTTGCTTTAATCCATTATGAATGTCAGTTTGACGACAGGACAACTAAGCCTAATGATCACGTTCTATATATTGTCAACATCAAGTTCACAAGTTATTATTTATATAGTGATACCACAGCCTTTAGCTAATAACCGTAAAATCCATCAAATAATGAAATAAAAGGTCAGCCTTGCAAAGCTTTTTCTTCTTCCATAATTCGCTTTTATCAAAATAATTTCAATTTTACAATTTAAAGTTGAAATAAGTGCCGGAACTATATTTTTTTTCGGATAAAGCTTGAAATGTTGTTTTCCCTCTGACTGTGAATTCTAATCGGCAGATTTGACGCAATTAATTCTATTTCATAATTCATGTACTTTAATTTTCTTAGAAACAATATTATCTTCATATTATCAAGACTCTTGCATTCCACATTAATACCCCTATAACCTATAAATTAATCTACAAATGTAACAATTAAATAAAAGCTAAAATATGTACAGTCTTTAGGATTACCTCTGCATCTCCATTTAATACAAATATTTCGAGTTTCGATGAAAAGAAATGAAAAAAAGAAAAAAAAAAAAGAAAATCAATTTATTAAGAAGCTTTCTAAGGTTTATTAAAATATGAATGGAAGCAAATTTTAATTTCCTATTTTCTTATAGGAGATTCATCTTAAGGAAACGTTGTCGAAGTGCCATTGCTGTAAGAACTATATCTTTAGTTCTAGCTGTCCTTAAGAATTTGTGATCACTTTTTCTGGATCATCACTTGCTATTTACACTACCTGCCATCTTATGCTAACAACAATTCCATCTTCTGTAATATCTGACTCCCACAGTTAAGCAATTCCTGCCCAAATTATTGATGTTCATATTTTACAAAATGCCAGGTTCTCAAAGTTGGATTCTACAGTTCATGTTTGAAAGTTCCCTAAACAACAGTCTCATTCTCTGTGTAATATGAGACTAGAATTTTAAAAGAAAAGAAAAAAAAATAGGTTTTTACAATTGTAGAAGTTTAATTTTTTTTTGTAAATATTATTTGCTTATTTTTTTCTAAATCATTGTATTTGTTTTTCTTTACTTTTTAAGAAAACCACTTTGGCTTTTATGAATCCCAAAGGAGGGCCTACATTTGTCTGTCAGACCAATTAAAGCTATCCAATCAATTTCCTTATAAGATTAAACCAATTAGAACAATAAAATTAACATTTCCTTTTGTACGAAGTCTGAAAATTAAAAGAATCTTATTCTATTGCCGATAATGGCTAGACATCATGTCTAGACTAAAACGACTTTGTGCTATTTTTTTTTTTTATTTTTTTAAAAAAAAACAAAAAAACAAAGAGTTCATCTCAATGGTTTTCTTTTTAATTTTCAGCACTAATATATCATACAAACAAAAGTGATTATTAAAATCAGTGGATTCTTCCTTATCTTAAGTAAAACAAAAAAATTAAAAAAAACGTTTCCGACTCAGAAGCTTTGTATTGTATCCTTCTCAATTATCCATGAGACCATGATACATTTCGAAATGATTGTTTATAATACAATCGTTACTTATAATAAAATTAAGATAAGTCCTTCAACTTAAGACTATTAGAAAAATATTGCTGAGCATAAGAAAAGTCCGTTGCTAAATTTGGTTCTTTTAGGTCTTTCATGTGTGACTTGATTTGTTCTTCCCTCTTTCAACCCCCAACGCTGACTTGAAGATTTGCCAAAAGCATAGGCTTGTGGTATCATAGTGACCAATCATAACAAGTTTGAATGTAGGTGGTCCTCCTTAGCTCGCCCGTTTTCAATCCCGAAGCAGAAAAGCAATCCTCACTTTACTGAGGGTGAATAAACCTTAGGGCCCTTCAGGAGGAGAAATAGCAAAGCAAAAAAACCAGATGTCCTTTTTACAACAATGAAAACATTCAGAATTTATAAACTGATTAAGACAATATGTTTTCCCAATGGTCTTACGAAGCCATTATTGCAACAATATTTACACTGATTTTAAAATGAATGAATAAATTGATAGTAAACATTGTTGTAATAAACGAGATCGGTGATAAACTTGTTCTAAAAATATGTATAGAAAATTTAAACAGTGTTTTCCATTGTTTCTAAAGTGTATAAATAGTGGAGGGTTAAGATTATGGAAACAATTGTATAAGAAGAACTGGAATTTCACCTAGTATTATAGAAAATTCTCCATATCTACACGTTAACTTTCAGAAATCCTT
>JAFIDM010009631.1:125111006-125132910 GCA_023159025.1 Thereuonema tuberculata | reverse complement strand
GGGTTATATCCTGCAGCTAAGCCAACCTAACTTGGCTAACCTAAACCTAACTATATTTGGTTTAAAATTAAATTTTGTAAAAAACTGCTTACCTTATGTTTCTTCGTCTCTTGTGTGCGGAGGGTTTACCGTCCGTTAACCTTTGCAAACCATCCATTGTTTGGCAGAGCAGAACAAAGAAGTCACGTGACCCGAAGTCACGTGACCAAACAAACAAAATATCTCTCCGCACAAATAAACAAATGAGACATAAGAAAAAAAACACGTGGTGTCTTCTTCCGCACCCAATTACAACCTGTTCCCCAATCTGAAGTCTAGCCATAAATCTAATGTACCAAACTTGAAGCCATCCTTCAAGCTTCATAAAGCAAAGATTTCAATCAATCATTTGCAATTCGGAATATATGTATATATTATATATTATAATTATTTTCCTAGCTTTTCACCTAACTTCAAGGTCACGAGCCGCCACTGTATAATAGGAAACCTTCTACATTAGTTAGTTATGATATATACTATATCGATAAATCAATTTCATTAGTAGGTTCAGTGTCGTTACAAACAAACAGCGTGCATTGAAGTATAACGAATTTTAATGTATTTTTATGAATTAAAAGTACTGATGGTTTACTTCAATAAAATATTTTGTGTATTGGGTCCATTAGCTAATTGTAAAGAATTTACATCAAGGATTATATGGGCATTGCCAAGAATAGCGTTGAGATCTTTATCCTAAATGTCTCTCTTCTTTCCAATGCCCTGGCTTTTAGCATTTGCCTTTGGCCGCGACAATGGCGATAATTGTGAGCTATTTAGCAAAGAATCGTTGTCCAGAGTACATTATAGGAGGCAGCTCACATTGTATCCCAAAAACAGATAAAAGCACAAAAGGATAAAGTAAACATCCTTGTCGACGCTGGGATTCAAACCCAGATTCCGACACAAGGCCACAAAGATATGCAGGAACGACTTTATCATGAATGTGAGAAATATTAATTGCAGAAGTTTATTTAATGTGAAAAATTATCAAATCAGTTTCATTAAATTTCTTAAACAATTAATTTAATATTTTATATCTTGTTCAATTTAATTAAAATCAAGCAGTAAGTCACAGAATATGGGCGTGGTAGCAAAGTTGTAAAGCACTTGACTGCCGCTGGAGGAGACTGGTTCAAACCCCGACGTCGGCGTTGGTCGGGGATTTTTTTCGCTCTTAATTCTCCTCCAGACGGGTCCTAGGGTCCACCCAACCCTCTGCAAATCAAGTTTCTTTCCCGTGGGTTAAAGGCGGGAGGGCGTTGGGCTGACCAACCGAGCTCATCTCTCCCGTTGGCCATGAAACCTCAAGAGTCTTACCTCACGTGGAATATTTACATAGGAATATAGTAGGATACTTTAACTTAAGATACAGGAGTTTTTTTCCTTGTCTTTAAAAAAAAAAAATAGGGGACCAGTAACTTTACCGTTTAACACTGATGTTTGTATCAAAGCACTTGTTTCAGAGTCACATTTAACTTTTCTTAATTAACAGGATCACATCAAAAGTTGTTGTTCAATAAAAAAATCAAGTTAATATTGTAAAATTTGTAAGTTTGAGAAGTAAGTCTCAAGTTACGTATTGTTACTATTATATTAACAAAATGATAATTTATTCCAATTCTGGTACTTTATTCAACCGCGACTTCACTTTAAAGTATTTCCTAATGGTTCTTATTTTTTTCAAAACATTATTAATGTTTTCTATTTGATTTATTCATAACTGGGATAGAAATTATAAATAAACACTTACCCAGAAGATGAAATTGAAAGAAATGAGAACTCCTTTGGCACATTTTGCTCCACAGCTCAGAGCCATGATTCACTTGTACAAAAGCTTTCAGAAGCTCTACAAAGAAGAATCTGTAAAAGAAAAAGAAAAGCAATGAATTCATAAGAAAGAACGCATTAATAAATAAAAGGAAAAATTGCAGCATATTAGTAATCGTTGTTTAGCTATTGTTTCTTTGGATTCATTAAGCTGCTGTTAAAATTTTTCTTGTCTTTCACTCCATTATTTTTCGTGAATTTTTTTTTTTCGAATTTCTCATTACGTTAATTTCTTTTACATTGTTTACTTAGACTTCGGTTTTGTCTCGAAATTGAAAGAGACCATGAAAGAGAACAAATTCCCACTGGTTTAATGAGGATATTAGAAAATAATTTTAAGCTTTCAATCTTAATAAAAAAAAAAAAATTCGTTGGTTTTTTTCCAATTATACAATTGTCGATTAGTTTTAGCCCTATTTTATTTTTTAATATTTGTTTTAGGATTTTGTTGTTTTAGCAGCTTGCTCAATTTTTAATTAATAAATGGATTATCCTAATGTTATTTAATGATGGTGTTTTGTGACAAACAACTCTGATAATTACAGTAATGCTAATAAATCATCATTAAATTACCTAACTAATGATTAAAAGAGTAAATATTGCCCGCTTTGCAGACTAATAAGAATTCATAAAATATAAATTTTAAACATTTAATAAAATCAATAAAATCACAATGTAAACATTTCTAAATCTAATGTGAGATGAAATAAATAACTAATTATGAAGAAGGGTTTTTGTTGTTTTTTTTTTTATTATTTTTATTTTTTTGTTTGTTTGTCAATTGTATATATTATCTCAGCTTTTTCTTTGTCACTTCTCGCCCAATCATTATCATCTTTTCGAATGGGTGGTACCTGCATTATTGGTCTTTTTAGTCCTTTTACAGCCTTCCACAGTGAGTAGTCTGTATTTTTTTCCGGAGTTAACCTCTCCAAGTAAGAAGTGATTTGTTGATTTTTTATTTCTGCAATCTGTTAAATATTTCCATAAAATTGAGAGCGAAGAAATTAGACAATTCACAATAAAAGAACTTAGCCAAGTGATTAAGGATGATTTAAATGCTAAGAAAACTCCAGGATATGATTTGATAACAGGACAGATCTTAAAGGAATTACCACATAAAGCCATGATGAAGCTCCTACATCTTATTAATGCTGCACTTAGATTAAAATATGTACCACAACAGTGGAAAGTGGCAGAAATTATAATGATTCATAAATCAGGAAAAGACCCAAATGATAAAAAATCATATCGGCCTATATCATTGCTACCAATAATATCAAAAGTATTTGAAAAATTATTGCTAAAACGCCTGAATCTGATTATACAAGAAAAGGAATTAATTCCAAATCATCAGTTTGGATTTCGTAATAAACATTCAACAGTAGAACAAGTTCATAGAATAATTGATGTAATAGAGGAGACTCGGTAAAAAAAGAAAGTATGTTCTAGTATTTTCTTAGATGTTTCTCAAGTCTTCGATAAAGTTTGGCACGATGGATTGATTTATAAGCTAGAGTGTCATTTTCCTGGACAACTGTGTGAAATCTTGAAATCATATTTGTCAGAAAGGATCTTTCGTGTTAAACACGGAAGTGAATATTCAGATTTTAAAGAAATTACTGCAGGAGTACCACAAGGAAGTGTTCTTGGACCAACACTATACTTATTATATACAAGAGACATCCCACAAGATGAAACAATAACAATGGCTATCTTTGCAGATGATACCGCTATTTTATCAGTGGGTAATACGATAGAGGAATCAACAAGAAAGCTACAACATGCCATAAATAGTTAGTAGTTGGACCAAAAAGTGGAGAATACAACTTAACGGATCCAAATCTATACATGTTAACTTTACAAATAAAAAAATACAGAATATTCCAGTTTTAATTGATTCACAAATAATTCCGATTGCAAAGGAGGCCAAATATCTGGGAATGACACTGGATGCTAAGCTGAGATGGAAGGCGTATATTAAGAAGAAAAAGGAAGAACTTAATATTGTTACCAGGCGTTTTGTCCGCTCCCCCTTTAGTGCAGTCGACTCGACCTTCCCTGCATACCTCGGCCGAGTCGACCTGTCCTCAGCATCGTGTGCAGCGCTCTACGCCTATAAAACCAGGCGCAGAACGCCTTGACATCAGAACGTCTTGGGGCAGCAGCCCAGCCGGATCCCCCATTGGAGAAGCAGAGGATAGCAGTTCGTATCAGCGGCAGGAGCCGCAAAGGTCTCCCAGTGGAGAAGCAGAGGATAGCAGTTCGTCTCAGCGGCAGGAGCCGCAAAGGTCTCCCAGTGGAGAAGCAGAGGATAGCAGTTCGTCTCAGCGGCAGGAGCCGCAAAGGTCTCCCAGTAGAGAAGCAGAGGATAGCAGTTCGTATCAGCGGCAGGAGCCGCAAAGGTCTCCAGTTAGGAGCGGAGCGTTCGAGAGCAGATCTTGGGCTGGAGCCCAGGTAGAAGGTCTCTACCCGTAAATAGATAGAGAGAGTCCGGCCAGCCGATAGAGTGCAGCCGTAGAAGAGGTTCGTTGGGCAGCCGCCCAGAGTGAGGTTTGATAAAGCCAAGACCAGTGCATTCGCCAGTGCGAAGACAGTGGAAAAACGACGCCGAGACGGCAGCGCCCATTCCCAGCAAGGAACCTGAGAAGACCGCTAGTCGTTGCGTTAGGAAGGCAGCGTGAGAGAGATCCGACGCCGAGATCCCAGTACCCGTCCCCGGAAGAACCCTGAGACGTCCGCCAATCGATAGGAAGGCATCGTAGAGGTTAACCGTAGCCGTGGTTGCAGCGCCCGTCCCCGGAAGAACCCTGAGACGATTGCTTGCCGGTAGAGGACTGCGAAGAAGACAGCCATACCATAGAATCCTTTCGATATTCGAATTACTTATAAATGACCTCTGATCTTAAATAATAAAGTCTCTTTGGTTTTTAAATTACCTTGGCTCCAGTCGCATTCTGTTACCCTCCGCTACCGAGCCTTTACGAAAGCACGGTAGCAATATCAAATATAGAAAACTGTATTGGCTACTTGGAAGAAGATCTGAACTGAGTATGTATAATAAACTACTAATTTACAATCAAGTTCTGAAACCTGTTTGGATGTATGGAATACAACTTTGGGGTTGTACTAAGAAGACTAATTTAAAAATGATACAAAACTTTCAAAATAAAGTGCTACGAGGAATTGTTGGTGCCCCCTGGTACGTTAGAAATGACAATATTCATAAAGATCTAAAAATAAATCCTGTCCATGAAGTGGTAAAACGAACTGCAGTGAGGCATGAACAGAGACTTCACAATCATACTAATGCCTCGGTACAACATCTGTTAAATTACAGAAGGGTAACGAGAAATTAAAGAGAAGTAAACCTTCAGATCAGGTGAAATGAGTAAAAACTGCGTGAAAAATGCAAGTATCAAATAGATTCACGCAAAGGCATGAATTCTAACACAGAGTGAACTCATACGATAATAGAGCTGCTAGATAAGTGTTACTTAGTTGCAGTAGTTTGAAATGACTTTGTCATTTATTAAAAAAAAAAAAATTATTTGTATTATCGCTTTTCTCTCAAAGACCGTAGATCTAACGTAGAAGTATAAAAATAAAAAATATTGTTTTTGACACTTTTCCAAATAAAATCCTAATCCTAATTACAAATAAATCCACCTTTAACAGACATAACAAGCCATCTTCATCTATTCCAATATTGTTACTTATCTCAACCTACACTGAACCCTGACTTGACATAAAGAAAAACTTATTTACCGAAAACTTTCTTGTAAAATAATCTTACGACAGCGATATACAAGCTGATTTTTAAGTCCAGATTAATATAAAAGGAGTATCGATTATGGAATATTTCCTCTAATTAGATTAATATATCCCCTAAATTCTTTCAGTTTCAAAAATGCATACTATTACTTACAAGGGAAATCGCGATTCCATTCCTACTTGGAGGTCCATAGAATGTGACCTGCCATCGCACAATATACAGGTCACAAACACTGACTGGTTAAACATAAATAGAAAGCAAGAACTATCAATAAATATTAGAACCTCAGTGACCTAGTGGTCTAAGGCTTGCGAACGTAATCCATTGTCTCCGGTTCGATTCCAGTTGCAGGCACAAGTTGCAATTCTTTTACTGTTGTAATTTTATGATTTGTAATCATTTATAAATATTTAAAGTGTCGTCGCTCTCTTGTTGACATTTGTCTTCAACTTTGGCCAAAGCATCCTCGTCAACGTAGTCATTGCAAAATTCAAGGGATTCATATTCATCCGTATCACATACTGTCTTAACTTTCGAAATAATCAAATAACAATTCAGTTTAAAGTTTTTCTAAATTACTTATTTATTTCGAATTATCTCGAGAGTATTTTTGGGACACTTTGGATAAAAATGCACGAGCAATATTCGATGGCTCCATGATAGCAAATGAAATGACACTCGGTTTGCAGTGAGTATTTATTGCATTTCTAAAAAATAGAACACTATATCTAGCAAGCCAAAAATAAAGTAAATGTTTTATAAATATGTATGTCATGCGTAGACTTACTACAGCATCAAATAAATTAAAAACACATTACAATTTGTGGGAGGATTATATATGAATATAATTGTCATTGAGGTTCCACACAATAAATTTTCTAAACGGCATTTTAATTTATTTACTTGCCTGTACTGGTTTAGCAGAGCATATTTAATCTTTAAGAGTAAGGAGAAAATAAAAGCAAAACTGATTTAAACTTAACTTGTTTTATAATCATTAAATATTTACAAGATGTGAAACAGTTGTTTCAAATAGTCTATGAATCACTGAAAGTTCACTGAAAGTTCTTTACTTTAAAACTTAAAGTTCCTTTAAATCTTTTTTAACATCAACTGTTCAATTAACAACGTTGATAAATGGCTATTTTCATCTAGTGTGATAATTACTGAAGTTTATCTTAATGTATAAACTCATTAACATGTAGAACATTCTTATATCTCATTTGTCTTTTAACTTGTATGAGATGGCTATAAACAATGTTCACTGTATGTGCTATAATATTACTTAATTATATGAATGTTTAAGTAAACTTGATTTCTCCAATCCTTTCTTGACTAAACATTCTAGTATTATAGTCTTTACCAAAACACTCTAAACAGTTTATAATCATAACTTTCTTTGACCTCGTTGAAATAATCTTTAAAATAAACCTCTTGCTAATAAACACAAATGTTCCTGTATAAATACTTAAATCCTTTCAACTTTATAGTTCTTTAACTTTAGTTGATTCAGTCCAACATTTGTAATAAGTCGATTTCCCTTGACTTTAATAAATCCTAGCATTAATGGTTTTGCTTGAAATAAATAACTTTACTATTTCTTTAATCAACGAACAAATGTTTATGTGTTGGTAATGTTTAATCTTTAATGTTCATTAGTATACGTTCCGCTTTGTCCTAAACTCCATTTTCTTGTGTTCGAAATTCTAACGATGGCTCCTTTTCAAATTCTCGATGGGTGAAGTAAAATAGAAATCCTACTTACAAAAGTTCAGCAACAATCCATCAATTTTCCGTCAATCCCTGTCAAACGTCGAAGATAATACCTAGGCATAATTCCACTTGGGTCCGCCAGTCCTCATTTGCGAGATTCATCTTTGGGCCTAACCGTTTATTAAGAATTAATTTAACTTTACCATTAATCCTTACTTATTTAATTCTCAAGGCCGTCCGCCTTTTACTGAACACAATATGAGTTTAAAATCAAAACTAATCTATAGCACAATCGGAAGGAACTCATCCGATTCCTATTTTAAAAACCTTAGCATCCTTGCTATTTCGGTTTTCATCGTAACGCCATTTTTACGATCCTCTAGGATTCACCATTAACAATTGAACGTCCGCGTTCATGCTGTGTTCAACACATCCATTGTTCTCACGTGCTTACACACAACAAAAGAACATACTCTTAACTTTCGGTTTTAATGAAAAAATAAAAAATATAAATATTTCAAAGCCTTGATGTTAGTTTTAATTTAATTTTATCAGGGATTAAAAATTGAATTTCTCACACAATTTATTAACAACACTTTATATATGTAAAAATGATTACTAATCATAAAATTACAACAGAAAAACAAAAAAAATTACAACCTGCGCTTGGAATCGAACAGGAGACAACGGACTACGTTCGCACGCCTTCGACCACTGACCACTGAGGTTTTTACATTTATTGTAGTTTGTGTTTTGAATTTATGTTTAATTTCAAACCTTTCGTTATCTGTCACGCTTGACAAGTGGCCAGTCAGCACCTACGACCGGTATATTGTGCAATGCCAGGTCACATTCTATCTATCTGCCAAGTGTGAATGAAATCGCGATGTAGGCTATCTGAGTATTCCCTTGTAAGTAGTAGAATACTTTCCTACAAAAATAATAGGGTATCTAATCCTGGTTTATATAATATATTCATAACTTCATATATTCATAATATATTCATAATTAACAACTATTAATGCTAAGAAAATTAATAAAATTCCACATTAATTTAATCTTATAATAACACATAATTTAAGTAGCAAATTAGAAAACTTCATTTAGCTCCATCGTCGAACTGCGACTGCTGGCACGTTTTTAATCAAGCTTGTTACATTAAACCAATTTGAAATTACCTTAATACAGTGGCGTATATAGAATATATTTTCGGGGGTGGGGGGCCAAGATTAATGTAAGGTTAAGTTAAGTAATTTTAGGTTTCCATGGGGTGTCTACTTATCTGTTCAACCAAAAAAAAAAATGGAAAACTAATCTATTCAACCAAAAAAAAAAAAAACGTTGGGAGGACATATCTTCATTATTTCGGGGGAGGGGGGTCGGGCCAAAAAATCTATTCAACCAAAAAAAAAAAACCATGAAAACCTATCTGTTCAACCAAAAAAAAAAATGTTGGAGGACATACCTTAATTATTTCGGGGGGGACCCGGGCCCCCTCGGCCCCCCCTTATATGCGCCCCTGCCTTAATATATTAATAATCAACACTACGCGTCGTTATTTGTAATCAGTAACTAAGTATGAAATCAAAGTATTAGAAATTTCTAGTCAGAATCAAACTAATTATTGTTACAATGAAAAACAAGATGCCTGATTAAAGGGTTGTTTCGATAAAATAAATCATTCCTTTCTTATTCTTGTTAACAATTTTTTTGAGTCTGAATCAAGTATCCAATAATCTATAAATAATAATATATAAACTGTTTAAAAAAACTCTTTAAAAAAAAATCCAATACTAATGATATTTCAAATGATCAAAAATTCGAACCCATTGAATGAACAATCGGCAAATTGGAACTGAGCATCGTGATGGTTTTATATAAAGAGCGAATCAACTTCCAGGAACAAAACTTTCAGAGGATTGTGTTTGCGCTTTCCTACTTACAAGGGAACGTTGCAAAGTGTTACTCTGAATTTGATATTGGTTTATGGGTCACTTAATAGACTTATTAACGCTGAGTCCGAATTTGATATTCATTTTCATCTCGGGTTAATAGTTTTCGAGATATCCGCATGGGGGCGTAAAAACTTTAATTTATTATAACTTTTTAACAAATGGAGATCGAATAAAAATTCCAACGCAATTATGTTACTTGCATACATGACTACCATGTGTGTCAATATGTAATGAATCGTCAACTAATTTCAAAATGGTGGACCCAAAAACCTAAATTTATGGCACCTTCAATGGAAAAGATAATTGTAAGTAATTTTTCAGTCAAATTTACTTAATTATTTGATTTTGCAAATTTTATGTACACTGATTAACAAAATTAACAAAAACAAAAACTTTATAATATGTTAACAATGAAAACGTTTATTGTTTGATCATTGTTATTGATTGGTCATTGATCAAATTATTGTTTGATCATCCTTTCTGGATTTCAACTACTTAAGAGTCATAAACTTATTGACCTTATGGCTCGAAATGTGCAATTTCAACTTCACGCTTTTCGCCCACGATTCTGATGCTTTGAAGCAGCCATAGCCAATCTCGCAGGCTTTTTCAACACCCCAAGCCTGAAGGTCAATTGTTTTCACGGGAAGTTTTTCAGCTCTTTTGGCATCAAATATCATCTTGACATGCTCACGAACAGCTTGAATTTTCTCCAACCTTGAAAGTCTTCGATATCTGTTAATCTCAACTCGACTAATGGGTTGTGAAGTTAGTTTCTGTGCAGCATTCAAGGCGTTTTTGCCTGTCTTCAAAGCCGTATCATACGCCTCCACAAGACGATCCTTCTGCTGTCTGGAGAATTTGGTGCATTTTGCCTCTGTGGCTAAATCAGGTTCAGGTTCCCAGCTGACATCCTCAACGTTATCCCGGACGGCTACCGTAACACGAATGTCATCAAACTCCGCATCCAAAGTGATCATATTCTTTATAAATTGAACGGCTCTTTCTGCGATTCGAATATCCATTGATGTTGTTTCACAGTCGGCAGATGGAGATGGGAGCAGTGATATTAAATGTTTTGTCACACCTTCCAGGGAAGCCATGTTCAAGGTCAAGACAAGTTTAAGGAGATTTAAATAAGTTTATTGGTTTTATTTGGCTGCGCACATAGGCGCCATTTATTATCAAATTGCTGTAACTGTCCTGTCTTGCCTGTCTTGTGCTGCCACATATCAATCGTTTTTTGAGTTAGGGTTGGATGAGCCTATTTTCCATTGAAAGTGCCATAAATTTAGGTTTTTGGGTCCACCATTTTGAAATTAGTTGACTGATTCATTACATATTGATACACATGGTAGTCATGTATGCAAGTAACATAAATGCGTTGGAATTTTTATTCTATCTCCATTTGTTAAAAAGTTATAACAAATTAAAGTTTTTACGCCCCCATGCGGATATCTCGAAAACTATTAACCCGAGATGAAAATGAATATCAAATTCGGACTCGGCGTTAAAAAGTCTCTAAAGTGATCCAAAAACCAATATCAAATTCAGAGTAACACTTCGCGACGGTCCCTTGTTAGACTGTAACAATGCCTCTCCGGCGAATTCGTGGCTACTACGATCATTTGACGGCGTTTGAAACAGGACATGCCATCGGACTACATGAAACTGGATGGACAAAATCGATAAATCGTTCGGCATTTGGGTAGGATCGATGCGGCAATTATACGATGCTGTCAGGAAAGAATCTTGAGCGGCAGATTTCAGCGACAAGAGGGAAGCGGACGTCCTACGGCAACGACAGAACGCGAAGATAAAACGATTGTCAGAGTAGCTGTTACAGTATCAGATTGATCGCTATCAAGTATCCAAAGTGTGATCAATACTGAAGTGATCACCAGAACCGTTAGTAAAAACTACGGAAGCAGAATCTACGCTCTGGGCGCCCATTACGCCGCCTACCACTGACCAGTAAGTACCGTAAAGAGCGATTGTAGTGGTGCCGGGCGTGATGAACGTGGAATTGTGCTGATTGGGGATGCATTGTCTTCAGTGATGAGTCTCGTTTTCAACTGAACCCCGACGAACAGCGCAGACGTGACTGGAGACGGCCAGGACATCGTTACGATCCCGCTCCTACTGTCGCGCGCCATACAGTACTGTCGCGCGCCCGACAAGACGGAGTTATGATCTGGGGTGGCATTTCGTTTGATAGCCGGACCTCTACGCAGGGCCGCGCCAAGCTGGGGTGCCAGGGGTGCACGCACCTGGGCGGCACTTCTTGGGGGGCGGCGGGTGGCAAATAATTTAGTACAGAAATACTAATGGAAAGGAAATATACGCAAAATATATAATCATATATACATATTTGTTTTATTATGAAAAATATTAAATTTAGACTAAAATAAATTTAGCTTATTAGAGGCGGCAACTTTTGCCTGGCACCCCGGCGCCAACATACCGTGACGCGGCCCTGCCTCTACGGTAGTACTCCGTGGCATCCTCACAGCACGGCGGTTCGTTGCCGAAATTCTACAACCCGTTGTGTTACCTTTCCTTTCGCGGCACCCCGAGCTTTTTCAGCAAGATAAAGCGTGGCCACATGGCATGCCTGTCCATTGATTGTCTTCGTGGTTGCTCACCCTTCCTTGGCCAGCCAGATCGCCAGATCTCTGTCTCCTATTGAGCACATTTGGGATCCCAGAATGTCGACGAATTAGCCAGCCAATTGGAGGTCGTTTGGCAAGAAATCCCGCAAAACACCATCCGTCAACTGTATCAATCAATGTCATGGCAGGTAACGGCTTGTATTCAGGCCAGAGGTGGACCAACGCCGTACTGATCTGCTCACTTAATGTAGCTCTTTTTATCCAATAAATCATTCAATTTATTAATCTAATCAATTCGTTTTCTGTATTTGTACGTTTAACGTACCAAATATTGTCTCAATTAGATAATTCCTTGGTGGGTTGATTTTTTTGCCTATATTGTTATTCTCAATTTTATATATCATATATTTGTTATTATAAATAATATATATCTATCAATATCAAAAACTAAATGTCCAATTGTCGTGTTCTCTTAAATTATATATTTAAAGATGATTATGCATCAATGTAATATAATACGTTATTTCAGTAGATTACTACACGGCTGCCCGTCGCTTCTGAGGAGGCCTCGCATATGTAACGGAAAAAAAAGTTATTTATTGAAAAAAACAAATACATCAAGTAAACTTATGTTACTAATCCATATGTTTTCTTTAAATCTCTTCTTCTGCTTATCATAATTTAAATAAATACTATTTCTACTCTCATAACATTAAAAAACTAAAACTTGCAACTTTAAACTAAAATTTAAAATAAAATTTAAATTTTAAAAAATACATGCATTGAGTATTGAAATTCATTTGTAATAGCCGGAAATTTGTTGACAAGCAAGGTACGTGCGAAATTCAATTGTTGGTGGACGTTCGAAGGTATTACACACACAATTTTTTTAAAAATATATAGATTTTAATTAATTTTAATTCCTCTCCAATTCTGCAGACGGCTTAGAAGATGACCTAATACAACCTTCCACCAGAAGGAATACAAGATGTCAGTATCAATACTTTTTTACCTTTATAATGGAAGTTAGCTGACTTCAAGCCGGTAGCTATTGCTAAAAGAATTTAGAGGGAAAAATATCTAGACTTAATATCTAGATAACTTTTTTCACAATTTTTATGAGGAATTTCTTTCAAAAATAAAATTATAAACACAAACAAAGAAATAAAATGATGATCTGCAAATAAGGCAGAATATGTTTTTTTTATTAGTTCCTAATTGTGCTATTTCGTTCATTATTTGTACAGCTTAACAAAAAAAATAAAAGCTTTATATATATATAAGGTAATTTATTTAATTCTTTTGTATTATAACTCAATATTAACTCAATATTTAAGATTTTGCTCTTTTTATTTTGATTTTTCATTTAATAATTTTTTTAAAAATATATTTCGTTTTTAGGTTTAGATAATTTATTTAATTTAGTTTCTTTTTGATAGTTTAATTTTAATTTTAATATAAAATTGGATAATTTAGCTATTAAAATAGATAATTTTTATTTTAAATTTAGATTTAGATATGATTAATTTCTGTAAGTAATAGACCTGATGCACTCTTTATTACTTCAATCTGTAATTTAAATTTTAGATGATTTCAATTAAATATTTTAGCGATTAATTTGTTCATTCATTCTGTGTTAATTCATTCTGTAATTCAAATTTTAGATAATTTCAATTAAATATTTTAGCTGTTAATTATTCTTAATTTTAATATTTAGGTAAGTTTTAAATTTTAGATAATTAAAAAATCTAAATTAAGGAGAGCAGGGTCTTAATTGTTACGTTTTTACTAAATTAGTTCTAAATTTTGCCGCTGATGAAGTGGTGATCGAATAATCTGTTTTATCACCATAGAAACGGTGAACTTAAATTTGAATTGGCAGTTTCAGACAGTGATTTGTTCTTTACTTTGGTTTCAAATTTCATATCACTGTCCGGCTATATATATTTATTTATTTATTTATTTATTTATTTATTTATTTTTTATTAATACGTGTTTATTAGCTCGCTTTCTTGTCTGTCCGTTTGTTTGTTCGATACAAATTTTGCAATTGATTTTAAACTAACTTCCCGAAGAGCTAGAGACTTGAAACTTTAAACTTAGCTCAGAATTGGATGACAATGCAATATTAACTCGCTTTCTTAACATTACATTGTCTGTTCGTTAGGGAACCCTAATTCTTCGGATGACAGGTCGGTGCGGCACTGCGTTGCCGACTCGCGGTAATAATATATGAATCTGTTTAATTTTTTTAACACGGTTTTATTTGATAATAATAATAATAATAATAATAATAATAATAATAATAATATTAATAGTGTATAGTACATTAATGACAATTTCTTCGATGGTCAAGGAGACAGCCACCTAACGCAAGCGACGCCTACAGAAGGAGAAGCAAAAACGACAAGAGAAGAGAAACTGTAATAAACCTGAAATTTACCACATGTCTCTGTTGTACATAATCTCATCAAAATGTTTAAAATCGATTGAAAAATTTCATACACACAAGAGCAGAAAATAATTATTTTAAAAAAATATTTTTTTAATACACCACTTTTTAAGATGGACTAAAGTATAAAATAATTTTTCCTAACCCCATACAGATAGTCCTGAAACTTTGTGATTGCAAATTTTAATAGCTGTGAAAATACTTGTAAGATTTAAAACGAAAAACGTGCGGCGCAAGATAATATACATTCCATCCATACCATCTCAATTATCTATTGCATGAGCCCCACGTTCTTCGTTTTAAATCTTACAAGTATTTTCACAGCTATTAAAAATTTACAATCACAAAGTTTAAGGACTATCTGTATGGGAAGAGGAATCTGTATGGGACTAGGAAAAATTATTTTATACTTTTTAGTCCGTCTTAAAAACGTGGTATATTGAAAAAAATATTTTTTTAAAAATAATTTTTGTACATGTTTTTGACAGAAATATTTATATAAAAAGCGATGGTTTTACATCTAAAAATAGTGATCCAGAAAACTTGATTTCGTCGGTTTTTTTTTAATTTTCGGATGCAGTGTAAGGATTATAACCACCAATGACCTCCCCTCCCACCCGGTGAAATACCAGTGCCTAAAATTTTCGCTATACAATGAAAAGAGCTATCCTTAATACACATTAATGAAATCGGATTGTAATAGATCTTTTCTTTTCGATTTCTTTTTTTTTTTTTTTGTTATTATTGAAAACAGCTAAATTTGTTCATTATATGCATTCTTTCGCCATTATATTATTATTTTCTTTTTATTTTACTTACTAAATTAAAAGAAAACTCTTTCATTGATGAGTTGCTTCACATATGCAAGGCTGAGTCCTATTTTCGTTCTAGACCGCATGAACGGTTGTAAAATACTTTTCTTCTCTGCTCAGAACTATTATTGCCTCAACTGATTTAAATCCTAATACCTGTTACTATACAGTTTATATTGAAATAAATTGTGACGTTCGAACACTCCCTGTTATCGCATGGGGATGTGAAATGTTTCGCTAATGTTTGCATTATTTCAACCATACATCAAAAGTTAGATACATTTTCTACAAAACTTGGTACATTGCTTACTCAGGGTCTAACTTGAATATAGGCACATTTACTTTAATCTCCAACCCTCCCATCTTTCAAAAATGACTTTTCAAATTCCTCGCTAAATCATCCTGACTAATTTCTTTAAAATTTGGTGTAGTACTTATTAGTGCCGTTCCGGCGTAGCCTTGTAATCAAGGGAGCTGCCTCCCAGGAAGCAGATGAGTCGCAATCGAATCCCGGCCCCGCAAGGGATATTTATTTCCTTTTCTATGTTTGTCTGCTTTTTCATCTTTCCTTCAGAAGATAATGACTTCCTGAGGAAACCAGCGGGAATCCACCTCAAAATCTATTCAGAATATTCTATGGATCCAACCCATCTTTGGGTTTGCCTTGATAAGAACGCATGGATATAAATATCCATGGGACGTAGACCTCCGTGATCGGAGATTGCATTTAGAGATTTATTTATGACTTAACTCAGACATGTTAAGTGTGCACAAGCGTGGTTTCTAGCCACACTTCCCTTCTTTCAGTGCTGCATGCTGATTCTGCACTTCGCTAAGAACAGCTATGCGTATATCTAGTAACAGTAGGAACAGGATATTCAGTTGGCGTGAAACTTCAATATACTGAACTAGCAAAAATACCCATGCTTCGCGCGGGTTACAAAAAAAAAAAAAGTTCTCCGTTCTCCTGACGAAGAAATTTTAATTGTGTGATCACTTTGAAACTTTTCCAGTTGGTTACACGATAGTTACAAATTAATGTTATATTCCTATAGTGTAACTCGATAAGCCTAAGTATCAAATTATTGTCGAGATCGTGGAATATAAGACTTCCCACACCTTTCTGCACTTCTCCACACCCCTATCACTTCAACACATGATGATTACAAAGCAATGTTATAATCTTATTCTATAATCTGAAAGCCCGGTAAAGTACCTTTCAATAAAGTTTGCTTCCTCTTTCCCCCTATCCACGCCCTCCACCGTTTACACCTCTTAGGATTGGAATATCGAAAATTCGTCGAATACGTATGTTTCAGTTTTATGTTTTAATTTTTGACAAAGAACAGCCACGCGAAATTTCGTATTTCCAACTGAAGCGGTTGCGGAGATAAGCATACCTTCAAAAAAGTTGGCCTCCTCCCCTTCCCACCTTTCAGAACCCGAATATCGAAAATTCGTCGAATACGTATCTTTTCGATATTGACAAAGAACGTTCATGTGAATTAATTAATTAATTAGGATTTTACGTGCATTGTTCATATTTAGAAGCAGAAAAAAATAGCCGATGCCTCTGGCTAAATTGAAAAAGCACTTTTAATATAAAAAATAAGATTACACAACTAGTTTCAAGCACAGCAAAGTGCCTATTATCAAGACTTGAACTCCAAATTTGAACTCGGTAATCATATCGCCAAAGGCCAGCGCTTAACCGCTACGCCACACCAACATTTTAAGTGTAAAGACAGAAGTGAGTTAATAGCAATACTTGAAAGTTACATAAAAGTGTCAAGGGGATTAAATGAGGGGAGGGGAGATGTTTCCAGGTAGCCTTCTTTTTTCGCAGGGTCTTAAAGACTAATTCTGCAGAGGTTGGTCCTGATCGGTCAAAGGGCCTAGGTGTGTACAACGAACAAACAAACAAACAAACTTACTCCTTTATATATAAAGAAGATAATAACATTGACAAAAATAATTTTATTTAAAACATAAACAATTAAATCAAAAACGACATTGCAATTTTACCTGACATTTCATCTGACCAGGAAAAATATGAAACACAATCAGATCTGAAACGTCATGTTGCATTCACTAAGCACAATCATCTCAAGCAAAAAATAGTGTGAGTCTTCATTTCTGAAAGTTGAGTCGGAATGGTTTTTTGCAGTACGGGCTCCAGTACTAGATTTAATAGCTCTCTGGAACAGCCTCAAAGCTTTGGATGCCTGTGTATCCAGGTGCAAGTACGGAAAGAAAATCGTGAATGGTAGTATGGATTTAAGTTATGGATGATCGTAAATTGCTATTCTAGATACAAATACCTAGAATCACACAGATCTAGGCAATTATAACAATTCTATTAATTAAAAGAATTTTTCATTCGTCACCATTCCATATTTCTAAGCAAAAAAAAACAAAAACAAAAAAAGATATGTTCGATCCTCCCCTAGACTCTCGAGCACCGGGTACCCTGCAAGCAACAACCCGCCTTCGCAACTATGGGACTGGGAAGAATAATTTAGTTTTATTGTATCTTATTAATTACTTTAGGGCGTTCGTTTGCAATAAGAATCTCACACTTGGTCATTTTCCATGTGTCCAAGTGCGTTCTATAAAACAGTTTCTAATCAAATAAATCCACGGTAGATTAAAATCATCTATTTCGTTTATTACTAATGAAAATTTGTTCTACAAACATTCACCAGGCTTTTCCTTCATAAAATTTTCCAGCTAGATAACAACTTTCTTAAGATAGTTGAAAAATTGCTAAGTGTTATTTTTTTTACTTTTCACTTGACTTTTATACCTTAATGCAAATGTAGAAATTTCAGTTTTAACTTAATCCCATTCTTTTTTCTTTCTTTCTGAAATATGTACTCCTCCAATTCCACTATAATTTCAAATGAAAACGAGAATTGAAATTAAAGTTTGAGAATGAAAAATAGAACTGGTGAAAAAATGAAATTACGTAAAATGTGATTCTTAATTGTGGCTCAGTGTTTGATATTTGTTGAAATCAAGCTTTTGGTAAGGAAAAACAATAAAGTTCGTTAATTAAAATTTTGTTACAACATTACAATTTATATTGAATTAAAATAACTCAATTCTTTTTTATCTCTCTACAATTAACGTTTTCATTAATTCATATATCACATATTGACTTCATTAAGTAACTTTGAAAGGTGTCATTAGTAAATTAATGCAGGAATTGTTCCAATTTTAATAATCCAATCAATAAAATAATATAAAATGAAATTTATGTATCTCTAGTTCACTGCTACATGAAATGAATTGTAACAATATTTCAATAGCTTAATTATATTCATTAGCAATTAATTTCAATAAATCAATTATTAATGAACCTTAAACATTAAATGATAACATTGTGAATAAATTATGTAGTCAACAGCGTAAAAGAGGGTCATTCAAATTGGTTAATGCTTCGCGAATGTATTAACAGATTTACATTGTAAGCTAAATGCTTTTATTTGACAACATCCTGAAATGTTTCTAAGACTTCACGAAATGAAGACGTATTTCCATTTCTTCAGTTGTTTTAGTCTTTATCTGAGTAGTAAAATCAACATTAGGAGAGTGTGACTGGTTACTCTCCACTGTATATTCTCTTCAAGGTTATATAAAAAAGCAGTTTTAAAAACGTTCGATGAGTAATTTAGTAGAAACAAGAATGCCTGCTGGAAACAATGGAATTTGTGTTTAATCTTCATTTCAAAATGTGACAGATCGTAACAGATATACACATGCAGACTAAATCTCCTAATAACAGGCAAGCCAAAATATTGACGATGCGAGATTCTTAAGATTTAATATGCGTTTTTACTTTCTACACCCGCGCACTTTTAATTTTTGGAGGATTTATCCTTCCTCATTATACAACAAAAAACATTTATTTATTTTTCTATTTAGATAGACTGTATATTACTTACTGCAAAAGACTGAAAATCGATCAAAATTGAGCTTAAAGGCATTATTTATTACTCTTATCAATTAGAGTGAACGCTGTCTATGTGAATAGACTGGATAGATTTATAAATTTCGTCGCGCTTTTTGGAGATTCCACTTTATTTTCTACAACCGTTATTTTCAATTGAATCTTCCTGTGTCTTTCGAGGTCGGCTTGTTCACCACTAATTGGTTCTAACAGATATTCTTTAATAAGCCTGTAACAGCTGAACTAGATCCTAACATCATGGTTTGATGTTTGGCCCCTGAAAATACCTTATTCGTATATTGTTTGGGCCTCTGAGCACTATGGTTAAGTCCGTTTGTCGATCCGACCTTTCGTTCGTGAGTTTTTAGGGGGGGGGGGGACAAGGACAACAATGTCAAATATCTCCGATATGGGAGGGCGTTGGCCCCTGAAAATACCCCATTCCTATGGTGTTTGGGCCTCTGAATACGCAGGTGAAATCCGTTTGTCGATCCGACCTTCCGTTCGGGAGTTGTTAGGGGTGGACAGACACGGACGGACGGACGGACAGGACAAACGCAATAGGTAGAGATTTAGTCACTATCACAATAGTTCCCAAATGGGTCGCTAAAAATATGACTTCATTCATTAGTGTTTTTTTTTTTTTCTTTTCATTTAAGGCATTAGATTGACGCAAAACTTTAAAGGACCAAACATGAACATTTCAATTATTCATTCCACAATATAGTGTGAATTGAAAAACTCCATTACATCAAATAGGCCAATGGAAGTAATGAATAATCTGATATGTTCGCCCGAAATGCAATTGAATATAGTGAAACTATGACGATTAATTAAAAACACCTTTATTAAGCAACCAAATACTGCTTATGAAGGGCAGCGCTCAAAGCTATTTTTACTGGCTTTTCTCATTCTGTTATTCCCGAATGGTCAAGTCGATTTTAATATCTTAAACAAGATATAGACATAGATTTAGACATAGCCCTATAATTTCAAACATTTTCATAGGGGCTATATTTCTAGGATCAACGCTCTGGGAAAAGTTCAGGATAAAAACTTTAAAAAAAAACAAAAAAAAAAAACTGCGATTTTTAAAAAAGGTAATATTGTATAAACACTAGAGGTGGGCGAGTACTCGAGTTTTCGAGTATCTGTCGAGTACTTTTTAATACTAGAAGCTCGAGCGAGTAGTGGAGACTTCTCGAAAATGCCAATCGAGTAATTATAAAGTGTTAAAAATGCCAATCGCTATTATTTTACAAAAAATTTGTTTGACAAATTAAAAACATACTTGAGTGTGTGTTGTTTTATTTAATCCCCATTCTTTTAAATGAATACTGATTTAATTCGTGTAATCACGCAATAAGTAGAATAGTTAATTCAATAGTGATCTATTTTGTTCCCGAGCACCGTAGTCGGTGCAGACGGGACGGAGACAGCATCGCAGACGACGCATAGTAATCTTTATCGTCTCATTATCGGTAAAAAAAGTTCCTCTTAACGTTGCCAAAAATAAATATGTCCCGATTCTTAACATTACAAAAATTCCAGCGTATTCATCAACGAGTTTGATATTCTTCGACGTATCGCTAAAAGATTACGATATTACCGAAGTGGGTGTGAATCAGTACTAAATAAGATACACTTGTTTCGACCACGCATTCACAGTGCCACAGCCAAAGTCCAAACATTAATCCATGCCAGTTAGTTTTCTCCAGAAATACGAAATCGATCAACAGTGTTACAAGTGGTGATAGTACCAGCTGATTCCTTTTGAATACATCGCGCTGTACTTGCCAGACTGAGTTAGTGTAACAGCCAGCCATCAGGATTGCTAGCGTATCTTATAAAGGAAAACTTCAAAGGGGTCGTCCATTAATCACGTAATGATTTTTAACAACTTTTAACACCCTCCCTCTCCCCTGGTGATACGTGGTGAGGTTTTAGACTATCCCCACCCCATCCCTATCCAAAATCATGCGTATTTTTTTGGTACAAAGTATCTTAAAAAAATTTCAGAATATTATCTTTAAATACAGGCATAATCTAATTCTGGAAAATTAAGCACCGTGATAAAAATGTCCAGACAGACATTAAGGTTGCAGATTGTTTCTGACTGGCATAAAAATAGTAAAGGAAAGGTGTAATCATTTTCGGTTTAGAAATCGCGCGTTCAACGAGAAAATTAATACACGTGATATCTCACTACACCCCCCTCCCCCCTTGTGATAGTTCGTGATTTTTCCAGAACTCCCCCCCCCCTTTCGAGCCTCACGTGATTAATGGACGATCCCAAAGTTCAATTCCATTTTTACTGAGTTATAATTTACATGTTGCAATTGTAGTTTATTAGGGTACTTTACTTATTTGATTAATTCTAAATGTAATATTAGAATTATGTTAGGCCTGCTTAATACTTACCTGACACTATTTTATTAACACTTGACATTTTTTTTACTACATTTGTATCTTGAAGTATGGTCATTTCAGGTAAATTCATTAATTTATTTACACATTTTAACTTTAACAGTAAAGTAAAAAAAAAAAGATTAAGTCAAAATTTTATGATTTTGAGTTTATACATTTGTAGGCCTATATAATTGTAAAGCAATATCTTAGAGATAAGGAACATTGTTTGTTTTTAAATTTTATAATAAAAACTATTGGAAACTAAGTCTTTTACTTATAACCCGTGCTACTTGACTCAAGTACCGGTTTGATGTACCGGTTTGATGTACCGGTGGGGCTTGCGTGTACTAATGAAGTT
>JAFIDM010009631.1:125071005-125106006 GCA_023159025.1 Thereuonema tuberculata | reverse complement strand
GTAGTGATCACGTGACCTTGGATTCTGAGTTCATTTTCTCTTAAATCATTTCTGTAATTTAATGCCGTCTTTTTTCTTTTTCGCGCGCTTTTTTCTCGACAAAGAGCAACACGGGAAAAATTTTAAATATAAAAAGTTAGATCATTTAAATATGCAAGCGAAGTTTCAAGAAGATCCATCCAGCGGGTGAAATGTAAGTAGAGGAGGATACGCACAAACAGAATGATTGATGTAATAAGCCTCACTTTCCTAGAAAATTGATTAAAAACGATATTTGTTCATCTCTTGCTTCATCACTTTCAATGTAAAAAAGAAATTAAGAGGTAATTAAATGCGTTCACAGCATCACTGTGGTTATTTTTAACTTTACTCCCTAATTTTAAATTTATGAGGTTAACTGCTGACGACGGTATTCCAGTTCTTTTAGGCCAATTTCCGGAATTTTCGGTGAACTGATAAAAATGATAGAATCCCTGGAGCAGCAACCGAAACACATTTCATTTCTGTAACTAATGTTTAAAACGATAAAAGCATAATTAATTTCCCATGGCTTCAAGCATTTGAAGTCTTACAGCTCCTTAGATTCCAACGGACTACAACATCTTATCAGTAGTGAGAGACACCGAAAAAATAAACTTCAGCTTTTTTCATTTTTATTTTTTTTGGTTCTCAAGACAAAATGAGATCATAATAATATTACATAATATCTTTGGTAATTAACAACCTTTACAACTATTAATGTATAAAAAAAAATCATTTAACATTTTTTCGATATTCAGTTGCTACTGATAAACAATTGTTTTCAAAAATAAGTTTTATGTAAACTTTAAACTTAAATTTACATTTTGAAAGGCTCTCATCTGGTTCTTTTGTTAATGTTGCTTTGCATATCTGCTATTAAAAACACCACAAAGGTTTAGCTCTGATATAATTGCTCGGAAAAACCGAAATTTCGGATTTTATGTTCGGAAATAATCGTAAATAATTTGAAATATACGGTACAAGCCAATAATTTATAAGACTTCGACAACATTTATAATATTGAGGATTAAAAAAAAAAGAAAAAAAAATTGAATAAGGTTTTTCACACATGTTGAGCGAGCACTAGACGGTTTATACCTGAAGTTCAAAGGTTACATTTCAATTTGCAATTTATGATTTAATTTGGCTGCCCGCTGTTGAAAGGAAGTTGAAGTTGCAAATTATCCTGGCATAGATTCTTTCCCATCTATAGCCACTTCTATGACAAATAGCTCTTGTCCTCTGTATCGGCACTTACTGTATGCAGATTGTATCATAATGCTTGTCTAGAACTTCTGCGTTGATTTTTTATTGTCTTTTAATTAATATTTATTAATATTTTATCTTCAAATCTAGAAACAAACTTTGTAATCTAGAATACAAAGTTAGCGAAAAAGCTTACCATAGAATTTGATGACATAAAAATAAAACAAGTAGTTGCAATGGTTGGATGGCTATTACGAGAGCGAGTCAAAAAGTAACCTTAATTATTTTTTATTGAAAAAATATACACACATACAAACAAAAAATATTTCATCACTTCTTAGTATAGTCCCCCATTACGTTCAATACAGGTGCACCAGCACTTTAGCAGAATCTGGATTCCGCGAGAAAAAAATCTTTTGGATGACTGTGAAGCCGAGTATGCACCGCCTCTTTCATCTCATCATCCGTGCGAAACTTAGTGCCTCCTTGAGGGGTCCAAACACAAGGTAATTACTTAGTGCAAGGTCTGGTGAATACGGAGGATGTGGAAGACAGTCGAAATGCAGATCTGTTAGTTTTTCTACCATCGCACGAGTGGTTTGCCGCTGAGCATTATCCTGCTGCAACAGCACACCAGAACGGAGCAAACCGCGACATTTCGACTTGATTGTGGATTTCAAATGGCTCTGAAGCAAATCACAATACGATTCACTGTTCACAGTAAATTCCTTGATCATGTAATGTTCCAGGATTGGACCTTTACAGTCCCAGAAGAGCGTGAGCATCACTTTGCCAGCCGACGGAGTTGTGCAGAATGTTTTTGGTTTCGGCTATGATGAAGCCATTTCTTGCTTGCTCGCTTAGTCTCTGGCTAATAATATTGGATCCAGCATTTGTCACCAATCACGATACATCGTAAAAAGTCATCGCCACCAACTTCATAACGTCGCAATAGCGTTTCCCAAGCATCCACACGAAGCTCTTTGATTTTGGCAAATTGTCTTGGTACCCACCTAGAGGAGACTTTGTTGTACTTTAGTGTATCGTGAATGATGTGGTATGCCAAGACATGACTAATGAACACTATTTCAGCCATCTCGTTGATTGTTATCCGCCGGTTTTCCCATATCAATCGTTCCACTGCAGGGATAATGTTAGCCACGGTCGCAGTGTGACGCCGGCCGGAGCGAGCTGCAGCAGTTGTACTTGACATCGCACTTTTAAACTTCCTGTGCCGTTCATAAACTTGCTGAAGCGACAAAACTATCCCCGTACTGTCTTTACATCCTGTGATGAATGTCTGCCAGTTTTTCAACCTTACTGCCGAAAAACTGGATAACTGCATGCTGCTCCTCTTTGGAGCATCCTTCTATCTGCCCGGCCATCTTGGTTTGGCTTGCTGATGTCACAGTCGACGCACAGGCCAAAGTATATGCGCCCACAGGCTCCTCAAATGGCAAGACATAACATATCTGTACGAGAATTCTGTAAAGGGATTTACAGAAATACATATGGAAATAGTAAAATATTAAAAACGGAACAATTCCAGGATTGTTTCAAAGAGAACTTCCAAAATGCTAATCTTTTTACAAGACTTACAGTATAATACAATATCTAAAGTATAAATTTCAAATATTTTAATAGTTTTAATTTAAAACGAATTACAAGAAAACGAAACATGTTAAAAAAAAAAAAAAACTAAGTAAATTGTAATAAACTTGATTTAATATTCAATACAAAATAGTATACGAAACCTACAACTATATTTCAGGTTGGCCATTTGAAAAGGCAAAAAAAAAAAAAAAAAGAAAAGAATCGGAGACTGACCGTTGCACTGCAATGCGCTGAGTGAGTTGTATTGTATGGAATTCTTATGGCCAACATACTTCGTTCATGCCATTGAAATCTTTTCGATTAGTTGCTACGCACTGGTGGCATAAGTTGTTAGCCTGAGTGCAGTCGTGTGTGATGTGCATGGCGGAGTCAAATCATATGGAAGTTTAAATAAGGAGAAGATAAAATTTTTTGGCAATATTCAGACAAATCAGTGACAAATCTTGTCTGAAGATAAATTTGGCGAAAATGTATATTTTCTATTTGATTGTGGAAAGCACTAGAAGTTATTTCATGGAGTCAATCTGTCCCAAACGAAACTAACAACAACAAAACCAACCTAACAACGTATCATGTTGTTGTTGTTGCTTTTTTTTTAATAAAGCAGTTAGATTTGACTAATACAGTAGTTAAAATCAATGGACACTTATATAGTCTCTTCCTCGAATCTTACTACATGGAATTATTGACATCTTATAACCAACGCTTTCATGCAGAAAATCATGAAATATCTTGATGGCCATGTTGGAAATAAAAGGCAAGAAGAAGCAGAAGATAACAGAGCATAACAAGTATTATACAAAGCATAAATGGTAAAGAAATGCAGGAAGAAATAGAATGAAGAAGGCTGTGCTTTTGTTGTTTGTTCGTTTGTTTGTTGTTTTTTTGTTGTTATTGTCAATATTCTTTCCTTAGTTTTGAATTATATTTTATTTTGACTTTAATTATATTTATGTTTTGTTTTTGTTTGCTCTAAAACCCTCCCTTAAAGTTCCGGTCTTTAGTTATGCATAATCATTTTCTTTCAAGACTGTCCACCTTAAACAGGAAACTGTGACTGATTCATCACTCATCGTCCTTGGATCAATGGAGGATCTTTGTTTGGAATCTTGCTTCCCCTAAAAAAATTGTCATTGCCTTCATGTGATTGACGGATTTATCGAACTTCTGGCAAGAAATAGACATCTAATCATTTTGATGAAGGTATCCCAATTAAAGACGCCTAAACGTCAGTTTTTACTGTGGATATGCTTTTTAATTACGTGTTTTAAATGTTAACTGCTAAACCCCTGTTTATGTATTTTTTTTAGAAAAAGTTAGAAACCTAGAACTTTCCTGTTATTTTTTTAGGAAATTTACATTTTTCCATTTAACTTTCATACAGAAGACCTTAGAAAGCCTTATGATGGCTTACCGTAGTATGATCTAATGTATTGTTTTTCACTTAGTTTAGCCCAGGAAGTTTTAAACTAATTTATTGGGAAAGAGGGATCAAAATTTCTTTCATAAAATGCGATTAGGATAATTATCTTGTCTCATTAAATAGTTTAATGGCTCATCAAATACGTGGATTTCAGAGTTAACGTCACGAAATATAAATTCTCGGGATTTAGATAAACCATTCTCAAATATCCTCGAAGAATTAGTTTCTTACTTTCTGCTTTATGATAGCCTCATTAAAAAAAATTGCAGTTATACTGCAAGATATTATATATTTAAACTGATTGAAAACCCATTTTAAATAAAACAAGTTGAAGCGAATTTCTAAGCAGGTCAGCAATGTAATTTTGAGCAGAGTAAAAATAAATTATTGACAATGAGGTAACATGATTGGAACTACAGTACCATATTCTTTCTTGCTTCTTTTTTTTTTCACATGGTGTTAATGTTAAATTATATTGATACAAATTAAAAGCTCTGTCTAAAATTAATAGTTTAAATACAATAAAAATATTCCTGCAAGATTCTTTGAGAGTGACTGCATTTCTTCCACAAGTGGAAGAAGCTTTTCGAAATGAACTGACCCCTCCCCCCCAACTTCATGTTAATTAATTTTTGCTGAGAAAGAAAAAGAGAAACTTTCCGCTTCGCCTTCAGGAATTTCAGATTTAGGGTGAAAATAGTTAAAGGTTTCTTTAATTTAAAGTAATAGTAACTGCGATTTTTTAATTAATTAACAATGTTTTAAGTGGATATTGCTGACTTTAATTAAAATTTACTGTCATAAATTTTAATTAAACTCAGCGATATTCTGTTAGATTTCTATATATTTTTTTCTTGTCTAAATTGCTATTCTCCTATTGAATACTTAATTTTGAAATCTTTCCATGAGTGAAGATCATAACACATCTATTAAAAAAAAAAAAAAAAAAAAAAAAGCACTTTCACTGCCAAAAAAATTTGTGCAGACCGAAGCAACAATCGAAATGGAATGACACTTGGCCTAGGCAATGAAAATGATGGTGCACATAACTCATTACAATATCAGAGCAATGAACTATTTATTCGGTTGAAACAGTACAGGCCACTTTAAAACTGGACATATCTATTACCATGGGTAAATGCAGTGATACGGCTTGATATGAAGACACAGAGACGTATAATGCTATCCTTAGAAAGATCCTCTCACAGCTGTTGCTATTGAAGCTCCAGATCGCTCATATCCGTTGATGGCCAAAGCTGCCGTCCCAGCTAATGATTATCTGTGTATCCATGCATCCAGAGTAAGATGATTATCCATGTCCAGATAAAAACCTGGATTCGTCACTAAACAAGATTTGTTGCCAGTCGATACACCGCTGCCAACGAAATCTCCGATGGTGGGTTGTTAATGGCAGACAGCGTAAGGGGCGCAGAGAAAGCAAGTCCCATTCTTAGCTATAATAAGACAATTCATGAAATTTCACCAGTTTATAAACTCAACAAATGAAAATTTAAAATTCACCTTAGAAGAAGAAGAAAATGGAAAACTGCCTTTTCTAGATTTACTTTTAATTAATAAAAATAATTGCTTAACATACGAACACTTCGAAAAAAAACTCAAAAGCAATCATGTGCTTAACTTTAATTCGGAACATAGCATTCATACTAAAAAAAAAGCAGTGATTCAGAATTATTTAAAAAGAATATTAGATAATATTGAAGACAGAAGTTTATGGAATGTTAAAATAAACAAAATGAAACATATTTTTGAACTAAACAACTACCCAAAAAAGTTTGCAAATACAACAATTAATAACTTTTAAAAATTTAGATTAAAAGATAAATCTAAAGAAAAAACAAAGAAAGATAACATATACAGAAATATAATGAAATTACCTTTAGATATAAAATTAGATAGATCAATAAAAGAATTATGTAGAAAAAAATGATATTCAGATTATATTTTACAAAGATAACAAATTAATAAAGAAAAGTAAAGATTAATATTCCTCTAATAATATGAATAGGATCGGAGTAATTTATAAAATGAAATGTAGGGATTGCAATAAAATTTATTTTGGAAGTACAAGACGGACACTAAAAGAAAGAATATTAGAACACGTTAAAGCTTTTAATAACAACAGAACTGGCATATCTCACTGGGCAGATCACTGCAAAGATAATAAACATAGCCCAGATCCTATAGTTAAAATATTATTTCATATTTTAGATGAAAGAGAAAGATTCATGATAGAATCATGTGTAATAAAGACAGATTTCTAAAAGTTAGTAGTTTCACTCTTAATAAATTTAAAAATTTCACTCTTAATAAATTAAAAAATGTATCAAAAATAAAAAAAAAAATTCTTTTAAATATTTATTATTAGTAATTTCACTCTTTTAAAATGAAAGATTTTTTTCTTGTAAATAATTTTTATTGTATTAAGGAACTGTTTATTAAATTTTACAAAAAACAGACGAAAGTATTGTCTTTCACATACTTATATCTTCCACAAACTTATTATTTACCCTTCAGATTTGTTATTAATTTTTTCACGAACCTATTATTTTTACTAAATTATTGTACTTCACGAACTTAATTTAAACTAAGATTGTTTGAGTTTGTTAAATTCATTATTGTATTAAAATTCTTTTTGTAAATGAATTCGGATATGTATGTTTTTATCCCTATCCTCATACATATGAAGAAGTCTTTTCGCATAGAAAAGATGAAATATGATTAAAAAATATGATTAAAATATTGTCATAGAGATATTAGTTGTCGTTTTTATCAAATTACAAATGATACAATCAGAACCAGTTTCAATTCCACTATTTGTGAAATTTACTACTCAGATATATAAATGATTGTTTACAGCGTTATCTCTGTGTTACATTGAGCTTTTACCAGAAGTATAAAAGGTTAACGGATATTACGGCATTTTTTTTCATAGTTATTATTCGAAGATAATATTCCTTATAGTCTAGTTAAAGTTGTATCGCAGTTTTTATTTGTGAATTGGGCCGCAATCATTTCTAGGAAACTCTAGTTTTTCCAAGTTTACCAGCTTTTTCTAATGAAATGGTTTAAAATACTGACCTTGAATGTAGGCTGAATTATTCAGAAAAGATTCGATAATGAAAGCGAAAACTTCAGAGTTTAGTTTTGATACACATGCATAAACAAATTGTCTCAGGCGGATTCATACCATTCTTCACTTTAAAATTAAGTCTATTCTTTTGTTTTATTACAAATAATGTATTTTAAAATATTACTCTGTATTAAATATGATTATATTTGAATGGATTTCTTAAGCAAACCATTGTATAATAAGCGAAATGACAAGGATTACCTTTAACTTCAGGCCGTAATTTCTTTGTTATTTTAGTTTTGGGTTGCCTCACTCTGATTCTTAATGGAAGCAAATATGTAAAGATAAGGAACTCACTAATGAGGTCTGAGTTTTCAATGAAACTGTAAAGGAGTTGCAGAAGTAAATGCAAATGAGCAAATCTCTTTCCTTTCTATTCCGCTACTTCATTTCAATTCATTTTGCTTATTAATTTTTATTATTGTAAAAATGTTTCCTTTCGCAATCAAATTACCAGGGTTCAGCAACAGAAGTCATTAGGTAAATATTCCATATCTTTATTAGTGAATTCAGTGAAGCTTCAACAGGTTTCTATTACTTTCTACTTGAAAGACAAGACAGTATGAAACATATCGAGGACATTCAAAACCAATGTCTGAAAGTTAATCAAATGTGGTTTCGGAGTTTTACATAAAACCAATTTTGATTTCACTCGAACCATATTAAATTACAAAATTACGACATAGTCTCATATATTTCTTGTCATGCTACAGTTAGTTTTGTTCATTAAGAATTTTTCCAAGATCAAATTTAACGTTCAAATAATGAATTACACATTATTCTTATCGACCAAAATCGGTAGCTATTGAGTTTGTCGTGTCCGTCCGTCCATCCGTCAGTGTCTGTTCTTCCCTAACAACTCCTGAACGAAGGTCGGATAGGCAAATGGACTTCACCATCGTATTCAGAGGCCGAACCACCGTAGGAATGGGTTATTTTCAGGGGTCAACGTTCCTCTATGTTCGAGATTTGGCATTGTTGTCATTGCACCCCCCCCCCCCCCAAACAACTCCCGACCGGAAAGGCGGATCGACAAACGGATTTGACTATACAAACAAAAACCACAATACCATAGGTGTAGGTATTTACAGGTGCCCCCCCCCCTCCATGTTTGAGATATTTGGCATTGTTTTCAGTGGATTTCCACTATTTGCTAAAATGTTAGAAATGTAGTCAGCTATAACTTGATAGGTAAGGTTTCGGACTCATATGCAGGAGGTTGTCGGTTCGAATCCTAGTATCTGTTTTTTTTTTTTTGTTTTTTTTTTTCCTCTTAATCCTTTTGTTCAATGTCCGAGTGGATGTTTTTTTATTTTTATTTTTTTCCTAACTTTATTTTTCTTACGGTAATGTATTTTTTTTTCATTATTATTTGTAATTTTTTTTTATTATTTTGGGTCGCCCTTACATTTACGCTTTAGCACAAAATTATATTCACTTCTTTTCAGATTGCTTCGCTTTTTGTCCGTAATATCAACAGGCTGAGGAAAAATCTTTCAAATTCCTTCTCTTGTCAAATTATTTTTATATTGAGTTAAACATTTTTTTAGGACTTTTGACTTATTTTTCACTTAGATATCTTACATCAACTTCATTATTAACCTGAATTTGAAATACATCACTAATTGAAGTTAAAAAAAAAAAAACAAAGTTGTTTGAAAATGTGTTGTAAAATTTATCGAAAAGTTTATCAGACACGCGATTGTAAATTTATATAATCTAATCGAATTATTACACTTGAACTCATCATCCAATGATGACCATTACAAACAACAGGGAAATAGAGAAGGTTAGTAGAACAACACTAAAAAAGTCGATTTGCGTGGGCGTAGCTAAAGGGAAGTATCAAGGCTAAAGAGTTACCTGTTGACTTACATTTAAACAAAACAGATGCCAAAGCTAAGACCATTAAATAGTAAAACAAGGTCTGCTTCGAAAAAATCCATTTTGATCTACCAAGAATTTTGTCGAAGTAAAAAATTGTTCAATTTATGGATCTTACTTTACAAAATTACTAAAACTAGAGCAATACTAATTATATTAGGATGCCTATTTAAATTTACTGAATTTCTTAAAATTGTCAATAAAAATAGTTCAAGGATCAAATAGTTGAATGAATTCAATACTTAAAAATTTTAATGAGACAACGATTTTAAACCTTTTACTTACCAATAATTTCTCTTATTAATCAAAAACTTACATTTATATTTAAAAAAAAAATCTTTTTATTATTTGCAGATACAATTTGTTTCAGAAAATTAAAAGTCGTTACTTTTATTTTAAATTTTACTTTAATAATAATAATAATAATAATTAATAAAAATAATAATAATTATTTTTAAAATATTTTTAAAAGGATTAAGCATTTTAGCACAATAGTTATTTTACTATTAACAAGAATACTTTTTTAGATATTCTACATTACCTATGTATTTGCTGTTTTCAGTTTGATCTTCAATACTTTTCTAATCCTTCTATTTTTATTCATACATAAAGTAGGTTAATAATGAGATTATTCAAAAGGTTAATAATCCCAAGTTAATTATTGGGATTATTAAGTGCTCTGCTAAAGATGTGACTGAACAGTTCTTTTCATTTTTAACTGAAGCCATAGCTGTCAATATATCTCCAATCAGCAGTTCTTTATGTCTGTTAATTTTTCTAGGATGGTTTCACAGCTAATATTATCTTCATTACATCGCCAATTATTTTCAAAAATTCTTCCTATTTCTCCATTATACTAACTTCTCTTTGATGCATTCCACTCACTTACTATAAGAGCTTTGTGTTATTAATATTTTTTAATGGCTTCTGTCAATTAGCAGAAGCCCTGCTTTCATTAGTTTCTTTTTCTTATTCATTACTTGGCCAGTGGCTTGTTTCTTGTTTTTTTTTTTGTTTGTTTTTTTCAATTGACAATCAGTAATTATTCTTCTCAATTCCTTTTGAAACTCTTCCACAATTTCTTTTTGTGGCCTAATATTTCTAAATCCTGCTTGTTTTCTGAAAAGAAACTGCTGAATGTTGTCCGCAAATAGTATGGCTGGCAGGTTTTCGTTTGCTATCGTAACATTTAAATTGCTCTGTTTAAGCCTAAATATTAATTACCTAATTATTAAATTAAACAGTCCCGGCGACATCCTATTTGGGATTCTGTTTAATAATTAGAAAAAGTTTGAAAAATCCTCTATCTTACTTTTTCTTTTGTTATGTACACCAGATATCCCTTTTTTCACAGAATTCGAAGTTTTCTATATCCTCACGGTAGCTACCACAAGGTCTTTTAGGTTTGGATTGACATTTGTAATATTCTTTAATATTCGTAGGAAAAAATTATTAATAAACTTTAAGTCAAAGTAAGTCTGTCTACCCCTACTTTCTGTGACCGCAATTTCTAAAAAGCTGTACATTCAATAAAGCAGCCATTTTAGAGATGTAACAAGGAAATCCTTATTAATTTTGTTATAAAGGGTGTTTAGAAAGTCAGTGAAATATTAAAAATTCCTGTATTTTCAAAACGGTACGTAGACATGTACTTATTAATTTTGTTATGTATAGTTTTGATAAAAGCTTAAGAGGTTGGGGCCAAAAAACTTGCAAAATACTTTGTCTTTAAAACGCAATATTCTCTATAATTAAAAAAAATTATACATGCTACGAAATTGACGTTTCGAGGTATGTGCATAATTACACAACGAAGAATGCTACTGACTTCAGAACATTGGCAACCAATAGATAAGAAACAGTCTGTTCATTGGCCGTCCTTCTATATCGAAGATACCCCATAGCTATTTGTCCTAATGGTAAAATAATGTAGAAGTGTTTCACTGCAAGCCATGCAGACTCTTGTGTACGAGAAGTTTAGGCTACCACCGATCCTCGGCCCCCTTTGGTTATACAGCCAGGTCGGATGGTCATTCCGAATCCCGCCACACTTATATTTATACATTTTATTTTGGTTTATTACAGATGTCGCAACGTAAGACATGGGACAGAGTCAAGATGAAGGAAGCTGTCACAGCTGTAAAAAATAAAGAAATGGGCCTTCTGAAAGCTTCCAAAACATTTAATGTCCCTCTCTTGTGAGTGGGTCACCATTCAAAATTGCTCTAATGAATTCTCTCAGCAAAAGGAAATTAAGTCCTAAGGGGCTGAAATTAGAAGATCCAACTCTGGTCGCAGTGCTTGGCTTCTGCCACCCACCTTCATTACATACATACATACATACATACATACATACACAGAAGATCCAAAGAAAAAGATGCTCGCAACACCTAAAAAGAATTGCGAAAAGATAAAGAAAAAGCAAAAAAATGCAAAGAAGTGCAAAAAAACAAAGTATTTTAATGGTGTGGGCGATATTTGGAATACTTTCACAAAATTCAAAATATGTCTCTTGAAAGAACAAAAATTAAGGAAAAAAAAACAGTTATATCTATAATTGGTTCAGGAACATGTAAGTGAAGGTTAATATGATATATTGTAATTGTTTGAAGCCACCGAGAAGATAAATGGCAAGAATATGTGCAGGTTCTCTTAGATGGGCGATATTTGGGCCATATACCTTATATAACTAAACCAAGGCAAAGGCAGCTAGAAATTGTTTTTTTTTTATGTTTTTTTAATTTCATGAAATGACATGTAACTTGGTTTGTACTTAAAATAATTTGGAAACATTAAATTAAGAATTTATCACTTGATACTATAATTTAACTTCTTCTCTAACTTTATTCTTTATTCGTTAACTCTATTTCTCTTGAGTGTCTGAAGAAAGAGATTTTGCCTGTTTCTATTTCCTTTGCACAATTTTCTTCACTCTAAACAGAATAAAGGGTTCTACAATATCTTTCTTTCTGCTGTTTTGGATTGTCTGTTGTTGTTTTTGTCTTTGGCTCCCTCCTGTCTTTAGTGAAGACTGTCCTAATTTCTTCTGAAAGAGAAATCAGGAGATTGAGTATATTGTGAGTCCAGACGACCACTGCTATTGATTAGCAAAAAAACAAATTATAGAACAGCATGATATTATAATTGGGATCAAATCATCTCTGAAAGATCATAGATAGCATAAAACAGGTGATTTCAAAGAATGGTTCAATTTCTCTTATTTCGAAATCGATAGGGGGAAAGAAAATTACGTCTTATCCAGGTTTAAACACTTAAGCAAACTCTGCTGGACAGCATTTTCCAGATTCTTCTATAGTTATAGGTTCTTATACAGTGTATAATAGAAATTAAGCGTTATGAACATGAATCCACACGACATTCAAGTTGACCAATGAATGAACATGGCTACTGGATAGGTCTGCATCATTCAACAAAAATATAACCGATAAAATTTCAACACTAGCTTTGACTGTCAATACGATGAACTTTTTGATTGATTGCTTATAAGATAGTGGAAATGTGTTTTACATATTGACTAAAGAAAGCATAATTTTAGATTTCTTAAATTTCTCAAACTTTGTTCAGCATTTAAAAAGCATATAAGGTATGCGCCAAAACAAACGTTATTGAACGATGCGCACCACGTGATTATCTCATTGAACGTCTTTATGGAAACATAACAGTATGCTTATGTTGGTTGAAGATTGATTTATATTCAAATGGTGCTATCAGAGGAAAAAAAATATTGTGGAGCATTATTTTCGGTGATACGGAGTTGGACATTCAAATAGACCAAGTTTAATGTATGTTGGAAATGCATTTCGAGAACAATTTCAAAAAACACCACCCGTAAACATGGTTATGTTAGCCATCTTTAAAAAACTTCGTTCTGTGTCAGACATCGTTCTGACACAGCGCAAAGGCTGCACCAGACATCCAGTTACAACAACAACGGATACGAATCGAGGAAGGATTCTCGAGCAAGTGTTGCAGTTACCTAAACGTAATCTCTGGCGAATATCCTTAAAACTGAATCTTAGTCAAACATCTATGAGACGAATATTCAAGGAAATTGGTGGTTTTGCCTATAAGATACAGACCGGACAACCCGTCTGAGCAGCGCCTATAAGGACGCTAGAATCGTTTACTGTGCGACGATGTTAGCGTTTACTGTACGATGATGAAGCTTTCCTGTCAAATGTCTGGTTTTCAGATGAAAGTCATATTCATTTGAATGGATTTATCGATCGACAGACAACCCCTTTCTGGGATTTGAATGACCAGACATCATCGTATAGAAACCCCTCCATAGTGAGAGAGGACAGCAACGGACAGCATATAGAACACGTGCTAGGCCTCAGAAAACGTGGAAATTGACTTCCTCTCCTCTTTGTATTCTGTATTTCACATGAAACTTTTTTGCACACAAGTGTTTCAGTATCGTTTGTTTTAGCGCGTGCTGTATTTATTCGCCATCTCGATTTTCCTATTTTGACTGGCTTTGGTACTTAGTTTTGCTTAATACAAATATTTAAATCCAAATAGATAATTTAAATATTCTGAACAAATTACTTGAAAAACAGTGTACATTTGTTCTAGGAAGCAACTACTGTGAACTTGTGTTAAAATCAAGACATGAATGCTTAGTACGATTAATATATTGTATATGAGTTTTATATATGAGTTTTTTTTTTAAAAAATTAAAAAAGTACACTACATATATATTTAATAAATATATGTAACATGTTTATTTACTATACTTTTCCATTATTATAATATAAAGAAATAAAAACAGAATCGCAGAGACTAAGATGGGGATTGATGCATTGAATGACAATCAGGAAGGAAAGTCAATCACTTGACTCAAATGCAGCAAAGTTTTATGGGTAGTACTTCGTTAAAAGTGTGGCATAAGCTTTAAAATGAATTTTGAAATTCAAGAAGTAGCGAGGAAGAGTTGTGATGCTTTCACGACAACCGATCTGTTACTGGCATAAGATAAAAAGGCAACAAAGTACATATAAGTTTATACACATCAAAATGATAACAAAAATCTCCAATTAATTTCAAATATGGTGTTAATGCAGTAAAACAAGCTAAAAACCAGAGCCAATAAGAGTGCACCTTCAAAAACAGACCTAATGAGTCGATATTATTCCATGAGTACAGGTTCAAATCTCAGTTCGTTTCACTTAGTCCTTATATTATCATCTATTTTAATCCAATGTTCTATTTAACCAAAAGCTAACGAAATGCAAATGGTGAATCATGAAATTCCCTCTTCCTGTAATTCATAATGAAAATACCTTATCTTGCTTAAAGAGCATTGAAAATATTAGTGATGTATTCTGTAAATGTTTTTTTCAAGATGCAGTGACAGGTAACATCGCCTTGCATGCATTTCTCAATGAGAAGATGTTTTCCTGATTAATAAAGATACTAAAAATGAAAAAAAAAATCTATATCTATTTTCGTTTTTAATACAACATTTAGGTAATTCGCTTTAGACAAACAGAAACTGGCATTTTCAGAATGAATCTGGTTTTTATTTGTTTTGGAGAAACACTATTTTTTTTAAAGAGACACTGCCTGCTTGTTAATTGCCAATATTTATAGTAAATGTAAATTAGACCGTGCGGTTGGTGTTGACATTGGCCTCTAAGATATTGGCCTCTAACCTTTCGTTCAGTTCTCATGTGGGTTTCGTGATGGTGGATGATCCCCGCTGGGCAGGTTTTCTCGGGATTCTCCCGATCCTGCATTTCTTCCACACTCATATTTTCTCAGCCTTTCTTTCCATCTGTCGTTACTTCCGTGGTTTACAATAGACCTCTGGTCGCAGTGCTTGCCTTCCCTTCCACCCACATTCACCACAAAACATAAGTGTAAATTATATCCTATTCACTTCAATTACTAATGCAAACCATGCATAATTTTATTAACCATGTTTTGTATGTGTAGTTAGGACTGTGTAATTGTTAAACATTCAATGGTAATGAATGTCTTATATGTATCTATTTCACATGTGTAGTAATATAATGACTATAATTTAGTTTAAAAAATCTACTCTATTTTCACTAATTTTTGTTAAGTCAAAATGAAATTCAATCAAAATTAATTGCTGCTTTTTTTCCTGAATATATTAAAATATTTAAGAAGTCATGGAGAGCATTACAGATTTTCGATATTCCTTTATTTTTATAAATTCTTCTCTATTTTGCTCTTTTTTTATTAATCATTATGTGAATAGTATTAATAATAATAATTCGTTATCGAAATTCATTGAATTTTCTTATATTTTACCGTGTCACTCTATTCATTTAATTATATCAATGTTACATATAAATAATGGCAAGAAATGGAGAAAGGGCCTTGTTAAAATAGGCTCAAATTAAATCGCTTCAGTTGACATAATTATTCCTTTACGCAAATATTTACAAGACAGTGTTTTAGCGATTGCCGGATATTAGGACAATTCTACTGCCAGGTTGGGTAGGAAAACAGGAGGAGGGTATTCGTAGCTCTACCCCAAAGATACACATTACTCTTCGAAAATCAAACAACATCAATAATTAGATTTAGCTTTCGATCATGTTATTTTACTAGAACAAAAAGTATAACATTATTAAACAAGCTACTAAATAACAGCTTAATGATTTAAAATAATCTATAGATTTAAAATATGTTTTGTAAAAACCATAATGAAAATCTAAAATATAAATAAAAATCTAAATCTACATGTTTCCATGCAGCAATTACTAAGATCGGCAGCTAAAAAGAGATTTCTTTTTGCAATTTTATGAAAATAATTATTTGAAAAACGTTCAATAAAGATTAAGTGGTATTAAAGTAATATTCCGAATTTTAATTTCAAACATATCAATATTGAATCAATAAATTACTCTTTTCCTAAGCTCAAATTATCCAGTTTGCAGTGAATTTATAGATTCATAAATAGTAATTTCAATGTCCTTGTTATTTAATTTCCTTCTACTGTTGGTTTTCTAGTTTGATAAACAAATTTATGGACCAAAGAAAAATGCTTTTTTTTAATGAGAATGACAATATTCCAAAAACTGATACAATATAATACCTGGTTAATTTTTAATAAGTAATATTACATTAAACCTTAATTTAAATACATTAGATTAAAATTATGTAATACGTTATTACAATAAACTTTAATTTAAGATTAACTTTAGAGATTAATGTATTTTGAAATAGATATATTTCGATAGAAAACCTTACTTTATATTTTAAAGAAATTTAATAATTCTTTGAAAATTAACAATTTAAATAGAAACTGATTTCCATGCTAAATTTTTAGATTACTCTACCATTGTAGAAATTCCTTGATTTTTTTTCAATTCAAGAAAATGTAAGAAAATCAATTGCAAAACATCTGTAATTATTTCTAATTTACATAGACTACATTTCATTGACAGTTTATTTCATTTTATCATTTGTTTTTTGTTTTCAGATTTCTTACTTTAGCTTAATACGAAACTTAATTTTTTTTTTTACTTTTATTAATCTGTTATTTGTTGAATTATTTCAGAGATGTCACTTAATTTTCAGTTTACATAAACTCGTATGAAATGTTACAGCTCTCATATCCATTCATGGTCTTCAGTTAGTTTCATTATTTATTTAATAAATAATTCCGAAACAGCAGTAATTAAATTTATAATAAGTGGCATGCTTCTCATGTAACCTTAAGAATTAACGTATTCTTGTAAGCTTCTTGGTCTAATTCTTACATAATGTTTTAACTAAATAAATAAAGCATTAAATGCGTAATTTAAAACATATTATTGAATTATTAACGGAAACAGAATTCGTTAATCTTATTTTCAAGCATGAAATAATTCCAATTTCTTAAAGAAGAGAGAGGAACTTTTCTTCGTGATGCTAGGATGCCTCTAAAGAAGATTCTCCAGTATTTTAGCCCTGGTCTTGGCTGTACAGTTCACATAGAATTCCTGAATAAAATAAGTAATGGGTAAAAATGTATAGAATTCATTCAAACTCAAATAGAAAGACTTTAGCTGAACAAATTAAATACATTGTAATGTCACTTTTAAAAATAAAGTTTTATGAATTTTGAAAACTTGATTAAAGATTTTAGGTTACAATTCTTCAGCAAAAAATTAGAAATGCTCCTAAAGGAATGGTAATGTAATTGATGAATAGTCACACAATTATATTTCATCAATTATAAAATTTTGCTTAGAATTGCAAAGCCATTGAGTGTTATTTCAGTGTAAAAGTGTAAAATTGAGTGTTATTTTGAATGTGACACAACGAAAGCAATAAAAATGAAAACGAGACAGCCACCATTCCATCAGCTTTAAATGAAACGGAATAGAAAGTACGGACTCAACCATAAAAGTGCTCGGAAATGCACTATAAAAGAAAAAGAAAAAAGTTTAACACATTTAAACTTGAAAGTGCAGAAGCTACAGAAATTGACTTGGAATTTGAAGCTTTCTTATCGTTCAATAGTGTATATTAGTAAAAGACCAACTGTTGGAGTGGGGAGCCGATACTACGTAATTTAATTACTGTAAATGGTGAAATAGCAAGAAAACAGTTTTTTTTATTATTAATATGTCCAATGTTATGTACGTTGTATTGGGAACCGAAGAGGTCGGCAACGAACTCTGGCGGCGAAAAGAACAAACCACTTATGGGTGATCAGAAACTCTACAGTCAATGGACCACTTGAGGTTTACGCCCCTATCGACGTCACGTATGACGTGTATCCCACATGCGGCGAGAGCTTGTGCGATAAACAAACATATAACTTTGTTTGAATTACTTAAAAAATCGTCGATATTTGATATTTCAAGACGATGGTTCAGTAATGTGCATATCCTTATTGTAATAATTCTGTAAAAACGCTTGGAATATCCTTCTTTAATATAATATTTCTTCTGTATCTAAACCGGTTAAAACAAAGCACGTGGCTTTGTTTATCCCACATGCGAAGCAGTAGCGTGGTGGGATATTTTGTAACTACGAAGCTCCGCCTATCCTCAAGTGATCCATTAAATTATATCCTTCTTTGAAAATATATTGCTGTCGCCTTCTTCAATAGGCGATAATCAACTCTATATCCAATCTGAAGATTTTGGAAGGCTGACAATCGTTGCATCCAAATCAAATCTTTTAGTTCAGCCTCCATATCTATTAGGGTTAAAATGAAGCACATGGCTTTGTTTATCCCACAAGCCAAAAAGTAGACTGGTGGGATATTTTGGAACTACGAAGCCCCGCCTATCCTCAAGTGGTCCATTGATTTGCTATACAGGAATCAAAACATCTCGTTGTTTCTTACGAATTTATAAGTCAATTCTTTTTTTTTTTTTTGAATATTTTGTGAATTTGTGATTCCCAAGAAGAGTATATGCCTCTAGGAGGTAATCTAGAAGCCGTTTCCTAAAGAAAATTGAAGTGAAATCGAAGAAATCGAAACGGCGTGTGGTTACAATGACTACAGAGAAGAAGCAGATTAAATATCTGTATTATTGTATGTAGATAAAAAAAGATAGCTTAATTCAATAATCTATAAATAAACTTACTAAATGATGATAGAAATTCATTTTCTAGTGTGCTCGAAAAAGAACCATAATGATTCGTTTGGATGCCTTTGCATTCTTATGTAATTAAAACAAGTTAAAAGCATTGGCTTTTCTTTTTTGTTTATTACTAATAATGAAGTATTTTCGAAAAATATAAATCCCTTTTTTATTATTTTGACGTTATTTTCCTTGTAATGTTCCGGGATCATACAGTGAAGTGATGTATATTATTTTGAGTACCTAAATGTAACGTTGTCAGCCTCGTGGTCTGTTTGTAAAACTACTGATTTCTTGCGTGAAATAATGCAGCATAAATATTTTTCATTAAAAATTATTTCTTTAAGAATTACTATTAATGTAAACTGTGTAAATAAATGTTCAACAAAATAACCGAAACAATAAAAAAAAAAAAAAAAAAAATTACTGTTAATAACATTACTGTACTTTCAAAAAACATTTTTAACTTTTAATACATAGGACCGAAAAAAATTAAAAAACAAAAACAAAACAAAATGACTTTTTACAATAATAATGAATAAATACTTTTAAAATGTTTAAAATAAAGATTTAATCAACTACTCCATTCAACATGGCTTTTCAAATACAAGACGAAAACAAGTAATCTATGTTTCGAAATAACTTACGATGATCCACATACTATTTACTTTAAATTATTCTTAAAATCAAAATCATGAATGAAATAAATTATTATTATAATTTTTATAGCTTTAAGCTTCGGTAGGAAGAAAATGGATAAAACATAATAGGTTTAAAAATATTTTAAGCTATATAGCTATTTTCTGAATCACGTGTTTACGATTCTAGATCGTTTGCTTTTAAGAACTAAAGAACAAATACGAGTTGGTTATTCACTATTTTATTAATACTACTTACTTTTCCTCTGAATACAAGACTTAAGACATGGATGTAAATATACAAAAAACTGAAATAAAAACAAATTTAGACTATTGTCAACGTTAGTAACACTTGCGATGAAAACATAACATTTGCGTGTTGCAATGAAAAAAAATCATTTCTTCTTATTATAGCATTGGGGAACACAACAATTCCTTCCATCGCGCTTTTTCTTGGTCACTTTCCCCTCGGACATGCAGGCACGTGGCTTATTCATACGATCAGCTGGGCGGGTGTGCAACCACACCACGTTGCTGGTTGCGCCCTGTATATTTCATTTAGCTTCCCAATACAAAACAAACTAAAACAGTTTGCTTAGTGATGGAAAGTTTCAAATAAAAGTTGATGATGAGAGAGGATAATACAGATAGGCTACATATACGAATACTTTGGCAATTGGGTTACAATTACTAATGAATTTATCGACTGAATGAGATAAGCGTGTCAGCAGCTGATCAACAACTCGCAATAGATTTCAGCCTTTGCTTGTAGGGTCATTTTTAGGATTGTTCCAATTTATTAACTATGCAAATTACATGAAGGTAAATATGTTAGTCTAGCTATGAGTCGAATTAAACATTATTGATTTTGACTTTTGTAAATGAGATGTAAAATTATGTGTTGCTCACCTACGTTGAAATAGATATGAAATTATGTTTATATGCTAGAAAAAGAGCTTAGGAAGACTTCTCATACTGCGGAATGATAGGGTATTAATACATCTTACATTCATTTCAAATATATATTGCTTACGTTTCATAAAGTAAAGAAGAAAATATTTATATTATTTGTAAACGATAGTTAACAAATATCTAGGTATTTGTTTTTCCTTCATTTTTACTTCAGACCAAATATAAAGCTGTTGGACCCGAAATAACTATGCGATTGGCATGCAAGCTAACTTTTATAACCATTCAAATTATCGCAATTGAATTTTTTAGATTTCTTTCATCGTACGCCTTAGATGTTGCCAGTTGTATGTAGTTGATCTTAATTTATTACTGTATCATTACACTATATAGCCAAGTGTTTACATATACTCTTCTGACGAAGCGGATCAAGCAGGTCAGGAGGTTTGATGCGTCAGCAGTCGCTGCAATAGCGTTGGTGGGGGCTTGGGCGATCACAATTCTGCGTTCCCGATAAAATGAGTAAATCAGGTGAGCTCAGTGACTTCGAACGTGGCTTGATAATCGGATGCCACCGTTGTAGGAAATCGGTTCATGAAATAGCTCACCGTCGTTGGACTGTGGAGGAGTGGAAAAACGTTCTCGCTTCACGATCTGGCAGTCCGATGAACGCATTTGGCGGATCTCCGGCGAACGCTTCTTATCTGACTGCATTGTGCCAATTGTTAAGTTTGGTGGCGGCACTATAATGGTGTGGGGGTGTTTTTCATGGTTCGGCCTGGTTCCCTTAGTTCCTGTGATGGGCAACATTAACCCCTGCGATGTAGCGGGCCATTCTGGACAACGCTGCCCTCCCAATTCTGTGGCAACTGTTTCGGGAAGGCCCGTTTCTCTTCCAGCAGAATAACTGTCCCGTATACACATCGATGCTTATGCGGCCATGGTTTGATGACATGGGTGATCCGCAATTTAACTGGCAGTCTCAGAGCCCGATCTCAACCCCATTGAACATCTGTGGGACGAATAAAGCGCGGATTACGTGCCCACCCACATCGCCCATCTTCCATGGCCGGAATCACTTCAGCTGTCATGGCCGCTTGGCAGTCAGTTCCAGCGACCACCTGGAACCATCCAAACCCGGTGGAAAGCCTTCCAAGACGTGTGCAGGCTGTTATCGATGCAAAAAGGGTGACCGACATTATATTAATACGTGCCTCAGGAGCCTCCACGTCCCGACCACGGGGTGCCCGGATACTTTTGGCCATGTAGTGTATATGGCTATAAGTTGGCTTAGCAGCAAGAAATAAGGTAGTTTTTAAAAAAAAATTTTTTTGGTCTTTCTTTTTTTTAATTTCATAAAATTTTACATTATATGACATGAAACTTGGTTTGTACTTAAAATAATTCGGAAACATTAAATTAAGAATTTATCACTTGTTATTATAATTTAACTTCTTCTCTAACTTTATTCTTTATTCGTTAACTCTATTTCTCTTGAGTGTCTGAAGAAAGAGATTTTGCCTGTTTCTATTTCCTTTGCACAATTTTCTTCACTCTAAACAGAATAAAGGGTTCTACAATATCTTTCTTTCTGCTGTTTTGGATTGTCTGTTGTTGTTTTTGTCTTTGGCTCTCTCCTGTCTTTAGTGAAGACTGTCTTAATTTCATGATGCATTAATCTTCTCAAAGAGAAATCAGGAGATTGAGTATATTGTGAGTCCAGACGACCACTGCTATCGATTAACGAAAAAACAAATTATAGAACAGCATGATATTATAATTGGGATCAAATCATCTCTAAAAGATCATAGATAGCATAAAACAGGTGATTTCAAAGAATGGTTCAATTTCTCTCATTTCGAAATCGATAGGGGAAAAGAAAATTACGTCTTATCCAGGTTTAAGCACCTAATCAAACTCTGCTGGACAGCATTTTCCAAATTTTGAGTGACTCTTAACAAACTAAAGAACAGGATGAAAGGTCAGTATGCGAAAATGAGAAAATAACTTTTAACTTAGAATAAAATTAGAATGAAACTGCTTTGAAAATTGATATTGGTGGAGAATCAAGATTCTTACACAGTTTTTAATAGAAATAAAGCTATATGAACATGAATCCACACGACATTCAACTTGACCTATAAATGAACAAGGCTACTGGATAAATCTGCGTCATTCAACAAAATTATTAGTGATAAAATTTCAACCCTAGCTTTGACTGTCAATATGATAATATGATAATATGATGAACTTTATGATTGATTGCTTATAAGATAGTGGAAATGTGTTTTACATATTGACTGAAGAAAGCATAATTAAAGTGTTGATTGCATTGGAGGGAATCACTTTGTTTCTTCTCAGTTTTAGATTTCTTAAATTTCTCAAACTTTGTTCAGCATTTAAAAAGTATGAATTTATTCGCCATCTTGATTTTCCCATAATTCCTTCTTGACTGGCTTTGATATTTATTTTGCTTAATACTAATATTTATGTCCAAATAGATAATTTAAATATTCTGTTTGTTCTGTCCGTCCGTGTCTGTCCACCCCTAACAACTCCCGAACGGATGGTCAGATCGACAAACGGATACAGCATCGTGTACAGAGGCCCAAATACCGTAGGAATAGGGTATTTTCAGGGGTCAACGCTCCCCCCCCCCCTCATGTTTAAGATATTTGGCATTGTTTTTATTAGATTTGCGGTATTAGCTAAAATGTTAGAAATGCAACCATCGGCTTTCATTTATCAGGTATAGCTTGATGGATAAAAATAGGCTTCCAGCACTGCATGATGTGAAGTAAGAGGTTTAGAAACGCTATGCTGTTTAACGTATGTGGGATTCCCAAAGCAATTTGAGGACAGGCAAAATGAATTCTTAGCACTAACTGATTCTGAACCTCCCCCCCCCCCATATCTATGAAACTAGAGCTAATCTGAAATTTTAATCATCATTTTCGTGATAAGCATGATCGATTTAGTAAATATCAAATGGTTTTGTTCAAGATACATTTTCACTGTTGCCTAGTGTTACGTTTACATTTAAGCCTACTAGAGCGTGACTGGTGCTAAAACAAGTTCCCAAAGCATCGCTGTTCTTGAAACTTCTTTTCAGTTTAATTTTAGAAAAGCCAATAATAGCCCTATAAAGCTTTCAGATATAGTAGGTTAATTTTAAATATTTTTTTTTAAATATCTTTGAAATATTTGAGAGCATCCAGTTTGATTTCTGATTTGAGCTGCTTTATATATTGAAATATTAAAGACAAAAAAAACAAAAACGTATTTCCCAAAAATTCAATCCACCTTCAATGACCATTTGAAAGTGCCTAGCAATAATGTCGATGCAGACGATTCTCTCTAATAACATTAATCTTTAGTGCTACTCACAACAATAATCCGTCCATTATTTTCATTCTTTTAAATATTTGGTCAATTAGAAAAATACTTTTTAATTTTCATAATTTAATTTTGATGAGTCTTCCTTAACTTTTTTATTTTAAGGGCATAATTTTATATACAACAAAATTATTTCTCAGTACCTTACAAGCATTTCAGATTTCTGCAGATTACTGGGAATTAGCTAAGAATGATGTAGATGCATGATTTCTTTCTGGTAGATAACAAGCAATAGTGCTAAGGAAAATTCATTGTTACGTACAAGCTTTGTTAAAAAAATTCTTGAAAAAGACGTGAAATATTCTTAAACTCACAAAATTTGAGTGAAATATTACTAGAAAAAAGTAAAAAAATAAAGTCAAAATCAAAATACAGCCGAATATGTGCAATGCTCATCGGTCTTCCAAGTGTTCGTGCCTTGGGTCTGACACGAGCGCTTGGCTTCTGCTTCATAGACCGATATTTTACCACTGAGCTAGGGAAACGGACTGTCAATATTCAGTCAAAAAAGGAAATAAGAGCTTATAGATTCCAATAGTTTTTGCTTAACTTGAAGAATTGGTTATTTTATTCATCTATATAATATTGGAGTAATTAAATTTCTTTTTCATTAACTTTTATGTTATTATTCTCATTAAGTTTGATTAATTCTGGGTTTTTTTTAAGTTATTAAAAGAATTCGCTGCAGAATTATCTCTTACGTCATTTGGAATTAGCTATGAATTAACAATGGCTCTGTTTCTATTAGATAACAAGGAATAATGCTAAGGAAAATTCATTGTTGTTCTAATAGAAAGAAAGCATTCCTCATCGATGTCATTGTTAGACACTGAATCTACAGGAAAGTGAAACGATTTCAATTATCCCAAATTTAAAATGGAATTTAAAAAATAATAATCTCCGAGAAACAAGAAATACTCATCTCGTAGTACGAATGGAACCAGGGTGGGAGATTCCTTTTTGAGATGTGGGGATGGAGACCAAAATAATGGGGTTCAAATTTTAAGTTGGACCAGAAATAAGTAACGTGTTTAAAAACAAACAAACTTTTGGGAATTCTTTTTGATGGAAGGGAGGATGGAGATCATAATAAATATGCCTATTAAATAAATAATTGTGCTTACGCTTCAAGTTGGACCATAAATAAGTAGCGTACCAACTTTTATGGAAATCCGTTCATCATTTTTAGCGGGGGAGAAAATATGTTTAATTTTGCTCTTGAGAAAATATGGAAAACTCTGGAGAGTTCAACTTTTGAGAAAATAAGTTCAATTGAGGGTAGTTGTGTAGGACACTGAACCAGTAGAATTAAGACGAATTTTCGTTTCTTTTTTGTTTGTTTTTTTGAACCAAACAATCCTGAAATAAGTATTTGATATGTAATCGATGGGAAGCTCTATTTTTGTTTGTTTCGAGATTTAATGTAACTGTTTCGCGGGGGGGGGGGGGGGGATGTAGCCATTTTGAAGGCAAGAACTTGTAGGGGCGCAGGAAACGAGCACCTGGCGGGAAATTCGTAAGATCCCTTCTACGATGTTTCGTTTGGAAATAAAACAAAAAAACAAACATTTTCCTTTTAATTAGCAATAGGTTAGATAAAGTGAGGTATGATCGTTTCTAGGCTGCTTCGTTTGAAAATGTAATAGAAAAAAAAAAACCTAATATACTTTCCATTTAGGAATTACCCTTAATTTTGTAACTTTTCTGCCATCTTTAAAGTACTCCATTTTTCTTATTTTATAAGGGGATACTTCGCAAAGAGTGCCACATAAATTTCTAATTTTTTTCAAAACTAAAAAAAAAGAAGAAAAAAAAAACCAAAACCAGAGTTTTTCATTGATTTTGTATGGAAATATTTCTTTTCAAAACCACCAAAATTCCTCTTAATTTCACTGATTCGGTGCCCTACACAATTAGCGAATTTAGATAGTAAGTATTATCAAGAAATGATTAAAAACTGTTATTTTTGTAAATATGAAAGATGTTATTTCTTTGTAAACTAAATTAGGCCTAAGACATGCTAGTTCGACTGATCAAAGAAGCTTTGATCTGAATGAATTCAAGGGTAGTTGTTTTTAATTGTAAGTTTAGTCAGTGCTAGTCTCACAATTGAAATTGGTTTCTGCTTATGAAACAGTGACAGTACATATTTATCAATTATGAATAATAACGGCTACAGTAAATGACTCATGTAAACAAACCTAGTCATCAGGAGGGGTAGAAGTAAAGTGCAGTATATAATAATAGAATTGCCGTAATTAACAAAGCGAATCATGGCTGTCCACACCTGTCCTATTCAGACAATCAATGAGGGACAGCTGGATTTTAGATTCAAGGGGAGGATCAGAGTGGTGTGAGCACTTGCAAGAACAAAGCTGAACCGTTTCCAATATTGCCTGAATAATTTTACTAATTTGCCTGCAATAAATCGAAATTCCATTCCGCACCTGCCAAGCTAAACATTAGTTTTATTTACTGATGACGTTAATTTTGCAACTAAGAATCAGTTATTTCATTAGTAATGAATTATGAAAGATTTTTTTTGTAGTATGTGTGATTTGTAAAGCAATTCTCAGTACAATAAAAAAATCAATAACTAAGGAAGTTATCTATTTCTAGACTTATTCTAATACTCCAATGCAATGAAAGCTGTCGTAATGGGATATTTCTGTAGGCTAAAAATGTCAACAAAATCTTGAAAAAGAAATATTTTCAGTTTTCTTTATTTCTGTTCTAGACTTCACATTGGTGGGGAATGGCTCCATTTCAGATTGAAGTTGTTTTTCTTTTGCTCTGGTGAAATTTCATTGACCTTTTGCGAGCTTTTTGTAAGAAAGGTTTTTGATGTAAGAACGGTCGTTTCATCCTGCTACTTATTTTTCACAAAGAATAAACTTAAACATTGCTGAGCGTGACATTTGACCACTTTCCCGGATTCTCAATCATATTTTTGTTTTAATAGTATTTCACAAACTCATATTTCCTAACCTCATTGGTTCATTAGTAAGATGTTTAGCCAATAAAAGTATAGTTTCAGATGACATCTACTACGGAAAAAAAATGTGAAACTCAGATATGACATCAAATTTATCGAAATACGTTTGTATTGTTTAGTTCTATTAAGGATCGATGATTCGATAACATCTCGGATTTATTTCATTAACTAACTACAAAAAATATATATATTTTTAATGAATGGAGATCTTGACATCTTTTGTTGACTTTGATACTGAATGTTTAATTTTCATCAACAGTTTCTACAACTCTTAAACGGAAAAATACGATACCCTGGATACTTTACAGTATATTGCAGTAGTCTGGGACCGAACTCACATTAGATATAAATGTGTCTTTTCTTATTGTGATGTTCGAAAGATAGAGAATCACATGGAGAGATGTTCTCCAGTCTATACTAAAGTTACACCATTGTATGGCTATCTGTGGTCCTAAGGAAAGAGAAAATCCTGTGCAGCCCCCAGTGTTCGCCATCCACTACAAAAGAGAGGAGGTTGGTTTGAATCCGAAATGTAGATAGATAGGATATGCAAAACCAGACAATTAAAAAAAAAGATTATAATAGATTCTGCAACGTTAGATTTTGATGTAATTAAGAAATACTGCAGTGGCAAGCTTTCTACTACATTTTGTTTGATTTTTTTTTTCTATATAAACAAAACAGTTTGTTTGTGTAAAGTAATAACAGCAGAAGAAACAAAATAATCACTGATGGTAGTTTTTTGGTCGTAATTAAAAGAATAGGATATTTGAATTGCTTTAAATAATTCCTAAACATTTTGGTCTTAATATCATGGCCTAGTTGAAACATGGAATAAATGATGTGATAACTGTTTTCACACAGTTATCATGTTCCAAAATAAAATTAAAATTTGATTATCTGTATATTAAGAAGTTTATAGTTTATTATTATTTAGTTTATTGATTTGTAAATGACAACGACGTTTGCTCAGATTGAGAAAATGAAATCTTTTATTTAATTTTTTTAAGGAATATTTAGGCCTACATTTTAAATATTGAAAGTCTTAGATAAAAGAGAAAATGTAAGGTAATAGGAAATAAAGAATAGCTAATTGGCAAAATAAGAAAAGAAAAACTTTTTTTTTTTCTTTATTCTCAGGTATCCTATTTCAGTTCTTTTAACTGCCAAATTTTTAATTTTCAGTAGTACCCCAATTATCCTTAGATAATTGGTCCTTAGTTATACAGAATTCATAAAACAACTAAATAACTTAAACAAGAAAAATTGCAACTTTCGGATATACATTTTACAAATAGTGAATGGGGTTTTTTTTTAACTTCGGATTTCAAGGCTTATTATTTGTCAAAATCAAAATAAAAAGATTGTGGATAATCCAAACACACTCTAAAATTTCTTAGGATTACTCTGATTGATTTATTGTTAGAATTTCTTAAAAAGGCCAAAAGACGGGTTTAAATATTTCAAAATTAATGGCATTTTACAGCACCTCTTCACTTTTCAAATATGAAATTTCCAGTAAATCAGTGTATTTTTCTTGGAGTCACTGAAGGGCTCCAATAAAACTGTCCTGATTTACAAACAAATAAATTTACTCTTTTAATATGAAGTACCTATAAACAAGATTGCCTTCAATTGCCTTGGAGACATTAAAAGAATAAACTTTTAATCAACAAAAAAGAAAAAAATCTTTGAAATATAATTGAAACTTGTTGGTATATCAGAAATGGTGTATATAATTACTCAAATATTGCAGATAATTTGAAGACTTTCAAATTTAAGAGAGAATAAGTAATAAAATTTAATTGGTGAAAATATAAAATGTGTGTCTGAATGTCCAATGCTCGATTACTAATTAGAAACCAAACGAAGCCGATTTGAATCCAGAAACAGAACGACATTAGTCAGCTAATGCACTATTCAGGCAACTTTTAAATCATAATAAAACATAATATTATATTCGTAGAAGTCTTTCAATTCCTATAGATAAAACAGTCCATGATTTTTTTAAATATTGGATCAATTGGATAAATATTTTATTAATTTTTATAACTTAATTTTGGTTAGTTTTACTAAACTTTCTTATTTTAATGTTATAGACAGCAAAATCTATTCCTTATTGACAGTCATTTCAGATTTATTGAGATTACTGGGAATTAGCTAAGAATGATGTAGATGCATTATTTCTTTGTGTTAGATAACAAGCAATAGTGCTAAGGAAAATTCATTGTTACGTACAAGCTTTGTTAAAAAAAAAATTCTTAAAAAGTCGTGAAATATTCATAAAACCAAAAAAATTTGAAGAAATATTACTAGAAAAAAGTAAAAAAATAAAGTCAAAATCAAAATAAAGCCGAATGTGTTGTTAATGCTCATCGGTCATCCAAGTATTCCTGCCTTCAGCCCTGACAGGAGTACCTGAAAATCCACAGACCGATATGTTACCACTGAGCCACATCCGGACTGAGAAAATTCAGTCAAAAAAGGAAATAAGAGCTTATAGATTCCAATAGTTTGTGCTTAACTTAAAGAATTGGTTATTTTATTCATCTATATAATGTTGGAGTAATTAAATTTCTTTTTCATTAACTTTTATGCTTTCATTAAGTTTGATTAATTCTGTTTTTTTTTTTAAGTTATTAAAAGAATTCGCTGCAGAATTAATTCCTTACGTCATTTGGAATTAGCTATGAATTAACAATGGCCTCAGATACATGCTCTGTTTCTATTAGATAACAAGGAATAGTGCTAAGGAAAATTCATTGTTACCATTATTTTACTGCAAGCTTTTTTTTCACAGAGACTAAGATGGGGATTGATATCATGGAATGACAATCAGGAAGGAAAGTCAATCACTTGACTCAAATGCAGCAAAGTTTTATGAGTAGTGCGTCGTTAAATGTATGGCATAAGCTTTAAAATGAATTTTGAAATTCAAGAATTAGAAGTGTAGTAAGGAAGAGTTGTGGTGCTTTCACGACAACTGACCAGTTACTGGCATAAGATAAAAAGGCAACAAAGTACATATATACACATCAAAATGATAATAAAATTTTTTAATTAATATCAAATATAGTGTTAGTACAGTAAAACAAGCTCTAATTAATATAAATATTAGAATATACACCCGTCAATTTAATGACGGGATAACAATGTGACTGTTTTTAATTGAAATAGAATATTTGCCGGTCCTTTGAAATTTCTTCATTCTTGTAGAGAAATGTCTCTAATGACTCTTCAGTTCGTCGCTGAGGGTGAGCTTCTGCATCTAATGCTCGTCTGGGCTGTGCTTGTAGTAGGATAAAAAATGAACACTGAAATTTAAATTTTTTATTTTTCTGACTTTTCTCTCATTCCTTCACACACAGAGAGGGAGTGATAAGAGATATTTAACAACAATTACAACGATGTTCCCGTGGCCTAATTCCCGTCTGACGTCAGATTAGAAAGTTGCAGGTTCGATTCCTGTCGCGAAGTTTTATTGCAGAAACTATTTCTATCTTCACAGGAAATTCAAATAATTTTTCAAATACAGAGAAAGTGCGTTACGGAAGTGCGTTTCGCACAAACAGATCTAGAAAACTATAAGATATAGTTTTAGTGCAGTAAAACAAGCTAAAAACCAGAGCCAATAAGAGTGAAGCTACAAAAAAAAGACTTAGTAGGGCGATATTCCATATGTACAGGTTCAAATCTCAATTCGTTTCACTTAGTCCTTATATTATCACCTGTTTCAATCCAATGTTCTACTTAACCAAATGCTAACGAAATGCAAATGGTGAATCATGGAATCCTCTTTCCGTAATTCATAATTAAAATACCTTATCTTACTTAAAAAACATTGAAAATATTTATGATTTATCCTGTAAAGGGTTTTCTCAAGATGCAGTGATAGATATGGTAAAATAGGGTAAGATGACGAACTTAAGCTTGAGAGATTGTCCCTCAGCTTAGTAAGTGGTTTAAAAACCTGAAATTTGAAAGGACACTTCTTGTAACCTTTATGTTCAATAAAAAAATTATGAAACGCTGTTTTATCCTCTCGAATTATGAAAAATACTTCTCCAAAAAAAAAAAAAAAAAGAGTAATTTTCGTCATCTTACCCTATCTAAGGGGTAAGATGACGAACAGATAAAAGTAATACATTAAGATAGAAACATTTTATTTTAAAAATGCAGAGAAACAACTTCACTTACTAAAGTGAAAAAGTCAAAGATGAAACACTTAAAATACAATAAGAAGAACATTATTGTTGGATCTCGCACGTTATGTTTCTTTGCTGTAGCATTTACACTTGAAGTTTTATCTTTTACTTCAGCAATAGTTGCATTCATTGTCGCCTTATCCCACTTTCCCTTGTCACTTTTCTTTGTGTAATTTTGTGGCATGTTGTTTATAATACCTAAAACATTCATAGATAAACAGACATACATGAGGATTTAAAATAAAAGAAAAAAATAACTGCAACTAAAATTCAGTTTCAAAACCAATTTTTAAAATAGAACAAAAGCTATTCATAAAAGGTACTCAAAGACATGTTGGGTAACGTGACAAACTAAGCAAACTTCTCGTCATCTTACCCGCTCTGCCATTCGTCACCTTACCCCACGCCGCCAATTTGGTTTAGAACTTATTTACCATTACCGTAGCTTATCGTAAATAACCTACACCACACATGGTTCTTTACATTATGGGTTGTATTTTGAGAATATTTTATGAAAGAGCAACAACAACTTAATGTATCGAGTAATTCCTTACGCTGTGAAGTCCAAAAATTACAAACGCACGGGAAACAAACACATCTTAGTCGCTATTGCTCGCAAAACAATCTGGTCCGACATCCCTTCCAGCGAATTTCATTACTAATCACCTGAGTCTCAGAAAGTGCTTGGACAGGTGCTCCTGTCTATGAATGCGTCGGAGAAATACCAAGTTCGTCATCTTACACGCTTCGTCATCTTACCCGAGTTTCCCCTACCATTGCCTTGCATGCATTTCTGAATGAGAAGATGTTATTGTTTTCCTGATATTATTTCTGATTAATAAATGTACTAAGAACGAAAAAAAATGTCTATATTTATCCTCGTTTTTAATACAACATTTAGGTAATTCTATTTAGATAAACACAAACTGGCATCTTCAGAATGAATCTGGTTTTTATTAGTTTTGTTTTGGAGACACGCTGTTTTTTCAAAGAGATACTCCCTCATTGTTAATTGCCAATATTTATATTAAGTGTAAATTAGGCCGCGATGTTGGTGTTGTCTAAGATATTGGCCTCTAACCTTTCGTTCGGTTCTCATGTGGGTTTCGTGATGGTCGACGATCCGAGCTGAGCTGGTTTTTCTCGAGGTTTTCCCATTTCTCCTGCATTTCTTCCACCATACTTTCTCAGCCTTTCTTTCCATCTGTCGTTACTTCCGTGGTTTAGTACAATAGACCTCCGTTCGCAGTGCTTGGCTTCCTTTCCACCCAGATTCACCACAAAACATAAGTGTAAATTATATCCAATTCACTTCAATTACTAATGCAAACCATGCATAATTTTATTATCAATGTTTTGTATGTGTAGTTACGACTGTGTAATTGTTAAACACTCAATGGTAATGAATGTCTTATATGTATCTATTTCACATGTGTAGTAATATAATGACTATAATTTAGTTTAAATAATCTACTCTAGTTCACTAATTTTTATTAAGTCAAAATAAAAGTCAATCAAAATTAATTGCTGCTTTTTTTTCCTGAATATATTAAAATATTTAAGAAGTCATGGAAAGCATTAAAGATTTTCGATATTCCTTTATTTTCATAAATTCTTCTATCTTTTGCCTTTTTTTATTAATCATTATGTGAATAGTAATAATAATAATAATTCGTTATCGAAATTAATTGAATTTTCTTATATTTTACCGTGTCACTCTATTCATTTAATTATATCAATGTTACATATAAGTAACGGCAAGAAATGGAGAAAGGGCCTTGTTAAACTAGGCTCAAATTAAATCGCTTCAGTTGACATAATTATTCCTTTACGCAAATATTTACAAGACAGTGTTTTAGTGATTACCGGATATTAGGACAATTCTACTGCCAGGTGGGGTAGGAAAACAGGAGGAGGGTATTCGTAGCTCTACCCCAAAGATACACATTACTCTTCGAAAATCAAACAATATCAATAATTAGATTTAGCTTTCGATCATGTTATTTTACTAGAACAAAAAGTATAACATTATTAAACAAGCTACTAAATAACAGCTTAATGATTTAAAATAATCTAAAGATTTAAAATACGTTTTGTAAAAACCATAATGAAAATCTAAAATATAAATAAAAATCTAAATCTACATGTTTCCATGCAGCAATTACTAAGATCGGCAGCTAGAAAGAGATTTCTTTTTGCAATTTTATGAAAATAATTATTTATATTTCAAATAAAGATAACTGGCATTAATGTAATATTCCAAATTTTAATTTCAGACATAAATATTGAATCAATAAATTAATCTCTTCCTAAGCTCACATTATCTACTTTGTAGTGAATTTATAGATTCATAAATAGTAATTTCAAATGTCATTGTTATTTAATTTCCTTCTACTGTTAGTTTTCTAGTTTGATAGATAAATTTATGGACCAAAGAAAAATGCTTTTTTTTTAATGAGAATGACAATATTCCAAAAACTGATACAATATAATACCTTGTTAATTTTTAATAAGTAATATTACATTAAACCTTAATTTAAATACATTAGATTAAAATTATGTAATACGTTATTACAATAAACCTTAATTTAAGATTAACTTTAGAGATTAATGTATTTTGAAATAGATATATTTCGATAGAAAACCTTACTTTATATTTTAAAGAAATTTAATGATTCTTTGAAAATTAACAATTTAAATAGAAACTGATTTCCATGCTAAATTTTTAGATTACTCTACCATTGTAGAAATTCCTTGATTTTTTTTCAATTCAAGAAAATGTAAGAAAATCAATTGCAAAACATCTATAATTATTTCTAATTTACAGACTACATTTCATTGACAGTTTATTTCATTTTATCATTTGTTTTTTGTTTTCAGATTTCTTACTTTAGCTTAATATGAAACTTAATTTTTTTGTTCCTTTTATTAATCTGCTATTTGTTGATTTATTTAAGAGATGTCACTTAATTTTCAGTTTAAATAAACTCACGTAAATTTCAGTCCTAATATTGACTCTTCAGTCCCTATAGAATTCCTGAATGAAATAAGTAGTGGGTGAAAATCTGTAGAATTGATTCAAACTTTGTATAATTCTCTTACAATCAAATAGAAAGAGTACGCTGAACAAATTAAATACATTGTAATGTCACTTATAAAAATAAAGTTTAAAATCAAAAATCTTAGTAATGCTCTCAAAATGGTAATGTAATTCATTAATAGCCACACAATTATATATCATTAATTATAAAATTTTGCTTAGAAATGCAAAGCCATAGCCAAAATGAGACCAAATTCAGTAGACAACCATAGACGATGTTTGAAAGATGTAAAATTGAGTGTTATTTTGAATGTGACACAACGAAAGCAATAAAAATGAAAACGAGACAGCCACCATTCCATCAGCTTTAAATGAAACGGAATAGAAAGTACGGACTCAACCATAAAAGTGCTCGGAAATGCACTATAAAAGAAAAAGAAAAAAGTTTAACACATTTAAACTTGAAAGTGCAGAAGCTACAGAAATTGACTTGGAATTTGAAGCTTTCTTATCGTTCAATAGTGTATATTAGTAAAAGACCAACTGTTGGAGTGGGGAGCCGATACTACGTAATTTAATTACTGTAAATGGTGAAATAGCAAGAAAACAGTTTTTTTTATTATTAATATGTCCAATGTTATGTACGTTGTATTGGGAACCGAAGAGGTCGGCAACGAACTCTGGCGGCGAAAAGAACAAACCACTTATGGGTGATCAGAAACTCTACAGTCAATGGACCACTTGAGGTTTACGCCCCTATCGACGTCACGTATGACGTGTATCCCACATGCGGCGAGAGCTTGTGCGATAAACAAACATATAACTTTGTTTGAATTACTTAAAAAATCGTCGATATTTGATATTTCAAGACGATGGTTCAGTAATGTGCATATCCTTATTGTAATAATTCTGTAAAAACGCTTGGAATATCCTTCTTT
>JAFIDM010009631.1:125053114-125070605 GCA_023159025.1 Thereuonema tuberculata | reverse complement strand
AGTTAAATTTAACTTTAAACACAAAACATATTAAACAAATATATATATAAGCAACTTCATTACATGTTACGAGGCATAATCCAAACCTATTCATCAAATGATAAATAGTACAGGAAAAAATTAGGCATTATTTGAATTATTTACGGGACGGTGAAGGACCATTATTTAAAAAAGTTTTACGAGTCATTGTTAATCTAAAAGCTAAAAACTGTTATAACACGGACATATCGACTAATAATGCATTGCATTATGATCTTCGTTAAGGTTAATATAAATTATTATTATTGGTTTCTTTAACTCTTATAATAATGTTAGTATGCATAACTTTTGTTGAAGGATTTAATGTATGCTTTGTTATTGTTAGTTTAAATATGATATTTCGAAAATGTGTAATTCAAATAATGCCTATTTTTTTTCCTGTACTATTTATCATGTGATGAGGAGGTTTGGATTATGCCTCGTAACATGTAATGAAGTTGCTTATATATATTTGTTTAATATGTTTTGAGTGTAAGGTCCTTTCTTTTAAAGAAGAAAATATTTATATTATTTGTAAACAATAGTTAACAAATATCTATGTATTTTGTTTCCTTCATTTTTAAAAACAGTTCACTTCAAATATATAGCTTTTATGGGAATTATTTACATTTTTTTAACAAATTTGCTTTTTTTCTCATTTTTTCTTTATCGCCCACATTTATTTGCATCAATAGGAAATAATATACACTTTTACTTTTTTTAATCCACTCTGAACATTAAATTTAGAGAATGGAAAGGTAACACATACATTTCTCCAATTCTCTATTCTGATGATTTTATTTTGATTTTTATAATTTTGGAGGTATCAAATTGATTCCCATATAGAACTCCTTTCTGGCCACCATATATTGGTGTAAATGATTTCTGAAACTTAGCTCAATGATAAATGAATGCTATAATATTAATAAAATTGAGATAAATTCGATGACAGAAATGTTTCATACAATAAAATGCGTAATTACTAACGAATTTCTGATATGGAAAAGTTTTTTTCGTTATTCGATGTTAAGCCTTAAACTTGTGGAGCATCATACGACCTTGTAAATACTCTTTTTGATTGACTTTATTATCGATCTGTAAAGTGTGCACTTTAAAAGTTTGAGTGGTTCTGCTATGAACTACCAACTACTCTAATGATTTTTTACATTTGTAATGAATGTACCATAATTTCAAAACACATACAATTACTGCAACTTTCAATATTCACACAAATTCTTTCATCTTATTAGGGTTATTAGTTTCGATTGAAGACATTCTATATTTTTTTAAATATTACTTTTAACTGCAAAAATTGAATTAAAACTGAAAGGGAGCTGTCCATAAACTACGTTACTCTAAATTTTGTTAATTTTCGAACCCCTCCCCCCTCCTTGTTACACTTTCTCACAATCTTCCCTCATATTATGTCACAATATCACGAGTGCCCCCCCCCCCTTAATTTACATTAAAAATTAAAGTATTTTAACTGTATGCATTTATAAGATTCAGTTCAGAACACCTATTAATCAGTTGAATGTACCCCGGTACAATAGAAAATCAACTGTGTCTGTTGATCTCTAAGCATTTAGTTAACAAAATCAAAACTAAAAATAAAATCCTGAACGTATTTTAATTCTCAATACAGTTTAAAATACTATTAGTAAATACATTAAATATTTTGTAATTTTTCTTCATTTTTATTTTGACAGTTATATTTAAGACTTAAATTTTATTTTATATATATATCTTTGGATAGGTATTAAAAAAGTCAAATAATTTAAATACAATATTAAAAAATAGCATTAAAATATAAAATTAAAACTATCTCTTTTTGGTATGATAGGTAGGTACAAATAATCGAAAGTCAGATCTTAAGAGAAAATCTGAAATTAAAATTATCTTAATTTATTCCTCATATTTAAGCATGTTTTCGTTTGAACTTTAAAGTTTAGGTAATTGCAGGTGTTTTAATGAATTTATTAGTTGATATTTTTGATTTCAAAAAATGCGCTTAAGTGAAATGTAATTTGTCTTCACATATTATCTGACCTCCTCCCCCTGCCACTTCACACTTTGTCAGACAACCCCTCCCCCTCCCTCCGACATGCGTACGTAGTTTATGGATAGTCCCAAGTCTTTCGTCAAAAATTCGTCATAATAAAAGCCATAACAGTTTCACTTCCTGTATTTAAAATCTACAAAACAAAAACTTATTTTTTTCTACATTCGTATTACAGGGATTTTATTAATATCTTAAAGATTTCTTAAGTTTGAGCATTAATAGTATCCGTCTATTTTGCAGAAAATACATATACAGTATTCTCTTCAAAGAATATGTACATTCAGTGTGTTGCAGGAAGAAAAGTCAATATTCTGGGAAGTCATTCTAAGAATGATAAGATTATAATCTACCATTCTAAGGTTATAAGAACATGTGTCCTATTTCGAATGGTTTCCCACACAGAACTATTGAATGTGCAAATGCACCTAAAAAAAAGATATTATGTACTGTTCTAATATGTATTGCTTCAAGTTTATAACACATTTTCAAAAGTTCCACCATCATTATCAATACACTTTGAACTCATGCAAGAATATAGGGTGTTGCTTGTTTGAGTGCATCTTAACCTACCTTTAAATGGACACTACCATCACAGTAGCCGTTAATGTATAGCATATCTGCATATTTGATATTTATGAAAATGCGCGGCATTTTTTTTAAAAACACTTATTCAATGTCTCTATAAACAGTCAAAACAACCAACTGATGCTTGGAGCATTATGACGGGAGGGATGGACAACTGTGAGTCAAATTCAAAACAGCAAATCAAATACAGTAGAGCCTCGATTATCTGCGGAATTGGGTGGCAAGGGCTTCGCGGATAACGAAAATCGCGGATAACACGAAAAAAGACTAAAAATGAGGTGTAAACTCGAAAAAAAATATTTCACCATTAAAAACTACGTTTTATTGTACAAAAAACATAATATGTAAAACTTTAAAATATGTACAGTAAAGCAGATACCTTTGCTCTACCTTTCCATCCACAAATTCCGAGAAGGCCTTAAGGATCACAATGCACAATAAACCTGTCAATAATTTTCGACCTTCGCACTGTAGGGCCTATTGTATTTTCCCTGTTGTTGGCTTGGATTAAAATTGGTTTGTTTGAGGTTCGTAATAAAAAAATTTTTCGCGGCACTCGCGGATAATCCGCACCGAGGATCATCCGCTCGCGGATAATCGGGGCTCTGCTGTAGCTCTATTTCGAAACCGTTCTGAATCGGACACTGGTTCATGTATCCACTTGAATGGAAAAATTGATATTTAAAAAAGAAATTAATAACCTGAATGGCTATGTTTCTCATGAAGACTACAGACCTGTTGATAGTACGGAGTTTAAATTGTGAGCCATTCATCTGTTACTATCATCCTCCAAAAAGATTGAAAGAGGATGTTACAGGACGGAACATTGTAATGCTAGAATACAGAGAGCCCACTTCCTTAGATGATTATATATCTTTTTACTTTTTTACATATAATACAAAAGAGAGAAATGGCTATCTTATTTCCAGAATTTGTACACTCCCACAACATGATTCTCCACGTCTTTTTTCTCGTCTGAATTTTTTTAATATAATAAAAACTGTAAGTTTAAATATCAATTAAAATCTGCCAGTCCATAATCCGGGAGAGATTTAGGGGAAAATTTACTGTACAATGATCAGACTTGTAAATAATTCATTATTGATTATACAGTAACAGCTGTGGGGAAAAAAAACTGTGAAAAATACGATTATAGATCGTTTCAATTTCGATTATTGTAGCCAGAGGTAGATTACCTCTGAAGTCCTACTATTTTATTATGTTAGGGCTTTTCTTTAGGCCTATTGTACAAACCCTAGAATTTCAGAATATACCACAGACAGCGAAAGGAGAGAAAGAGAAAAAGAAGCAGACAAAATACAGCAAAGAAAGCAAACACTCCCGCAATCGAACCTAGATTCTGATATATTAGCAACGTGGCGAGGGCTGGCGTGAACTTTTCAGGAGCCGGGTTCCAAAACTGTGCGGGGACAACAAAAATACGCATTTATATGCACTTTTAAATTTTAGGATAATATAGTATATTATTTATATATAATATTAATTATATTATATTTATAATAATAATTACATCAAAAATATTATATAATTTTTCTCGCCTTTTTTGCCGCAAAATCTTTAATTAAGTTTTCAAAATTTTTCACGATGAGCTTTTCGTTGACCGCGGGGCCTTTTAAAACATGGGGCAGGATTCCTGGGAACGCGCTGAACCCTCCTCGCGCAAGCCCTGATCGTTGCAGATATCCTTGGACAACAAGGCTATTCCTGAACTGCTTATGAAGTATTTGAAGCTAAGGAAATATAATTACTTTCAAAATAGATGTATTTGGTTACAATATTGTTTTTCCATTCAAACATGCACTTTAATATATTCAAAAGGAAAATTGTTTACAGATGTACAATAATTCTATTTCAAATTTTGCCGAAAAGTATTTTAAAGAACTATTTTAATTAAAAGTTATTTACTATAAATAAATGAATCGTCATTAAAAGTTCTTTAAATATTAATATATTATTAATAAAGCTTTTAAAAAGGCCTTAATTATCAGTCTATGACCTCGTATTTTCTTTACTTTAATATGAGAATAGCGGTAAAAGTTGAAATATTTACAGTACAGAAATCGTATTGCGTGAAATCAATTGTTTATTTTTGTCATTCGATATAGACTGGAATCCGTTGAAGTAAATGTTTCAATAATTTGCCTGAACGAGCAAAAGGCACGGAACTATTGACAATTTAGCATCATAATAATAATGTTTATTTAATCAGATAATTAATTTTGCATCATTGGCTATTTATCTTTGTTAATACTGTAATTTTTAAATATATTGATAAATTACCCTGTACTTCACACGAAGTAAATGAACATTTTGAGGAATTAATTGTATTTCAGGAATTATAAACACTGCTGTCTAAACCAGTGATTCTCAAACATTATTTTTTTTTATTTGAAAAACTTTGACAGTCTATTCTCATAAACTGCACCCTCAAATTTACGAATCATTAACTCTTCAACGAATTTATTGATAATTAATTAGAAAACCATTACAAAGAAATCGTCATGAAAACGATTAAACTACCATTTCTTTTTCATTGTCCCTCTCTTTTTTTCATTGAAAAAAAAAATCCTTTTCTTTTTCCTTTCAAAGCACTCAAATACTTGATTTTTGGAGTTATTCTGATATAAAATAAATTTAGTTTCTGTAGGCCATTACCAATTTGTTTTCGAGTAACCCATTGCCTGTCTCTTCGCGTACTGTAAGTTAAGAATCACAGTTTAAACTAAGCTTCAAAATATCGTTATTAGGTTTTAAATATTGATATACTCTCATATTCATTAATTCCTTTATTTTGCAAACATTATAGCCATACTTAAATTAGAAAGATATAAATCTCTTGGTTTATACTAAAAGCTCTTGAAAAAATATAATGAGATAATTTGCTTAGGAAAGGCTGTCATTTTACTTTAAAATGAGATGTTCATTTTTGTTTTATTTTTTTAAGAAATAACTGTTCAAATTGGTTAGGGCTATTCAGATAATATATTTGCAAAGGGTTAATATAGGACATGATAATACAGCAAGTGATAATACAAGACGGGACAATCAATATATTATGTAAATAATTGGATTGTGTAAGTTGTAATATAAATACTGTACTATTGTAATATTTTTTATTAATAAAATTAAATCAAATGATTAATATTAGCTATGAAATAATTCTAAAAGATTAAGGAGTTATTTGTTAAAAGACCACTATGTGTGGGGATTAAATGCAGGGGATGAGGTCTATGATGATGTAACCACATTGTCGCTTAAGGATAATTAAATTAAACTAAGTTAATCAACAGCTTCTTCAGTTTTCAAAAATTGCAATTGTATTTATGAGGTACAGATATATAAATGCTAAAATTACTTTCAAAATTATGAATATAAAAATAAATTTAAAAATATGTTCACATTTTAAGAACCAAGTGATCCGGAGGTGGCCCGAGGATCGCAAATTATACAATCCTTGGTAGGAGATCCCTAAAATCGTATGTATGTATGTATGTATGTATGTATACAAGGTTAAGGCTGAAATGGGACTAAAAGTAATTTTTAACATGAGATTAATCCAATACTTCTTTTACTCTACGATGGTTACAAGTGTCAAGATTCGAATTGTAAGTGAGAATAAATGTAATAATGCCATAAAACAATAAATAATAATAATTCCGTCGTAGTAAAAATTAAAATTTCATCTGTTCTCCCTTCTGCTTTCCTGTTTTATTTCAACGAATCATTAAAAAATGAGTATTGATATCACGATACCGGTAAAACTCACTGAGCTTCTGGTTGAATTACAAAGCCTTTGACTTATCAAAAGCCGCTTTTAGAGCCTAAATATTACTAAAATATTAAACAAAATATACTATAATTTGCAGACGAAAATATTTAAAAAAATCTTTTTTTGTATTTTTTATTTAGTTAAAAAAATGAAGCTCAATTTTTTTTTCAAGGCTTGTAATTTTTCTAATCAATTTTTTTTTTTATTTTTAGGAGACAAGTATCCTAAAACTATTATTTAATAAATCATTCAAAATCACCTGGAAAAAAATTATTCTTTTGAAATTGTTTGAAAATTTTATCAAATCCTAAAATTTTTCGAAATGTCTGAAGATAATTTATAATTATTTGAAATTTTCTCTTACCTATATCTGTCTAATGTCTATAGGACGGATGTTTCAGGAAATAAAACTGGTTTTGTCCACTGGATCCTATGTCGGCATGATTTCAAAACTATTGAAATCTATTGTGAATTAATTTGATTAATTTCCACTGTTTGAGTATTTATTATCCTGGTATTATCTGCAGCTGCATCAACTGAAGAGAACTATTCACATCAGTCGTCCGTAGATCATTTGTCGGTGAAACCCGATTGGAAAGAAGAGCACCTTTGGAGCATGCGCATTGCAACTTATCTAGCAGCCACCTTCACCATTGCTATGGCAACGGGCCAAGCGGTTGACGCACCCTTCCCATAACGTTGTTGCCTGTCTCCGGCAATTGAGCTGATGCTGACTCGAGAGACTGGAGCTCAATTGTTAGGGTGAGGTCTTTGGCTGCTTCTTATGTCTTACATGATCGATTGAGTTTGTGAATCGCGTCAACATCTCTCGCTGGGCGCCAGGTTGTTCTGAGGCTGAAAACTCACGAAGGTGGACGAAGGGTAACAAATTTTCAAGGGAAAGATAATTATGGGCCTGTTTGCTTTTTCTGTGTGATAAAAGATTTGATGAATAAAGGCTTTATCCACAAATAATTTCTAAATTAATTTAAATAGATTCTTATTTAAATATAAAAATAACAGTGTCAAACATTACAAAAAAAATAAATAAATAAATTATAAAGACATCACAGAATTTATTGAATACATGTATATTATACTTGAATAATTCATATATTATATAATTATCTTAATTATATGCAGTATAATATTTTGCAGTAAATTCTCTATTTTTATTTATTTATTTATTTTATTTTTATTTTTTTTAATAAAATTTTCTCAAATTATAATATAATTTTAAAAGATTTGTCTTCAGAATTCCTTCAGTAAATTAAAACATTTTATTAATTTCCTCATATTATTTTGATTACTGTTATCTTATATAGAATTCGCTTTGAGGATATTACGAGGTTGCTTTTTATCTTTATAGAGATTCTCATAACATCACAATACTGGAATAAACGTTAACTTTGTTGACCCACCAAATTAGCATCAGGCCTTTGATCTTTCAAAGTAAAGCTTTTTTTTTTAGTCAGATGCGAAACTCGTTTTAGACCAGAACAGGTATTATTTATTTAAATTTCTAACCTATTTTAATTTTAAAATGGTAACAGTTTAGTAAGCTTAATTAAATATTAACCTCAGTTATCTATTCCATCTCTTATTACTTATTATTCGATTTCATACATAAAGTGCGTGTAATTGCAGGAACAGTAGAAAATTCGTCATAATCTGCAGTCAATTAATGACCCCAATAACGATCTCCTTAATAAGCTGCGAAAACTTAACAGATAACGAGACAACCTGTTGAACAAACTGGTTCAATTCCGTGCCCTGAAAACAAGGTCAGTTTTACAAATCCATCTCCCACGATGCCATTAGTGATTCAATGTTCTATTTCAACACTGAAGATATTATTATTTTGTTAAAAAGACGAATTCTTATCAGTAAATTGCAGGGCAATAAAAAATTAAAGATATCTTAACTACACTGAAAATTTGAAAAATAATAAGTTTTCTCTTAATTGTTCTTATATAAATAAAGGGATTTTGGAATGATTTAATAATAAATAAATTCTGTATTGTGACTTTAATTCCTTTTTTTGAGTTAAAATAAAATTGATCTTAAATATTCATAAATAAATAAATAATACTATGAATTAATAAATACTACATCTTATTTATTAACTGCTTTTCAGCAAAGTAAAACTAAACAATGAAAATTATAGGGGAAATAAAAAAAATATTTTAGTAAATGAAAAAGTTATAGCAAATTAGAAATTTTAGGGTAGGATTTTGCGAGTCTGTTTAAGACTTGAAATTTCTTCTTTTTCTTTTCTTTTCTTTATTTTACAAAGCTTTCTACTTAACTAAAATATAAATACGTTTTTCTTATAATATTGATTTAAATCTGCTTCAGTTTGTTTTCAATCACTTTTCGTAAATTACTTATTTGTAAGCAAATGTTATTAATCTTTTCTTTCATTGACCGAACAAGAAAAATATTTTCGTAAAAATATTACTAAATTAACCTTAAATAAACTTAATAACTTAAAACTATCATTTACTTACAAAGTTAAGTTTGATAATGGTAAATATAAAACTTTATTATAAATGTACATACCGTAATTCTTCTTCATCTCACTCCTTCTAGATATATAATTATTAATCATCATCTTCTCAATATCACAAAATAAATGTAAAATTAAAAATACATTTATTTACAAAGCAAATTTCGAAGAGACATTTACTTTTCTTCTTCAAGCTACAATTTGCTTTGTAAATAAATGTATTTTTAATTTTACATTTATTTTGTGATATTGAGAAGATGATGATCATTAATAAAACTTTATTTCCAATTTCGTCCAATTTATACTTTTAAATATTAATTTAAATATTCAAACTTTAATTTTTCTTTTTTTCTTTAAAGTTTATTTCAAAAATTAGTAAAATAATTCGATTTTCATATCACTTTATGTAAGGCAATGAAAATAAATAATAATAATAATAATGATAATAATAATAATAATAATAATAATTTCATCAACAGCTAGCACACAAACACTCACTTATTAAGAACACGGTCCCATACTACAAGTACACACCACAAAGCGTACTAGAGTCACCCTCACTTAAGCTGTACTGGGACCGTCCCATTCACACAGACAAAACTATACATCACAACAGACCTGACATTACACTTGTTGATAAGGTCAACAAACAGACCTATCTCATTGATATTGCAGTTCCCATCAGCAAGAACATGCAGAAAACTCACGCTGACAAGATAAGTAAATACACAGATCTAGCACACGAGCTCCAGAAGCAGTGGAGGCAGGACCGAGTACGTGTTGTACCCATCATCCTGTCCGCTACTGGTCTGGTGCCTCACACATTGCATCACAGCCTCTGCACACTAGGACTTCATAAAAACACTTATGCACAACTCCAGAAGGCTGTAGTACTCAACACAACACGATAGTTCGGAAATTTATGGACACAAGCACACATCCCTAATTATTCTTCCAAATTTTTTTTTTTTTTTTAATACACTTGGCAATATGTGCTCTGGTCCTTGACCCGCCATACTGTCTTAGCTGGAGAATCCCATGGTTTGAAACTTTTTCGATATAATAATAAAAATGTCATAGAAGGTTTAAATACAAAACCCAATTTCTGATAGTTATAATATAATCATTGACACATAATATAATCAAACTTGTTTTATTATTGTTTTTTTATTTCTGTAATTATTGTAAAGACAGTTAACACTAATTAATATTAAAAAGCGGTTGAAAAGCAATTTTGAGGTTTTTTTTTTCAAGAATACGGCTGAACTCCGATTTTCTTTTTTTTTTTTTAGACATTCAACCAGATAGCTCTTACGTTCATGGTATAGGGGAGATGCGTGTATTATGGACTCCCTAAGCAAGAATTCTCATAAACCTTAAATTATTAACATAAAAAGATTTGATTTGTTGGCTGCTCATTACAATTGTATAGCGACATGGTTCAAACGTGGTAAAGTACTCTGGTAACTATTAATAATTGCAGGAAATAATTTTTTTGTTTTCGTGGCGGTGGTCCATATTACACATACGTTCGTATAATATGGACCGAGTAAACCAAAAACGAAACATAACAAGAAATTAATTAAAATAATTTTTACAAGCAAGCTTTCATTATAATGCACTAAACAATAGTCATACTGTAGGAATGTGAAGTTCACGATTTTATTTGGATTGGTTTACGAGATATGGTGATTTTAAAATTTGCCCCTCTTTAACCCCCTTATGTGTCGAATTTTGAAAATTTAAATCATAAGAATTGTACGACTTGAATTACATTAAGCAAGCCCTAATTTGTGCTTTTCGTTTAATATATTAAAAAAACAAGCTTCAGGCTCATAGTAACATGCTTAGCAACCAGTGGTCCACATTACGCAACAGCGCACGGTTCATATTACACGAATGGACGGAGCAACATTGTTTCCAATCACATATCGCTATGCAAAACGGCGCGCATAAAACACATGTCTGGATTGTGAAGAAATTATACGTGAAAATTATATTAAAATTACCTAACAGCAAACAGTAATACATTCTTTCTAGCATACCTGTTACATCCGTGATCATATAAAACGGAAAACACACTTTAATAATCGCCAAATGAAGACACACATGCTCAACTCACCTCTTGCTTTGGATAACAATAATATTCACTAAAGGCAATGGAATGGTTCTGCCCGCTGTGGTGAACAGCTAAATATCAACATGGTCCGTATTACACGATGGTCCATAATACACGGATCTCCCCTATATCTTGCACAACTTGTATAGTTGCTGAAATCGAGCATTTCGTTAGCATTTTTCCGTTTCTGGGTATCGCTGTTAAAAAGCGTTTTTTTTTTTTATCTTTTTTGCCGATAATGCTTATATATGTGTCCGATCTCCGAAGTTTAAAGAAGATCAATCCACGTGATCTCTAAATAGCTGCTAAACAATATGCACATCGGTCTTGTAGTGTTAAGATTCGTGGGGGTATCTACTTTTTAGTATTGGATTAAATGGTGATTTTAGCAAAAGGAAACACCCGATCTCCGTTATTTTGTATTTTAATTTTTGAACACCGGCCCCACAAAATTTATCTACATGATATATATCATGGAGATCATAGTAGCTTAAATCTCGTGAATCATCCATTTCTTATCGAGTCCCGGCAATGGAGCAGAAAATGCTGTTTATCAGAAAATTACTCCACAAGCTCAGCACAATCGTCTTTATTCTATTTGCTGATTAATTAAGATTTGATATAAAGTCCACCTTGAAATCTATATTATATTTAAAATCTTTTCCGTCTGTCCGCAGTTCAACAATGATCGTTGCCGTCTGACAGGCGCAGTTCAACAATGGACAAGGGCGTGCCTATGTAATTGTTGCGTGCCTGTGGCATTGTTGCGAGGAACTTCATGGATGACTCTGAAAGAAGCAGCCATAAGAAGCAGTATCAAGATGGACAACGGGAATCGAACCTGTAACCGTCTGAGCCGCAGTCAGAAGTCTTATCCATTAGGCCACTGGGACTACATTCAAATGAATATCACTTTTTACGATAACCGCTTGGAATCGAGTCTTGGCGTATCGCATACTTAGCAGGGGGAGACGGGGAGGGGGGGCTAGTTTCTTTTAAAAAGAAAAGATCTTGAATCAAAGTGAGACATATTTCGTTAATTTTGTATTATTATTTATAATCTTTTAATTTTTCTAATAAATATTTTTTTAATATTTTTTTAATGTATTTCAGGATCCATGTATGAAATTTACTTATCAATTACTGAAAATGCTATTAATTAACGAATTAACAAGATTAATATTGTAAATATCATAAATTCTAATCTACTTTCTGATTTTGTGATGATCATGCAAAAAATTTCAGTACATCAGAAAGACTTCAAAAACTATTACAATCCAACCATTAATGCATTACTTTGACTTGCAGAATTTTATATGGTTTTATATATGATTCAGAGAATATGGGGAATTAAAATTTAAAAGGATACACTCACCATATTCTCTGAAAATCATAAAATTCTGCAAGGATTCTGAAAGGAAAAACAAAATAAAAATCTGAAAGGTTTCTGTTTCTATCAAAATAATGGATCGCACTTCAGCTGATTATATTCCAAGCAAACAGGAGATTTTTTTTTTTCGCCACCATCAGAAAGATTGCATACCCTTAAGAAATGGATTCAGAATCAACCAATAACATTTCGAAAATATCATTCTATTTTTTTTTTAAGTTGTCATGATAAAATGTTCATATAGATTTGCTTTAAAAAATGTAAAATTAACGAGATTGGAAATGGATACATAGTGCAGTTTATCTGAACATAATTAAACCATGAACAGGATTTAAATCTGTTTAAATGACATCTTCTGTTCTTCTTCTTTTCTTCTTCATTATTTTTCTCTTCTTTCTTTTTTGTCATTTTGTTCTTGATTGCCTTTTCTCACTCTCTGCCAGCCTTAATCTTTTCGTCTTACTGCTCTTACTTCTGCTGCAATTTTAGAGACTCATGACCAAGCTAATGAAATTTAGGTTCACGATTTGCTACATGAATGAATAGGTTTGTTTAAGGATGGGACAAAGAAGTTCTTGTGATCAGATTCTACTTGGAGGAATGATATTGAAAAGAAGACGAATGGAAAAACAAACTTTGAAGATGAGACAAAAGTCAAGATAGAGGCGAAAAATTTTGGATTGAAATTGATTTGAAGCCACTCAATATGTGAATTGAGTCAAAAAGTAACAGGAAATTACGAAAGAACCAAATAGCTCCCAATCGCAAGATTAAGAAATTTAAATTGAATGTAAGTTTGCATTCCCTTTTGAAAGGCTTTAATTGCTTTAATTGCTTTTAATTGCTGCTCTCAGACAAATTCTAGGTGACCAGATGAAAGGAGAATGGGCAGATCTGCCCCACCACTGTACAGCGATAAGATAGGGTAAGGTAGGGTAAGATGACGAACTTAAGCTTCAGAGATTGTCCCTCAGCTTAGTAAGTGGTTTAAAAACCCGAAATTTGAAAGGACACTTCTTGTAACCTTTATGTTCAATAAAAAAATAAACGCTGTTTTACCCTCTCGAATTATGAAAAATATTTCACCAAAAAAGAGAGTAATTTTCGTCATCTTACCCCACCTAAGAGGTAAGATCACGAAAGGGGGTGGGTAAGATGACGAACAGATAAAAGTAATACATTAAGATAGAAACATTTTATTTTAAAAATGCAGAGAAACAATTTCCCTTACTAACGTGTGGCGTGAATTAGAAAAGTCAAAGATGAAACAGTTAAACTACAATAACAGATTGCTCGTAATGAAACAAAACTTTGAACAATTAGGTACAACAAAAATTTAGAAGAACATTAGTGTTGGCTCTGGCACGTTATGTTTCTTTGCTGCAGCATTTACACTTGAGATTTTATCTTTTACTTCAGCAATAACTGCATTCATTGTCTCCTTATCCCACTTTCCGCTGTCACTTTTCCTTGTATAATTTCGTGACATGTTGTTTATAATACCTAAAACATTCATAGATAAACAGTCATATATGAGGATTTAAAATAAAAGAAAAAAAATAACTGCAACTAAAATTCAGTTTCAAAACCAATTTTTTAAATAGGACAAAAGCTATTCATAAAAGTTACTCAAAAACATGTTGGGTAAGATGACAAACTAAGCAAACTTCTCGTCATCTTACCCGCCCTGCCATTCGTCATCTTACCCCACGCCGCCAATTTGGTTTAGAACTTATTTATCATTACCGTAGCTTATCGTAAAAAACCTACACCACACATGGTTCTTTACATTATGAGTTGTATTGATAACATTTTATGAAAGAGCAAAAACAACTTAAGGTACTCGAGTAAATCCTTACGCTGTGAAGTCGAAAAATTACAAACGCACGGGAAACAAACACATCTTAGTCGCTACTGCTCGCAAAACAATCTTGCCCGATATCCTTTGCAGTGAGTCTCAGAAATTGCTTGGACAGGTGCTATCTATGAATGCGTCGGAGAAATATCTAGTTCGTCATCTTACACGCTTCGTCATCTTACCTGACTTTCCCCCATATATACGTAAGGAAAGATCTACATAAATAGAACATTTTTTATTATTACGACTTGTCTGAATTATTAGTCCGTTCGGAGTTATATAATTCTAGATATGACTTATGTTATGTGGTGAGTGTGGATTGCAGGGAAGCGGAGCATCGCGACCGTTGATATGACTTATCTAGTTGACATCTTAATTCCCGGATGTATTAATTAATTATCATTTAATAATTATTTTCAGGAACAGTAAATATTATTTTCATTTATTACATGTAAATAATTATTATTTACTTGAAATAAATGATAATAATAATTATTAATTACATGTAATAATTATTAAAAGTTAATTAAATAATAAATTCGGGAATTACGATGTCAACTAGATAGTCACATCTAGACTTATATAACTCCGAACGGACTAATAATTGAGACGAGTCGTAACAATAACATTATGTTCTATTTAAGGAGATCTTTCTATAGGTACATATCTTATCACTATACAGGGTGGGGCAACTTCCCATAGAGGTTTGCCCATTGTCCTTAGATTTAAACAAGCAGAACTGATTCAAAAAGGTCATGGTTTTCCCAGCATTCATTGAGTTTGTTTGTTTGTTTTGCTTGGTATACAGATGTTATTCTGAAGCCATACGTCTACATGTTTTATTACTTGATTCAAATCCACTTATGTCAAGTAGTAAAAAAGAACAGTAAAGACTGAATGAATCGTATATTTCATGACACAGGTCTGTTATTGAGAGATAATCTTTAAAATGTGAAAATGTATATTTACTTTATTAATACATGACATTCCTAAGTATTAAGTTTTTTTAATAATTTCTGGAAAGATATCAAAAACAAAAAAATATTTTTATTATTGTTAAAATGTATATGGAAAAATTCTTTTAACTAACCTACAGTTTCTTTTTGTTTTATTTTAGAAATTCTTAATGTATTTAAATATTTTAGTTTTGTCTGAGAGAAGAATAGTAAACTTGACCTTTATAACTAGATATTTATAATGAAATCAATACGTTTACCGTAACAACACTCGAAAGAAGAAGGTTACCAACGCAACAGAAAAAAAAATATTCATACTTTTGAGTCCAAAAATAATCTTCTTGTTTGTGGCCAGTCAATTTGACCTATATTTAAAAATCGAATTCTGAAATATGCGTCACTATGTCTATTCTTTTTATAAGCAATACTTATCACACTAAAGACTTGCTCAGGAACCTTCATGCTTAATGCATTGCGTAAATTACTGCTTTTCTCAATAAACATCTCATTAGATCTAAAAAAAGTTTGTCTGTCTATTTTTTTTTTCATAATCTTGATAGATCTTTTTTGATCTAGAAGCTGAAATACTCACATTATTTTCTTTTAATAATATTATTAAACTTAAACTAAAAGCTTCTTTACTAAATAAACAGCTAAATTTAATGCTATATTCAACATTATTAATATATTGATATGAATAATGGAATGAAACAATATCTAGATTACTTGATGTAAATCTTAAAGACTAGAATACTTCAATAATAAGTAGTATTAATAATTTCTTTAGTATATAAATTTTGGCTCCAAAAAATATTTGGAAGAACTTACAAATGCTATTCAACACATCTTACAATTAGCTGACAATTTTAGTGTTCATTCACTGTGCATTACAAATCTTAAGAATTGTTAGTAAGAACTGTAATTTTTAGCTAGCCCGCTCAGAAATTGTAAAGGAATGGTTCTGTTCATTTGTCTGCCCGTTCGTCACCATCTCTACATCCTAAAATACAAATCGGACAGACATGAGTGATGCCTTATGACATGTAAAGTTAGGGAACTTGTCATTTGTCTCACATGTATGCGGTCGCTGTGGTTTTGATATAATATGAAACCAGTTTTTGCCTTATTTTCACTTTTATGATCAAAAAGACCTCAAGATCTCAAGACGTCTAATATTTAAAAAAAAATTGTTTTGATCTGTCTCTTGTTTATCCGTCCATCCTTCTGTTTGCTATGCTCAAAACTCTACACGATAAAAGTGAAAAGGAAAAAAATGATAAAATGAATTAATTCATGCATTTCGATTCTTACTACTTCAACGTACATTTTCCAATTCTGCTATATTTGATAACATTCCGTCGAAGCTACTCTTAAGATTTGTGCCTTTAGTACCGTGTTTCCCAACGTGTGGTGCACGCCCCACAGGAGGGCAATTTGATTGTTAAGAGGGGCAATTCGAAAATGGAGCATTTTTGTTTTTATTGTGAAAGTTAAAAAAGTTTTTTTTTTTTTTTTTAATTTTTTCTTTTTGAAAGTTATACCTAATAGCATAGAATACTTTAGATACTTTAGGTGGGGCACAGCACAAAAAAGGTTGGGAAACACTGATTTAGTACGTCATTCTTTTGAGAAATTCGCAAATCGTTTTTAAGGTTTTTATCGCATTCTTTATTTGAAAAAAGATGTTTAATAAATATATCAAAGTACATTCATAGAGCTAACATTGTCAATCTTGAAGTCATAGATACGGTTGCTAGGGTAACAGAAGTAATGTGGCATCTTCGAAGCCATACCAATTCTGAGAAGAGGAAAGTGAGCACTGGGGGTAATTCATCAGTTGAAGAAAAATGCAATGGAAAAAATTCAATAATCCTGGAATGTAAGATAAATAAGATTATTCAATTGCTCGTTTTTAAGTTTTTAGCTTCAGAGAATGTAAAAAAAAAAATAAAAAATGTGGTCGAAGACGTATAGAAATTGTGCTGTATTAAAATCATTTCTGTGAACTGGAAAAATTGCTGCCTTTTTTCCACTGTTTTCAGCCGTCATGCAATACGATACTATCAGTTTGCTCTGTCAAAATCGAACAACACATTATCTGCAATCTTTTAAACTTCAAACCGTCCATTCTTCAAACCGTTTCAGATCTATTGGTTGCAAGGGCGTATATAAGGGGGGGGCCGAGGGGGCCCGGGCCCCCCCCC
>JAFIDM010009631.1:125024254-125053014 GCA_023159025.1 Thereuonema tuberculata | reverse complement strand
TGTTTTGGTTGAACAGATAGGTTTCAGCGTTTTTTTTTGGTTGAACAAATAGGTTTCAGCGTTTTTTTTTTTTTTTTTTTTTGGTTGAACAGATCTTGGGCCCCCCCCGAAAATATATTCTAAATACGCCACTGATTGGTTGTTGTCATTACATAGTTAGATCTCGGAGCAGTAAAATAAAATCACGTCAATTTGGTAAACAAGTTCAGTGCTTCATAGAAATCGGGCAGCAACTGTAGGGAATAATAAAATTAAGGTATTGAGAATAGACGCTTCAGGAACAGCACCTCATGTATTCGCCATATCCGAGCACGCTATGAATGCAAATGAATTGATTACAGTTTAGGAATTGGTAATAACCAAAAAATCTGAATTCTCCTGAGAGCCAACAACAAAACCATTTGATAGCAACCATATATGGTTTCTAGTTATCACCTCTCTTGAAAGAAAATGGCAGCCAATTAAAAAAAAAATAAGTTAACACAGGTCTACAATCCCACATCCGAAATTCTAAAGTCGAAAAGCTCTGAAAACGAAACATAATATTTGACTCCATTTAGGTGCGAATAAATGACAGTCCAGTGACTCATGCAGCTGAAGTGCAGTTACATGCAAGCATCAGTTGACTCAGTTGTGTGGCGGTGCTGTAACTGTTCAGAAGTGCGTCTGCTGCTTTCAAATAATTTTTCTCTTTCGGTGAGTCTGAGTGCAATTTGACTGCGAAAATGTAAAAAAAAAAGTTATCCTTAAGGGTAAAAGTGAAAAAAAAGAAGCATTTCACATTATCGATAGAGCAGAAAGTGGAGTTACTGCAGATTGTAATCGACTATTCTTTCTGAATTATGAAAAATTACGAAAACCGAAACACATCTGGGCCCAAGGATTTCGAATATTGGATTGTGGACCTGTATCTCATGTTTACCGAAGAAAATACTTATTGAAGAAGAAGCGCATGTTTATGAGTCCTGTAAAATGTTTAATGTTAATATTTAATGTAAAATGCTTTTTAATGTTAGATGTAAAGTAAAACAATTATAATCTAACTCATGTTGTTTTGGCTTTGCTGGTCTTACAGCTTTTTAACAATTTCAAAATTTAGATATTCCTTATTTCTAATAAGGTCTATTCTTTTTTTTAAAGTCTATCTTTAAGAAAAGATGATATAATATTTTTATTATAATTTAATATACTTTTAACAATTCTCCTATTTGTTGGTTTATTTTTTTTTCTTTTGTTTGCTTTTCATTGTAGTTGCAGCGAAGATACATGACTTCGTCCTAATATAAAAATGAACATAACGCATCTGGCTTAACTTTGCTTGCAACTCACGCTCATTAGGTTGATGGGATTTTAATTGAGAGGCCGAGGGCTCTTTCTGACTAAAGATAGGAATAAGCTAGTGCAGAACGCCTCCTACTTTCCAATGCAGGTATCAAAATGAATAAACACTTATCAAGTAATCGTTACTGCATCCATATTACAATGTTTCTTGCTAATAACATGATAAATTAATAATATATAGTTGGCCAACTTTCAAATATCCTCATAGCGATATCACAAAAAAGTTCATGAAAAAGAAAATAAAAACAAAGTCAAAAAAGGAAATTGAGATCTCAAGAAATGAAGGCTACCTAAAATTGAAAAGAAAGGTAAAGTAACATTCAAAGGTCAACTGAGGGTGGAGAAAAGAAGAATGTATCGTATCACAGAGAAATGGACTCTAATTGCATGTCAAGTATTTTTACTTTTTTTTTTTGTTTTTATCTGTACCTTCTTACCTATTAGTAAGAAATCAGTAGAAAATTTTTTTTCTACTGAGAAAATTTTCAGTATGAAAAGGTAAATTTTCCACTAAAATTTTCAGTTTTGTAGGACAAAATAATTTTTGGGTTATTTTGATCAACGATGGACAGGGAAGAAAAGACTGTCAAGAACTGTTCAGGTGAATCTCTTGAATTTATGTATACTTCCAATTTCTTTATTAATAGTCATTAAAAAAGGCCACAAAATATTCGAAATAAGAGGACGATGGAAATGTGGGCTTTTAATCGACACATACCGAAAGACTGAAGTTGAGATCAGAAGGTCAACTAGAAGCTTTTAACCACCATTTAATCCCAAGAACCCTGTCCCCAATGATGTAATCTCTGGTATATTCAGAGTAGAAATAAGCTGCGGAGAATTCCCTACTCCTTCTGTTATAGATAGTACCTTTGTAGACATAAGCTAGTATCTCCATCTACATAATAGAAAGCTAAGCTGTGAAATTTATCTCAAATTTCTAGAACTTTTTAATTTCAACATTAGATTTTTCAATCTAGAGAATTATTCTACATAAGTTAACACTGCTTCAATGTAATTAACTCGTTTTTTTTTCTTCTTCAATGAACTGAAACAGCACAAATTTAAAACAAAAGAATGGGTTTACTAATTTTCGAGATCATTTTCAGCATAATGAATAATAAAGCGAGCTCTGATCTGATTGCGGTTGAATTAATGGATGAAGATGACGTATGAGCTTTAAAGAAATCGATTTGGGAAGTTAATCGTAGGGAATTTAACACTGGGCTTCTTGATAAAATTACTCCTCATTGTTTAGTGAAGAGCTCAGTACACTTGCAACGCTTCAATGGTTCTCACAAATTGATTTTAAAGCAACAACATCTAAGAAGTTTTGGAAATGAGATTTTATATTAGCATATAGGTTGAATATAAAACCTTGAGAACATCGATGTCTATCGCTATTTCTATGTAGGCTACTATAAAGCTTTAGAATAATATAGAAAACAACAAACTTCCTTTAGCATACAATTTTTGTAACATCGAATGTACAAATAAAAATGAAACCTTGAAGCCTCACAGAGGAATTGAACTCAGACTAAGCAAGCACCTAACGGCTGAGAGGGCAGCAGCTTAAACCTTCTGACATTGATAAGATTGAGTACATTAATAACTTTGTCATAAAGCATTGGGTTGAAATAACAGAGACAGGAAAATCCTGGTCGATAGTACCTTTGTAGACATAAGCTAGTATCTCCATCTACATAATAGAAAGCTAAGCTGTGAAATTTATCTCAAATTTCTCGAACTTTTAGTTTTTTTAAATACAAGAACTAATTTTAACTCCCAGAGAATAAAATAGATGAAGTAGTAATACTATGCCAAAAGGGCATTTTTCTCCCCGACAATTTAGGGTGGACTCCATTATTTTGGTGAGAAGGTATCTAAATAATGGAGTCTCCTAAATTGCTAATGTTTGATTAGAGATAACTGCTTTAAACAGTTTCTAAATATGTACTAGATAGAAGCAATTGTTCTTCAGGCAGTAAATTCATAACTAATGAAATACGATGGCTATTACATTAGAAAAATCATGCAGCTTTATAAACTGTATTAAATAGTGCTGTTGGCATAAAAAAAAATCCTTTGCAAAAATTATTACAACAAAAAATTATTATCACCAATACAACTGTCATTATCCTTTCGCAAATAGTTCCCAATAATGAAGATTTGAAACTGGCTTGTCATTCTCTTGAATTGGGGTGGCTGCTTTCTATTTTTTGTATTGTGGATTGATTCGCGCATCATTCCTTTTCTTTCACGAATCCTGAACCTTTTTGGCTGAAATCTAGTTGCGTTTTTTTTTAATTTACTATTAAAGCCCTGGGAAACGTTAGTTGTTTTAAAAAATAAATTATAGATGACATCAATGTCAATTAAAACAAGTTAAAACAACAATCTATGTGTTAGATTGATGTAGCAATGGACTTTTTGTATTATAGCGCCTTGAATGTTGTAAATTTGTAAAGATTTTTCTTTCTACATAAAAATAAATTTGTAGAATAGTTCATTGTAATTGAATGACAATGTAATTTAAATTAAAAAAATTAAGTTTTTCTTTTTTTTAAATTTTAAATTGAATTTTCGGAGGACTTGATTACATAGTTTTATGCTTTTGTTTTCGGCGGGTGTAGTAATAAAAGAATAACGTCGACACTTGAAGGAAATATTAAAAAAAAAAAACAATATTAACCAAAAAAAAAAAAAGCTGCTTCATCAAGCTGATTACCGTCATAAATTACCATAAATGGAAAAGCAAGATAGTTATTAATTTAAGCTTAATGTCACCAATTGACAATATGATGACTTTAATTTTAACAAAACACAGATGTCTTTCTCGGTTGTACAAAGTTGAGCTAAAGGTCAGCGAACAATGAAGAAGACATTAATGTTAGTCACTGAAAATAATACATTTGCGCCAGGTCTCAGAGGATCAATACTCGCTTGATATTTACAGTGCTCACAAATCATTCTCACCTCTACAATTTATGATGATTTGGGAGCATCAAATAGTGCTTCAGTTAATTGAACTGGCAATTTTGCAATGCTTATAATTATTTTGTAATTCGGTCATTACCAATCTAAGAAACATCTGAAAAAAAAATTAAAAGAAGTTCGACCTTCAAACTTAATTTCCTTAAAATGGTATTTCTTAAAAAGTTCTTCATTTTTTTTTCTTAATTTCATTATCTTTTCTTAAAAGATAAAGTCTATAAACGACGTAAACAAAAAGCCTAAATTTATTTTCAAAATATAAACAGTACAAATTTTCCATTTTCAAAAAAAAATAATTTAAATCAGCATTACGTACTCAGATTGTCTAAATCGGATTAATTTAAATCGAATCAAACCATGCCCATGTAGATTAATTAAACGGATTAATTTCCTTTGTTTAAGACAGTGAAATCTTAATAGGAAAAATTGGCATAGAAATTCATTTTTTAGATTCCAGTGCTTTTTTATTAAATTTTTGTTGACCTCTTAATGCCAATTTTTTAACAAGAACCCATTTGATAAAGATTTCAAATATCAAAGATAAATTGTCCCTAATTCTCAAATATGCATACTAAGTTTCAAGAAGATCCTTCGAGAGGCTTAAAAGTTATTATTAACACATAAAGATTGGTTGATAGGATGACACTCGTTTTTCTATTGGAAAACAGATAGTAGAAGAAGATACTAGAAAAGGTTTATTTATTTTATGACTAGATTTTGTGTACTGTTTAAATATCTGCAATATCCTTTTGAAAAAACTTGTTCGTTTATGTAGTACGTTCTTAATTTTTGTCCGAACAAGAAAAGATTCAGAATAGTTTAATAATCGGAGATCTAATAAACAAGTTCCGAAAGGATTCTGATTTCCATCACCCAAGGAACGAGATGAGGTTCATTAATGTTCAGACAACCGAGAATATTTTCTTCTGCCTTTGCGGCATTTAAGGAATCTTATCAATTACAGTTGGTCATGTACTGATAATGTATTCATATTCCGTGTAAATTAGACCTAATTACATGTTGCTATGAAACAAACGCTTTTTTTCCCATTCAGTTTCTATTCGCTTCTAACAAATGCCTGATGATTAAAATGTGTAAAAAATATGTATGCTAATTAATTCTAATTTCCAGTGTCTTAATTTCAAAAGAAAGAAATAGTTTTTGTTTTGTAATAATTAATAAATCAATGTAGAATCTTATGCTTAGGAATGCTATACATTGGAACAGATTTTATTTAATCCTTTTTAGTGATAAATATATTTACGAAAATATATAGATTACTTAGAATTGTTGTAAGAAGTCATCTGCTTTTCTAAGAACCGTGAATATCATATAGATGTCGAATTATCTTCCAAATGTAAACATTCATTGACAAAAAAAATTAGCTCACCCGAAATGGAATGACACTTGGCATAGGTAATGAGAATGATGATGCAAATAACTGATTACAATATCAGAGCAAATGGGACTTAATCAGGCAAAACATTCTCTGTGGTAGTCTTTTTTCAGTACTGCAACCGCCCCTAATGTGAATATAAGGTATGAAGACGTAAAGACGTCTAATGATTTTCATCGGAAGATCCTCCCACAGATGTTGCAACTGAAGATCGCTCATCCTCGTTGATGACCGAAGCTGCCATCCCACTTGGTCTCTGATGGCAGTTCTCAGCGGGCAGTCGCAGCCCAGCTGCAATCAGTGGCACAACTACCTGTGACGGTGCAGTTTGCCGAGTTTCGTCGTTCTCGGATCATTCGTTAATTTTTTCGGCAATTAGTATATATTTGTTTCGTTTTAAAGAACGAAAGTTTTAATTTTGCAAGTAATGTACAGGCATATACATTCAAATAATCCAACTTATCAGAAAACACTTGGCGTAATGTAATCTTAAAAAAATTCATGATGAAGCACTTATATTGAAATTGAAAAGCTAAGGACCTCGTCAAGCTAAAGGTTAATAGAGAGATAGAAGGTTTCTTCAAGAATCAACAATAATGAATAATACTTACAACTTTTTTTCATCAAATTTCAATAAAAGTTAACAAGAAATATCTAAGACAACTAAATAAAACATTTCATTTTCATTTTCTCGACTCAGTTCCATTATTTAAATAAATGCCAACATTTTTAATTTAGGATTTTCAATTAATTTTCAGATAATCATTTAGAAAAATTTGTATTCTAAGTGATATCAAAAATATAGAGAAAGGATAGAGAATAATAATTACTTTAGGTTTACAAAAGGCTTTACCAAAAAAAATTATTTTCATAAAATAAGTTGAGTACGTATTAAGTAATAGGGAAGTTGAATTGAGTTCCAACATTAAATTAAAACAAAACACACAAAAAATGTTTAATAACTGTATTAGCAGAATATGGTTTATTTTATTTAGATCAGGTATATTTCTAAGAACCCTTAAACATTCAATAAAAAATATATTAAAAAAAATGCAATCTTTACAGATTTTTTTCCCTAAAACTTCCAAAGGATTGTGAAAGAGCCAATGGAATGTCGTGATTTACATAATTAAAAGAGTAATAGAATTTGTTTATTCACCTACGGCTATCCAGACGAGTTTGATTATTTCCTTAAGATCTCAAAGGTAGAAATTTGTGAACATCATACAGGAACAACTGGAAAAAAAAAATGGGAAATTTTAGGCAACATGGAATCCACCCTGAAATGGAGAGTGGAGAAGGCTTTTGGAAATAATGTAGTCTATCCAATTGATTTAACATACTTCTCGACGACCTACAAAGATAAAATTTGTGGATGTTATAGAGAGATCACTGAACTGATGCGCAACAACCAGAAATGTTATATCTTAGTGATAGAAATGGGGGGGGGGGAGTAAATTAACGACGTATTTCTATTTGATCGATTTTCATAATTCTCGATGATCAAAAAAGCTAGGAATGATGCAGACTCAAAACAAAAGTTCTCAAAAATCAGTTTTTGCTGTAGGATTTCTAAAGCTAGAGATACTTTAAAAAAAAATGGTACTTCTTCAAAACTGTAGGACTAGAATGATTTTTTAAACATAAGGTCTTGTATTTACGTAAAAACTATTTTCGCAGTAGACCTTCTTGATAATTACAGTGCATTCAATCTATTGCAGACATTTTTAATTCTTCAGCTGTGTAATTCGTTATTTAGTTCTTGGAGTCTTTTGGATCTGCCAACAAGTGTAAAACGGCAAAAATGCCTTTTGATATTTGAGAACACAAGATTTCCAATTGATAAGCTGCTGCACCAGACATTTTCGTTTTCCTATACATTACAACAGCAAAAACTTCGCAAATTTGCAAATAGATGAATAAATAAATCCCAAAATTCAGATATGTAAATAAATATGCATGAAGAATTTGATTCGTGGTTTCGAAAAAATATTTGTTCCTGGAGTTCTATTGGATATAAATAAGAAATATGCATAGAGTTCGGTTTACATATCTGTAAGTTCCGGGTTACCTTATCAAATTTAACCCGGAATCTTGATATGTTGATATTCTTATCGATGGATATCGGAGTGCAGATTAAAATGCAATCTCACATGGAGACGTCGCCAAATCGATATTGAGAAATTGAATGGAATTTTTTTTGGTAAATCTGTGAACAAAGTAAACACATGTGTCTGGCTTTTCTGCTACATAGGCCCTTGCTTCCAAGAAAATGACAAAACTTAAAAAAAAAAAAGAATTTAATTATCATAAAAGTTCTTGAGTAATTTAATGCCCCGCTGGTACTTGTGGTCATAAGTTAAAAATCACTGCAGGATTTTATTTTATTTTTAAATATAGAAGATGGAATCTTTTGATTTGTTTATTATAATATTATATGTTTATTTACCTTCCTATGATGTTCAATGATACATAGATTAGATTAGATTAGATTAATTGAAAGTGGGTGGCATGACTGCCGCGCACGTCGACCTGAAAGATCTTTTGTACTATCCCACGGAAAGGAGGACAGACGGAGTCAATGATACGTAACTAGAAGCGATATAAAACCAGGCAGTGACGATTAGTCACAGTCTATGTGTAAGGAATATAAAATGTATATTGAAATATGTTGGATATAAACCTAATTTGCGATTATTAATTTTGTACTTGATCAGAATAAATATTTCTTTACTTTAACTATTACAGCATGTACAAAAAATGTGAACTTTTAAATGTGAAAGAATAAATAACGTTAGTTAAAAATGTTCATGACAAATAATGATTGAAAAATTAAAACAACGTTATGTGAACCCATAGTGCTCTAAAGTAGAAACAATTGCTTAAACAAGTATGACATTATTTCAATGTGAGAAACTGCATAATATGTGAGAAAGACATTGTTATAACAATAGTGAAAAGTTAAGTTAGTGATTTTGTTGTTACACATACGATCGTTAACGAAGTTCTGATGGCGGACAGATTCAAAACTGTAGTAATAGTAATATTTCTCTGGAAAACTACATTAATCAAGAGAAATTAAGATGTTAAATGATTTTTAAGAAGACATCGAGAATTGTAATAGAAAGTTTGCAAAGTTAAATCAATGCTTTGAACTGTAAATAATTAAGAAGAAGAATATATCTTTTTTTTATAGAAAGGTATTGAGTAAATTCGATTTATTTCTACGTCTGATAATAACTAAAGTAATTTCATTCTTCAACTGCCATAAGTAACTCTTCTTTACTTATTGGGAAGATAAATTACTTCATTTATCAAGTAACATAATTAAGCATATTTAAATAAATCAACCACAAAAACAATAAATAAATAAACAGTGCTGTATTTGTAGTTTTGAAGTTGTGAACCAGTAAAAGTTGTTTAGAAAGTCCAAAACTTAATAAATTGAATATAATAAAAGTAAACGCTGACATAGAAATTTAAACTGCCAATTTTAATTATATTCTTTTTTCACGAGAATTACTTTCACTTTATAGATTAGCATTAACATCATTGTTCTAATAAGTATCTATTGACTCCAGCATATGTTGCTCTTTCCCAGCCATTGCTTGCTGATAAAGAGAGAGTTGAGAATTAGTGGGGTTTGTAACCATCCCAATGTATCGCATTGAGAAAAATGTAACAAAGTATTTTCCACCCTTTTTTTTTTTGGTTGGATTGATCCCCACATCCTATTCGAAATTCCTGGGAACTCTGTATTCTCTGCATTCCACACTCACCAGATAGGCCATTACCTTTTTTCTTTACTTTCAGATAAAGAACCGAAGTAAAATCAGTGAAGAAAACAACCCAGTTTCTGGAATTTAAAAATAGAATTCCAATTCTTCATGAATTTCAAGCCTCTACCAAAAGTTTTTCTGGTTTTTTTTAAATTTTTTATGCATTTTAAATAAAAACAATTGTTTAGAATTTTACGTTTATTTTCAATCATTCAATTGATTATTAAACTGTTATACTCACTTCTTTTACTAGAGGCATCTTTCTGTTTTTCTTTTAGTTAAAACGTGAAAGTTATATATCAATTCATTTGATTGAAGGACTTAAAAAATAAAATATTTTGTAATTACAATTTAAGAAATACAACATAAAAAAAAGTCATCGAAACAGCAATTTTTATCAGTGCTGAATGAAAAACCGATCTAAGGCATTTTTGTATTTTTTTTGTATTGTCTGTAAAGTTATATTTGGATCAAGATGCAGTATAAGAAAGGAAAAACCCTTTGAGATGTACGACAGCAATGTCCTTTCATTCATAATAAAATATTTAAGAACATTTTTAGTACTTTTTGAAGGAGGATTTCATTCTTTTTCTTTCTAATGGTTCCAGTGGCAGACAACTTATGACTTAAAAAATGAATTCAATCTAATATGGATTTAATAACGTAGTTACCTAGAGCAACAGTAATTTTACAGAAATAAATTTTGCTAAAAGATTTTGTGAAAGGGATGTCATATTACCCATTTTTAATTTTACAAGTTAGTAAAGAGCTGGTGCGTACGTTTCCTTTTGTTTCGATACTTGACTACGTTGACACATTATGTAATCGAATTTCATAAATGCTTTCTCTTAAATTTCCAGACACTTGATACTCTCATTATAATTAATACTTTCATCAAAGGTATCGAATAGAACAATATCATGATATACGAAGACATCTGTAACTTGTTTTTCTGCTTCAGGAAGTGGTTTTATGTTATTTTTTCGTTTTACTGATTCATTTTCTTGTACTGTATCTCCGTTACCATATTTTCTGTTTCTTCTGAATTCTTTGAATCCAAAACGATAATTCAAAATGGAGCCAGCACTTGAGATTCTCTTTCTCGGAGCCAAAAAGCAGTTATAATAAGCTAATAGAAATATTTTTATGAAAAAATCCAAATTATTTCATAAAAATCATTTCAAAAGTGGAGAGTATTTTTGTATGAAAATCTCTTAGATTAGTTTAAGAGAAAAAGAATCTAATACTAATAAAAGTTCATACAGTCACTAAGAACTATGAGACACTATGAAAATAAAAATTATCGCAGATTTTTAGTTCAAATAATGTTGCAACGTTCATTAATTGGTGTAAAACTAGTAAAATAATTTAGAAATAGGGGAAATTTAATTATTCCTTAAATAATATATGTTACACGTTCAGAAAAGTAATGATTTCCAGAAACCGATTTCTCTTTTTAATTTTCTGTTAAATACTATATTTTCTATTATTGACTGTTTATGATTTATAACGACAAAACCTTTACTTTCAAGAATCTCAAAAACCTTTTATTTTCTCGAATCTATTGATGAAATTCCCTAATAGAAGCTTCCAGCACTTCTTTCAGCTTTGATAGTGAAGTTAATGCAGCTTCCAATTGGACTTAACGACAGACAATATTTTCCCCCAAAAATGATTTTAACTGGCTTTTTTAATTTTATTTTTCTAAATGAATAGCATAATTTCGATTGATTTATATTTTATCCTTTTTGTGTGTGTGTGTGTGTATTTTTTTCGAATAAATCATCCAAGTAAAAGAAAAGATGGTTCTATTACTTTTGCTTTTATATCTAAATTATTTTAATTATCTACTTAATAAGAAAATTAAAGCAAAAATGGGTTCTCATTTAATACGTTGAGTTGCCCAAGTTTTCTTAGTAGATTTATTAGTGTTTGATGTCGATTGGCAAGGCTTGTATTTCAGTTAATAACTGCCCCCTAAATAAGAAACGACAGTTAGAACTCTATTGATGCAATATGGAATGATGGGATACCTCAGTAACACAGGTTCAACACTGCCTCTCTAGTGATGTGAATGACCTGTATACAAGAGCCAAACAAAAAGCAGATTTTTTATGGCTGACCATGGCATTGATTCGTTTACATTCGCCTTTTAAGGAAAGGAAATATTGATTAGACAATGTTTATATTTTTTTCCATTTGCATCCAAATAATAGGTGATTTCTTTTTCTTTACTGAAACTAGAAAGAATAAAACTTAAAAAGAATATAGCTTTTTTAATAATAAAAGAATAAATAAATTAATTTTCTGTCGTTCAACAAGAAAATGTCTGTCAATGTTGGTGATTACAGAATGAGCAATATCGTGTTTACTTCAAATTTAACCACTGTTTAGCTGTAATATTTTTCCTTGAAGAAAAATAAGTAAATCGATTTGTATTTTTTGTAACATTAGCATTGGTTACTAATCTGAACTAGAATTAGTTCATATAAAACTTAAGATAGTCAATTAAAATAACAAAAATACTAAAAATCCTCTTTTATTTAACATTAAAAAACGGAAACTACTATGCAAATCCATTATTCTATCCTATATCGTTCTGTGCGTTGTTATAATTCAAGTGATAAAGGCACTTCGTGATACAGATGATTCGCTCTCCTGAGAGAGATTGAGTTTTTTATGTATTTTTTTCTTTTCGGTTGGTTTCCCTTCCAGTTCATAGTCATCGAATTCCCTGTTAAATCGTAAGGTTAAAGGCAAGCGAGCGATGACCCAGGTATTGACTTTATCCCGTTGGCCACACACCTACAGAACCTACAGGTATTGTCGACGTTGGATTAATCCGTTATGCCTCCATCGTGTAACAGACTCACATTGATTCTTGTAATGTTCAAAATATTCAGAATGTCTCGGCTTTCTTGGTTATGGAGACTAACATAAGGTCTCCAAGTTTATTCAACTACAACTGTGTGTTCTAAGTGTAACTGAGAGATCAAACTATTGCCATAAAAGGCAAATACTGTATGCTGATTTGACTCTTATGTGAAAAACCACTTGGATAGCAATCGAGGAGCGCTTTTCCTCGGGGGCTTAGCTAGGAAATGATATATGCACTGAAGGAGAAATCTCATTAACAGTATCAGTAGCAGCGGAAGTAAACAGCGAATACTCAGGCAATAGCATTTCCCTTATGATATATTGTAACGTTACATTTTAAAAATATTATAAACTTAATATTTTGATAACAAATATCAGGAATTTGTGGAGTTATAACCAAAGAGAAATTACAACTTTTTTAAGAAAACAATGAATTAAAAACAACAACACAGAAAAAAAGCAAATCATCAGATGTTGAGTTCTTCTTTATCGAATACATTGCTGGTTTAATATTTATGCATTATTTTAATATTGTTATAGTTTGGTTTTTGGATTTCAAGTGTTGTAACATCTTCATCTCTTTATATTGACTTCTCCTGAATTGCTTCCGTTATTGATTTCCAATTTCTAGCGACTCATTTCTACATCAAAATCCTTGTTTAATAAGTCTTCCGTAAAGCAAACAGATGCTTCCATATTTTCATCTCAATCATTAAAGCTGATGACTGAAAGCCTTTTCCTCAGATAAGGCATTGTTTTAGAAATATTCTACTTGAATCAAGTAAAAATAAAGGTTAAAAATAGTCAAATAATGCCTAGAGTAATAAATTTCTTTCTTTCATCAATTTATATTCGTCGAAACTTAAGAAATTGTTTCTACTGTTAATAAATATCGTATAATCTTAAATAATTCCTTGTTTCTTAGCCCCCCCCCATTATAATGATGCAATATAATAATACTTTTAAGAAGATGATTTAAAATAATATGAGGCCTAATGTAATTTTTAAAATAGCCATTGAAATATTAAAATAAAAAAAGTTTTATAAGAATTTCGATCTTAATCAACAATTAACAGAACTTATTGGATCATCTTGAAAATCATTTAAATCTTGAAAGTAAGAACTTCTAGTACTGTTACCACTATCTCTTGGTAGAGGTTATAAATTATAATATTTGAGTATTCTCAAGAAATCAAATTCGGCTATTATATCTATATGATATTAACCAGACACCATAAAAGTTAATTTCATTTGCAAAAATTTAAATATTATTCCTACGGTTTTCTAAGCGGATTCGTCACACAAATGAATTTAAGATATTATTCCTTTTAGTTCCAGGAAAATAAATCTAAAATATTCCTTCCAAATATTCATAGCTAATTAAAAATATTCATCATCAGACAGAAGGAGGAATTAAAGCTTTCCTTCTGATGAAATTTTACTTTTCAATAACAGATTCATCGAAGAATTGAAATTAGAAATTTCGTAGATTTAAAAAAGAAATCACTGATTTCTTCCTCTTAATAAAAATAATTTAAAAGAATTTCATTTCTGAAATTGATTGAAACTTCATCCTTATCTGTGCAAAATAAATATCAAATCATAGGAACTTGACCTTTGACGTTAATTTGTGTTCGCTTAGATTACCACAGGCAAAGCAGCTTATTTCAAATTGTAGACTTTCCATTATTCATGAGATTCACATCTGCACAGAAATCAGCTCAAGGATAGGAATATTTATAATTTTATCGAGAGAGCTTTGAAGCTTTTTATCTTATGTTAAGTACATTTGAATAATCACTTCTTTCTGTTATAGTAATTTTATTAAATGGAAATTAATTCTGATAAAGCCAGAGAGTGATATTTTAAGCATAAAGAAGAGCTGAAAATTGGATTCAAAAGTTGAAAATTTTTGAGTGCCATAATGTCTGATCGTAGATGGTCAAAGGAAAATAAAGCTATTAGAGGGTCCAAACACGTCTACTTCTCTTCTTCCCAATTCACCCTGGAATGCAGCAGGACATTAAGGTAGCTGAGTAAAGCCGGAGATCAAAGCCAAGAAAGCTAGGAATTCCCATAGCGATTCATCTGTGGAACTAGGATGGCTACGTAAGTCGTTAAGGCCAAAGTTTATATGTTCAATCTAGAATTTCGATAAAAGGCAAGATATAAATACATTTTTGAACTTATTTATATCTTGCCTTTTACTTATAAATATTTATAATTTCAGTTTTACTAACTAATAACGTCCATACAAATTTATAATTATTCCTTACTATATAAAACAAATTTGTCCAAAACTTGTCTTTTGAATTTTCATTAATAAGCTGGAATAAAATGATCTCTAGCTGTTAACATTAGGTGCCAATACAGCTCAATGCTTTAAATGGAAATCATTTCCAACTAACTCTAGGAAACCTGAAATCTATTTGTTTCTTACTGAATTTCTTTTATCCATAAGATCAATATGGACAAGATACAGAAAGAGTAAAAAAAAAGGTCTAATGTGCAGCGACCCAGTTTTCCTCTTTTTATAATCTTAATCTGATAAGAGAAACATAAATTTATTAAAAAAAATCATATTATGTTTATTATTACACCGAGATTTCAGACAATTGCATTGCTTTTTTAGCGACTCATACACAAAGCGTAACGAAGTTCTTCTACCGTCCAAACTATAAATGGGAAGATATGACTCAAACTTGTGGGAAACTTATGACTTGTAGAGATAGGGAGAAATACGAATTCTGGTTTGCAGTCACTTCTTGTCTCATAGGAAGTGGAAATGGCCGAAAAGTTTTGGTGTCGGTATGGCTTCGTGTACAATACGAAACCAGTTTTTTTCCTTGTTTTGTCTTTAAACTGTCAAACTAAAAAAAATATGGGAAAGAAGCATTGACAATGACAGAAAACATTTACATGAACTCAAAGGAATATCAAATTTATCATATAATAAATACGAAAAAAAAATTAAAAGAAATGTTTATTATATTTCTTTTAACTAAAACTAACTGTGAATTCTTACAACCTATGAGAAGTATTTAATTTCTCAAGAATTCAACTAATTTTCTTCATTTACTCATCTGAGTTTTGTAGTTTCAGTTAGATTTCGTAACTACACGCATAATCTTAATGAAGTTCTCAAAAAAAAAATTAACTTATTTTTGTTTTTATTTATGTAATCTTCCATGGGCTTATTGCTTGTTTTCGATTCTACTTTTAATACAATCTAATTGCTCTTTTTGTTTTATTCTTGTTATTCTAATTTAATAAATATCTGTTTTTGGAACACAAAATAATGACGAAAATTGGACATTAAAAAATTGGACTTTTTAGTAACCAAAAACTAAAATAACTTGATGGTGGACGATCCGCGCTGGGCAGGTTTTCTCGGGGTTCTCCCATTTCCCCTGCACTTCTCCCACCATACTTTCTCAGTCTTTCTCTCCATCTGTCCTTCTTTCCGTGGGTTAGTACAATAGACCTCCGGTCGCAGTGCTTGGCTTCTCTGCCACTCACATTCACTACATAAACCAAAAACTAAACTAGCATTGCTGCACCTGGTGGATGAATCAAGTAACTACAATACTAATGAGAATATAATAATATTCTAATGGTTTTTAGCGGCCCCAAGGTTACAGCTTGCTTGTAAAACCGCTAGGGGACCGCTTTTGCTTTTGTCCTGTCTGTATGTCACGCTCTGTAGCGGCCAAACGGTTAGAGAAATTAGAATGAAACCTTCACCATTGTGTTCAGTTCAAAAAATAGGTGACCACGTACAAAAAATCAGACCTCTAGGACAACTCCCTGATCCCCCCCCCCCCCAAGGGGTTTTTTTTTTTTTAAAGGGGTTTTTAAAAAAAAAAAAACCCCTTGGGGGGGGGGGAGTGGTCACCTACTTTTTGATCTCTAACCGTTTACCGCTACAGAGTGTGTCATCCAGACAGCATAAAAGCAATCTTAGCGGCCGAAAAAAACATAGGGACCGAAACCTTCCCTGACTAGAAGTTGGGAGTCAAAAGTGGTCGCTTCCGATAAAGTTGTGTTTAAAAAAGTTTGTTTATAAAATTGTCCATATTATGGGGCTGTATTAACCTATATTAAGACGAAAGAGATAGAATAATTACTAACAAAAGAAATGATAAAAATTAGAATTATTTTTATTCATTTTTTTTCGGTTTCTAAATCCATTCAAGCTATGTAAAACCAAACATTTAAAGGATAAAAAACATTTTTTAAAAACAACATCTTTATAACATAAATAAAAAATTAAAATCTTTACGATGTTTATTAAAGATATAAATATAATCATTAAAAAATAATTGAAGCCTTTCTCAAGTCGATTCATTAGTGTTTTGGATTGCTTAATTGATTTTGATTTATTATTTCCTTTGAAATGTGACGACAAGAAAGGAAAACAGAAAGAAAATAATGAAAATAATTTCATTATTTTCGAGAGAAATCAAGATGTTTTCTTATTTTCCATTTGGCCTAATGAAGCCTTAGTTCATGGCCTTAATTGAACCACGTATTCACTGTTCCTGCCTTGTAAAGAGAACAGATTTCTATGTTTCATTATTGATTTGTTTGTTTTTCTCGCTTATGTTATCAAATCCTTTGAGACTATTAAATCGCTGAAATCTTAACAGCTGTTTTATCTTTATTAATACGTATTTACTTAACGTAATAATCTGCAGCTTTAACTAAAACATTATATAAAATAATAATAAAAAATCACTATTTTACTATGAAAAAAAATGTAAAGGAAGAAAGAGGAAAATTTGTCCCACACTCGATGTAGCCCATGTCAATTCCAGCAAAAGCATTGCAACTCAAAATTTAAAACTTACGGTCCCTTTTTATTCATCGAGAAGTCCATTACAGGACCCATTTATCTGGATATGATGGAAAATTGGATCATTCCACATCTGAAGACAGACAGAATGGACTTCATCTTCCAACAAGATGGTACTTCGCCACATTTCCATCATGACGTTCGTGACTTCTTGTACACTGCGAAACCGATGGATTGGTTGTATCCAGTGCCGGATTAAACCCTGTGGAGGCCCTTAGGCAGTCGAAATCTCGCCCCCCCCCCCCTCGCAAATTATCTCCTAACAGGTTTTTAATTTTACCAACTAGCAATTAGTTTGACACAATAATGAAGCCATACACCTGTGTAAAGAAAATCACAATTTATACATGGCTTCATTATTGTGTCAAATATTACGCAGTGCACATAAACCTTATGTTTTTGTAGCAATTAGTTGTTAATGGGTACATTATATTAATACCGTATTTTCTATATAAAGCCTTTAATGTAAAGTTTACCTTTCTTGGAGTTGATTCATTTTTTTTCTATCTTTTGGAAACAATTTAAGAAAGCTTGCTAATACGATGAATTTACGTGCACTGAATATCATTGAATACAATAAATAAGCCATACACCTGATTAAACAAAATAATTTATAGACATGAATTAAAATACAACGACGTTTCGCTGTCGAGAGGCAGCCTTATCAAGTGAGGGAACAAAATTTTGAATGGCAATTTATACATAAATTTCTTGGGAAGAACACGAACGGCGACTGCGCATGCGGGTGACGTCATGAATACACAGAAGGCCTCCCTCTGTAATTAATGGATGCCTTCGCCGCCGCTATCTTGCGGTTGAAATTAATGAATAAGTTGACTTTAGCCCTATGATCCTGGCTAATATGAAGGAAAGCCACATGAAGGAAAGTCACCTGCTGAGTTCTGGGTATAAAAATCTTTTTTTTACGAAAACCATGGCAATACTGTGGATGCTTTTCTTGAATTTCGCCGTCGTAAGAACTTACGCCGTGGACCAATGTTTGCACAGGCTGTGAGGAACATGATACGTCGATTCCAGAAAACTGGATCGTTAAGAGTTCAACATGATAGAGGGCGCAGGCCTCTCACTGAAGAAGCCGTTGAAGATGTTATCGAACAGTCAATGACTCATGTTTCTGGCGCCAGTAGTGCATGTGCAGTGTCACGACAGTTAGACGTATCGTATGGCACAGTGTGGAAGATACTGCGACAGATAGTGCATTTTCTTTCCTTACCAGATGAGCCACTATCGACAAGGATCAACGACTCACCTTTGCATTGACCACTCTTCTCAGAATGGCAGTTGATGTGTCGTGGCAGTGGGACATCTTATAGCGCGACGACGCATATTTTTATCTTAATGGAACATTTAACACCATGGGAAATCATGGTCATGAGTCATGGGAAATCCACGTGTTTTCCAGGAACTTCCCCTGCACTCTCCTAAAGTGATCCTCTGGCGTAGATTCAACTTCCACATTTACCAGCGGACCATTCTTCTTGAAGAAGTTGCTCCTAATGGACCAATGACATTTTCTGTGACGGCCGTGGAAATGTTTCAAGTTTTCCAGACTTAAAGGACCGTACTATGCTATATGTGTGAAGCATCACGGGAATCAGTTGCGGTCAGCCATTGAACACACTGTTCATCATTTGTAAATTTTAGAACTTCACGATAGGGAACAGATCGAGCAATATTCCTTATATCAATAAACAGTCTGAGCAGCAAACATGTCCCGTACAGAACAAATTAAATGCTTTTTGATTGTGTTTTTGTTGATTATTTGGTGTTTTTTTCGCGTATTTTTCTATAAAGCGCCCCCTAGGGAAATTTTTTTGATTTTTTTTTCCTTTTGCGTAATCCTTTTCCGCATTATTTGAATAGTCTGTATACAAATTTTGGTGTCAATAAGCTTACTGGATGGCGCAGCTTAGCCGCAGCTGCTTTTGCGCCATAAAACACCAACCAACCAACCAAGCTTACTGGTTACAGCTACAGAGTGCTCTGAGTAGGCTAAACGATCACCTTGTATATACGATAGTAATAATTTATTATTATATCCTAAATTCCTATATGTTTTCTGCTGAGTCTTTGAACTATTAAGACATTTTCAATTAGTCTTTTCAATTCAAAATTAAGTTGTTAAATTCTAAAAATAATCTACACATCTATAGTATAAAGCTCAAAAACGATGTTTATTTGTTTGTTACCTTTAAACTTAAACAAGGTAGGGATAGTGATTATTAAACCAATCACAGTGCTTCGCAATGGCTTCTGAGTCACCTTTACTTTAGAATAGACTGCGCCGGGGTGGTCTAGAAAATGCTCGCACGAGTCTGTTTGCGACGCCATGCTATCTTACTCACCCCTATTTATATGGAATAATCGTCATTCTTAACTCAAACCTTGTTAATACACTGAATTCCTAATAACGATTTAAAAAAAAAAAACTTAAAAAAAAAAATTGCCCATGAGGGGATCGAACCCACTACCTTCACGTTATTAGCACGACGCTATAACCAACTGAGCTAACAGGCCACCTACAACATTCAACATTCAGGCCACCTACAACTGAGCTAACGGAAGCCGTTGCGAAGCATTGTGGGATATGTGTCCACACAGACAGACAAATCGGGGATATAAGGCGTCTTTCAGAACCCTAAAACTACTAAACCAATTTGAATGAGGTTTTCACCATTCGGTTGGAGATATACCAGGTGTGGTTTATAGTCACACAGTGATTATATGTTTACTATCTTAGATACTCATACAGTGAAGAAAAAAACTTCAAAAAACTCACGGGTTGCACGAATAAAAATATACATTTTCGTTTATAACTTTTGAACCATTAATTAATTAAGATGCGTTTTCTGAGTTCTTCAAAGGTACAAATCATCTCTATATCCCGTACGGAACACGGAATAAAAATACACTTTTATGTATTATGACTTCACTGCTTCAATTTACTTTTATTTTCAACTCGCCATGTCTTCTTACTGGATTTATTGATTTTCATGAAACTTTTACAATAATGTAGAAGAGTTTTTATGGATGCTAACCAAGTTTGTTGCATTGTTATAGGCTTAATAGGTTTTCAGTAATTATGCCTTATTGATAGCGAAAGAAGGCGTAAGTGATTCTCTTACTTCTGATTTTTTAAAATAATATTGTTAATTTTTATAAATGCTTTCCATACATATACAGAAGGAAAAAAAATCCGTTCTTCACTCGGGTTACAAAAAACAAATGCCCTAATGTGGACGATAAAGAAATTGCAATTGCGAGATCACTTCGCAGCTTTCCCAGTTGGTAAAAAAAAAAATAACTCAAAAGGTCTTATCTTAAATTAAATAAATGCTTACTTGTTCGGCATGAATTAAAAAAATTGAAAAATTCAAAATTTAAAACTTTTAAAAATCATTACAAATATAGATTTGATCTTTTTACAAATCCATATCTATCCCGAAAACTCCATAGAAGTATCCTTCAACCATGTTTGTCTATCCACTCGACGCCCTCCCGTATACACCCATAGTTCCAGGTAATTTGAATTTTATAACTCGAGATTCCTGGATATGAAATTAATATCGAGATAGGAGAATATACGACTTCCCACCAATTTCTCCCCTTCTCCCTCCCGTTTATAACCCTAGTTTCAGGTTATTCGAATTTTGTAAAGTCAAAATTTCAAACCTTTCCCAATTAGCAAAAAGCCATCAGATCTTTACAAATATATATCTATCCCGAAAACCCCGTCGCTATTCTGCACAACTAAAATATTGCTTTAGTTCCAATTGTTGCACAACAATATCTGTACAGTTCGCGTTGTCGCACCAGTTGCATATGCAGCGCTATTACGCACAGTAATTGTGGCACAAGAATATTTTAGTTCAATTGTTGCACAACAATATTTATGCAGTTCTCATTGTCACCACCAGGTCGTTTGTGATGCTATTTCATGGATTTCACCCCTTTTCATCCCCTGGGGGTGGTCTTTCCAGGTTCCGAGGTCGTTTTTTCCGCAGGGTCCTAAAGAGGAATTCTTCAAAGTTTGCTTCAGATAGGTCAAAGCTCCTAGGACTGGATAGCGAACAAACATACAAACAAACAAATCCACAAACGTCCTCCTTTAAATGTATCTATGTATCTATCTATCTATCTATATATATAAATACATAAATCTAAGTAAATATCTACATGTATTATATACATATATATATTCATGTTTGTGAAAAATGCAACACCATGAAGGAAACATACAATGATATGATATGCAAATGATAAAAATTTGGGAATGATTGCGCATGCCTAGACTCAGCAGCGCTCTCTCAATTGTCGTGTAAGAGCGTATAAGTATAGGACTGTTGTGGATCCAGACAATTAGTTTTTCATCGTTAGTGATCTGTACACGTGCCTACTGGAGTCAGTATGCCTCGTCGACATTAAAGGGCGGCTTATAAGCAAGCTACACAGTTTAACGGATCCGAATGATCGGCTTGCGTGAAGAAGGATTTTCATACCGCGAAATTGCTGCTCGTATGGGACATAATGCCATGACAGCGATGGAGGGTGAAAGCAGTGGACTGACGAGAACGAGGGCGAGTCGAAAATCCGAAAGTGGACCACAAAATGTGACGACACCACGGGATGATAATCACCTCATCCGCATGATAGTTACGGATCGTTTACCTTCTCGAGTGTTAGCACAACGTTGTTCGATGGCGTCTGCTGCGCAGAGGACTGCGTGCATGCATTCCTTTGCGGAGGATTTCCTTGGGCCTGAATCAGGGCTCATGAACACACCCACTGGCGTGCAGATTGGCACCATGTCGTATTTTCGGACGAGTCCTGCTTCAACTTGGATTACAATAATGGCCGCATAAGCATTAGACGGTATCAAGATTAGCCCTCCATCTTCCAGACTGCATTGTCCAGCATCATACTGCACGAACGATAGGCGTGATGGTTTGGGGAGCAATTGGGTATCACAGGCAATCTCGGCTGCTACGAATTGTGGGCACTCTCAACAGCAACGTCTCAACAGTAATCAGGGAAGTTGTGGAGGCTGAAGTCGTACCCTTCCTTCAGCATACTCCTGGAGCCATATTCCAACAAGGCAACCCCGACCACATGTTGTCAGAAATGTCCAGGCCGTCTTCGAAGCAAGGCAGATACCTCTTCTTCCCTGGCCTGCTTGTTCGCCCGATATGTCACCTAAGAACATGTCTGGGATATGGTCACTCGGCAACTAGACCGTCATCTAGCAGCCAATTCCCTTGAATTGTAGACTCGGATAGAAGCAGTCTGGCAGACGATACCCCAGGAATACATCCAAGGCCTGTTTCATTCGAGACCACGGCGTACAGCATCTCTTATTGCAGCTCACGGAGGCTTTACATCATACTGCTCTGAAAGTTTAATCGATTGTTTGAATCACTATTAGTAATGTGTGTAATAAATTTCCTTCCATTCTCATGGTTCCTTCATGGTGTTGCAATTTTCCCAAACATGAGTGTATACACTTGTGATTGTTTAAAAAAAAATAAAGATCCAAATTGTTTCTTTTTAATGTTAAATCACAGCAGCCTTTTCACACTCTAAATATTGTTACAATATGAAGACGATTTTATGAATTAAAAGGCTTGCTATTGAACGTGGATAAAGTGATTCAGAACAAGATATTCTGTAGTCTTTTATGGGAAGCCAGTCCCACTTACAAATTACGTAGTGTAGCAGATTCCTTTTATTATGAGAATTTATATTAAATTTCTTGTATCTAACTACGTTTAATATGTTTAATGCAGTATTACTATAAGTCTGGAGAAAAGACAAGGTTTAAGAGGTTTTTGGAAAATGAATGGAAAAAAAAAGAACTTGCCAATATTTTAAAAACGCATGGCTTAAATAATTGAATTCTTTTGTTTAATTTTTTTAGGTCGGGAATTCTTCAATGTAATCCTTAAAATAGAAATGCTAATTACACTTACGTTTCTCTTGAAGATTTCCTTAATTTTATTCAACTCCTATCAAATTACTAATTTCAATTATATGCTTCAAATTATTTAGCTTTTTTTTTTTCATTTACGAATACATCTATGGATCAGAGGGAATTGGATCTCGTTTAGGTTCAGAAGGGGGTTGGCTCTTTCAACCTTTGAGATTCAATAACAGATAGTTCTATGGTAACAAACATTTTCAATTAATGAATCTGCCTGATATCAGATTCTATCATCGATTCAAAACAGAATTGCCTAAAATTACATCAATAATTCTTTGATCAAGTCAAATTTGCAAGAAAAAATTACATATGAATTCCACTATACACCATGTTTTTGTAGACCAAAAATTTTTTTTCCCAAAAAATAAAGCAATCTAAAGATAATTGTTTTAAAGACATTCCTGTGTAGAAAAAAATATAAAGTTAGTGTTGCTTTATTTAACAGTCGGAAACATTACAAATATTTTTGAGTGCCTTACCATATTGTAGTTCCCTAGGATTCTTTACCAAGCAGGAAATCACAAAATTTGGTCAACGATATTCTGATCAGATTACAATGGTAAACGGAGTAATTCGACACACAACACAAGGACTGAAAAAAAAAGATTCTAAAATTGAGATAATAAAACACAGAAGCATTCCATCAATCATCTTCATGACTATGAAAACATTCAAATAAAACATCAGTATTCTAACAATCATTTTAATAGAAAAGTAAGGCAAATGTAGTTGAAATACAGACAGAAATCCAGGATATTAGATATCAAGATAGGATATAAGAGAAAAAATAAATTTACAGCAAAACAATGCGATACAGTTCGTGATTTTGTAACTGCAATTTCGATAGTATTAAAAGTAAACAGATTCGCCAAATAAGATAGAATTGGACAGCTAATAGAATAGTGCTAACTGTGGAACAGAAGATATTTATCTGTGAATACTATTTCCTATCATTCATATTAATCTTTGTAACAGTGTTGAATACCTAACTTATCGCAGTGTAACATAAAAATTTATTACAAAAATTTTGTATTCCACAAATAATAATAATAATAATAGGGCCTAATAATATCCGCAAGAGGAATAATAACAACAAAAGCCAATCTTGAGACAATTGAAAATTGATCAAAATATCTAGACAGAAATGCAAAAAGATGTCATCTTAAGCACTTGTAATATTATAAGAAAATTTCTAAGTGATTCCAATTACCAATGGGATAACTACCTCCACCATGGCACTGCAGCCATAAGATATCTCACACCGTAGAAATAAATAAATAAATAAATAATAATAATAATAATAATAATAATAATAATAATCCCCTATGGTCCCTACTTCCTCGATGGAAGTACATCTTTGACTGGATTAATTGAGCAATTCAAGTCTCACCCAGAGACCTAAGAATTGCCCAAGTATCTTCGCAAAATATAAGCAGTGCCTAGTAATGCTATAATAATAATCCCCTATGGTCCCTACTTCCTCGCGGTGGGAGCGGGAACTACCCTAACTGTAAGGTAGGCTAAAGGGTCCAACCATCTATGATGAGATCTTGTTCTAATATTGATCAAGCTGCATCGGGTGTGGCGCAGAATAAAGCACCAGCGTTCGCGGATTGGACAGAGGCCTCCGTTCGGAAAATATACTAGTCTCCCGTAGGTCGTGGTGGAGAAAGTGGCACCCCATTCTGTAGTATGGCTACCACAATGTCCGGGCAACGCCATCTAGCCCGAACGGTCGGAAGTGTTTCGTCTGTGTCAGAGCAGGCGACCACCAAGACTGGAAAACCACGCCAGCGCATCCGATGGTCATCGCAGATGAACCAGGATCTTATTCGCGATTTCTACACCATTACACAGTTAGGGACTCATCTTACAGGATACAGACAGCCACTACACCACGCATTCACTACACGTTATCCGTCGTTAGGGCTTAACGAACAGCGGGAAATATAATAATAATAATAATGTCAACAAACAGACCTATCTCATTGATATTGCAGTGCCTATCAGCACGAACATGTAGAAAACTCACGCAGACAAGATCAGTAAATACACCGACTTAGCACAGAAGCGGTGGAGGCAGGACCGAGTACGTGTTGTACCCATCGTCCTGTCCGCCACTGGTCCGGTGCCTCACACATTGCACCACAGCCTCAGTACACTAGGACTTCATAAAAACACTTACGCACAACTCCAGAAGGCTGTGGTACTTAGGAAATTTATGGACACAACCACACATCCCTAGTCATTTCGGCAGATTTCTTTATGCTTGGCAACATAGCCCTTGACCCGACATTTTGTATTTGCTGGGTAAACCCAAGGTTTGAAACTTTTACATAATAATAATAAACAGTTTGCACGAACGGGAAACTTAATAGAAACATTGTAATAGATTTCATGTTGAATACAGCTTAGTAAAGATTCAAGATAAGTTCTATCTTACAAATTAACCCGGGATTTTGTTTTGTTTTGTTTTGTTTTTTTATTTTCGCTTATACTACTATTTGTGGATAGAAAAGCAATTAGGAATAACAAAAATTCTACAAAATAAAATTTATATTTTTGGATTAATATAATTTTCTTATATAAATATATAAATCGTCTAAGTTAGTTACGTCACGAATATCACGCTTTTTCATAAAATTTACCCATTTTATAAGTTAGATCATTGAACAGTGTTAATGGGTTGGCTTAGTGCGGATCCTTCAAGACGGGTTACTAAAGAATACAAAGTAAATAGGATTTTAGAATTTTTAGAGTTTTTCTTTTGGGGAGGCTAAAGTTACAGTTGCGGACACTCTCTGCACAAATAGATTATTTATTAAAGCGAAGTTGAATGAAGTAATTAAATAATTATTTATTTAGTAAATTTCTAAAAGCAATAATAAAAAAAAATCTTATTAAAAATTGTATTGAAAACATTTAAAAATTGCTGTATACATTACATTGTCATTGATGAGAGCTTTCGGATCCTTTGTGCAACGATCCCTTTTCAATCTTAAATTACATTGAGAGAGAATCTATTTATATACAAATAAACCAATTGAGATTTAAAAAATACATAACATGTGATTATTAAACAACATTTCCTCGCTTCTGTGGTCCCTCTATCGGAGAATTTTTAAGGAGATGAACTTCCCATCGTCTGCTGTAAGTCCTTCTATTGGGTCTTCAAAAAGAGTATCCTCTGTCGTCTGCTTTTTAATTTTGTCTACTTCTTCCATACGTTGTTTGTTCAACTGTTAATATTAAAAAATATTTAGATAATTACAGGTTTAAGGAATATAGAAAGGAGAAAAGAAAGAAATTGAAAAAGAAGGATGAAAAATAGCATTTCTCCAAGGACAAACAACGTATGGAAGAAGTAGACAAAATTTAAAAGCAGACGACAGAGGATACTCTTTTTGAAGACCCAATAGAAGGACTTACAGACGATAGGAAGTTCATCTCCTTGAAAAATTCTCCGATAGAGGGACCACAGAAGCGAGGAAATGTTGTTTAATAATCACATGTTATGTGTTTTTTAAATCTCAATTGGTTTATTTGTATATAAATAGAGATTCTCTCTCAATGTAATTTAAGATTGAAAAGGGATCGTTGCACAAAGGATCCGAAAGCTCTCATCAATGACAATGTAATGTATACAGCAATTTTTAAATGTTTTAAATACAATTTTTAATAAAATATGGTGTTTTTTTTATTATTGCTTTTTAGAAATATAACATTTTAAAACACAACACACGTTAAACTGATTTTTAAATTATTTAGTAAATGAATAATAAACATAAGTTTAATTAATCGTAATTTACAGTAAAAGTTTCGGTTTCATCTGCGGAATTGTTTCAAGTTAAGTCCTGGCCCTGCAAACACATAATTTAATGATTCTAGTAGCGCCTGAACAAGTTTCTACAAACTAGTTTCAAAATGCCTTAATTCAATTTTCAGACCTAACGAATTGGATTCAACATCCATCCATCCTTACACTTGAAAATAAGAATACATGGTAGTCTTGTACTTATTTGAGTCTTGTACAAATTTGGCAATTTGATTTTCTAAATTTGTTACAAATTTAGTTATATAAGTAGTTTCTTCACACATCTTGATCTCAGTAACACCTAACTAACTCATAGAAAATAAATATTTCTTTTTGACAATTTTCTAATTCTGATTTTCGAATTTATTTGTGACAAGATGAAAGTAGCTTCTTTGTACATTAAAGCTTGTTATTAAAATCAATGTCAAATCATTGAAGACATTACAGTTTGACCTTTCGAACTGCTTATAGAAGTTTTTCGCAGAATGTATCTGCCAATGAAACTTTAGAAATTTTGAAACTTCAACAGAAACAGTTTCCCATCGCATTTAATATGTTCTCTGGCATGAGCAGGCCACCGGTTGATTGAAATACTTCACATCAAACCTCTAGATAATCTGTCACCGCAAAATCTGTCTATGGTTTGTAAATGAATTTGTTGGAATTCTTTCGAAAAAACAAAACAAGAATTCAGTCTTGTTATTCGTAGTGCTTACAGATAAGAAAATTCGCAAACAACAAACGTACAGCTGGGTGAAAATGTTGCAAGATGGTTATTACCTTTAAGATATGAAAGTTCAATTTTGTTCTCACTGCTCTGATAAGCTTGAATTTGAATTACACTTAATCAAAGTCCTTCTATGATCAAAACTTAAAAATTAAGAATATTAATTCCTGAGTTAGTTTTGAAGTCAGTAGAGTTTTTCATCTGAAGATATTTAGTTGGTCAAAACCTTTTTTTGAAGCAGTAACATTTGAATAATTCCTTCTGTGTTGTACTCTCACTGCACACCCGCTTCCATAGAGCTACTGTGTATATGATTTGATTTTCATACTTTCACTGTCATTTTATAGTTTTTCACGATTCGTCTACACAGAAATCCTTCAGGATACATCCAATTTATCCTAACAAAAACATTAATAACGAAATTGCCTGTGTCTGACATTAAATTAGAAGAATAAATACAAACGTCCGAATAAACATAGTCACTTTTTGGCAATATATTTAGCAACTAGCAGCAAAGCCTGTCGGACCTCAGGCATAAAACAATCTGAAAAATCATTTTATTATCAACTATCAAATATAAAGTAAATGTAATCTAAATACTGTGCTATCTTGTGAACGAAGCTTCTACGGCAAAAATGGTTTTGAGTTTCGAAATCAGCGTAAACGACTGAGTAAGTATGCCAAATTTCATTAAAATCGGTGCAGAGGTAACAAAATTATTTGGTTTTGAAGGTATGTTTTGTTAGAATTTCAGTTGTCGAGGTCAGTTCCGAAGAATAAAATTTCATGGAAATATATGGAATGACACAATGAACTAATATTTTCATCCAATTTGAGTACCCTTGATTCAATGGTAACATTGAGAACCGTTGGATCTATCTTAATAGCTTAATTATATTGAGTTACAGACAGACAGACAGACGAACTTAGTCAATTTATATATATAAATATATATATATATATATATATATATATATAT
>JAFIDM010009631.1:125010391-125024154 GCA_023159025.1 Thereuonema tuberculata | reverse complement strand
TCTGAGAGTTTAATGTAAAGGATCATTTTCCACCCAAAAAGAAAAACGAAATACCAACCATATCTAAAGTTTAATTTATCTAGAGAATAATTATTATTTTTGACTCATAACGCCGAAAGCCATTTAAAACTCACCTTTGTATAATCTTAGTTAGTTAATCTTAGTTTAATGTAAAGGATCATTTTCCACCCAAAAAGAAAAACGAAATACCAACCATATCTAAAGTTTAATTTATCTAGAGAATAATTATTATTTTTGACACATAACGCCGAAAGCCATTTAAAACTCACCTTTGTATAATCTAAATACTGCGCTAACTTGTGAACGAAGCTACTACGGCAAAAATGGTTTTGAGTTTCAAAATCAGCGTAAACAACTGAGTAAGTATGCCAAATTTCATTAAAATCGGTGCAGTGGTAACAAAATTATTTGGTTTTGAACATATGCTTTGTTAGAATTTCAGTTAAAATTTCATGGAAACAACATGGAATGACAAAATGAACTAATATTTCATCCAATTTGAGTACCCTTGATTCAATAGTACCATTGAGAACCTTGGATCTACCTTAATAGCTTAATTATATCGAGTTACAGACAGACGAAATTAGCAAATTATATAAGTTGATATTATTGCATTATTTCTGATAATTTATTTAAGGAAGTTGATCAAAGCAAAACAAAATTAAAAATTAAAACAAAGTTGATTGAACAAAACTTAAATTGCCGTTTGCTTTTCCAACTTTTTTATAAAAGCTTTTCGATTTAAAAGTAGATGTCGACAACTTGTTTTTTAATGTAAATTTGCTACAAATAATAAATCTCTGTCGAAATATAAAATAATTAATATAAAAATTTGAAATGGTATAGCTGTATAATTTTTTTTTATTTAATGTCGTGAGAATATATGGTGAAAAGTACATTGGTACCTTTCAAATAAATAAATCTGTAATATAAAGTGTGAGGGGTGGCTACTTTTAACTCGGAAGATATTTGAGGCAGATCTTTTAGAAATCTCTGCGGTTTTTGTCTTAGATAGAAGCTACTATCTTTGGGAACGAAGGTTGCAACTAGTCTGAAGTTATAGGAGGTCAGTCGTACGTATCCTATAAGGCCTTTCTCTTCCTATTCTTTTCTCTTAAATGACGCAGAACAGTTTGAAAATGTAGTCTGTTATGATCAATCAAGTTCCCAAAGAATCATGATCCAATTTATAATTTTGAATTTTTCCGAACATTGAAACAGATGATATTTTTTTGAGATAGTGAAAAAGTTGATGAAATGTGCCTTCGTTGTTGTACATTATGAATGATGAGATTAATATAGGCTTCATATGTTTATTCATATGGAAGTTCAAGGATAGTGATTTAAGCGGTTCTTTAATAATATTTTTTTTTCTTTTGCTTATATACTTGTCTAATTTCGATATTACATTCTCACACATCCACATAGGTTACTGACAAATATTCGCCGATTTAATAATGTAAACTAGAGTGGGGAATATTTTTGGGAAGTTGTTAGAGGATGTGATTATCATTCATCTGCTGAAGAAGAATCCTAACTTACAAAGCGAAAGTTTGTTTATTATAAAAGCGTAAGTTTGTTAGTGATACAATCACGCCTCAACGGCGCAACGGATCGGAATGAAATTTTGCATGCTGGTAGTCTATGACACGGAGTAGGATATAAACTACTTTTCATCCCGGTCGATCAAGTAGTTCCTACGGGATACAATTTTATGTCGACACGGCACCACAGCAGATCTGAATGGAAAACTTTCCAAAACTGTCGATAGATGGCGCTAGCGCAGTTTTAAATTGCTCTATGGATTGGTTGACAATGACTGCGTTTAAGGAGATTCTTTGCGGGAGCGGACCACGATTAACTCAGGAGTTACTGATAATTTACTTATTTACTGATGATACTGATTACTGATATTAGGCAATGTATGCGGCGATAAATATACGATACGATAATTAATACGTTGTAATGATCACATGATGTTTTACCAACGTCTCAAGTGATAGGAACGTCTTAAGTGATGGGAACGTCTCAAGTGATAAGGGTGTGGAGAAGGTCACAAATGGCTGGGAAGACGTATATACTGCGATCTCGATTATTAATTTTGCTAAAGAAATTAAAGCGTTTACCTTACATTATGCAAGGATTCCGGAGCGAAGCGATGGTAGCCGACTAGTTTGCATTAAACTGTGTCACTAGTTTATTGGATGCACCACATCTCTACATAAATGACACAAGTATCTAATAAAACTCAATGTGTGTAATATGATTGAAAGAAAACGTTACGGAAAGAATTACACAAATTTGAGTCTTCTTGCAATAATTCTAATTTCTTCCAGCATACAATTAAACTATCAACTAGTTTTATTTTTTATTTTTTCTAATTTATAAAATATTTCAAAAAATAAAACTATAAAAAATTAATATTCATAAATTCGTTATTTTGCTTAATCGATGAATTAATATCATTAAATATATATTTTTACTAACAGCCAAACGTTAAGTTCTAGGTAAAGAAAGGAAGTTTGACAATCATCAAATCAAATAATTTCATTCAAAGAAAACAGAAACAAAAGAAGACTTTCAAAATACTATAATCTCAAAATTTATTATTATTATTTACTTCTCCGACTACAATATTCATTTCGACAATACCAGCTTCCTCGATCTCAGATGGCTTATTGGAACTTTTTGGGACTTTCAATGCCTTAAATTGAATATTGCCTTATTAGCTGACTTGTTTTGTATTTTTTTAATTCGAGATTCTCTTTGTGTTGATGTTTCTCCATCTGAACCAATATGGTGGTTGCTTTGTATTATGGTCTTCTGGGAAAATTAGCAATGGAGAAGAGTTTCATATTTTTAAGTTAGCCTCAGAATTAAATCTGGTTTCGCTAATCGTGCTTTCAAATTTAGCTCTGAAGCTTCGACAGATATACTCACAAATGCTGAATAGAGATTGAAGACCAAGATATTTTCAAAGAATCGATTCCATTAATTTTGAAGCTATTGTCCTGACTGTTTTCTTCCTCAAGATGCTTGGATCTCAGTAGCAAGAGATCGATTGGGAATTGGAACATCTTGGGGATCGATCCCTATGGATATTAGGAAGTTTTCGAGTGTCGATTTCCCTCTTAAGATCGATATAGCATCTTTCCTCCGAAAAAGGGGAGACTTCAGAGTAGTTTTGCGCGATATTAGTCGATTTGTGTTTTTCCGATTTGCACAAAATACTTTTTTATTGATTTTTAATTATTACTCTCGAATTATGTATAAAAAAATAAAGAACAAAACAAAATAGTATAGAGGGCTTTAGAAACATATTCGGAGATTAAGATAATAAATTAAAAATATTTACAAAGTAATCCAACATTTATTCTATAATAATAACATTCGTTTAATAACGCCTCATTCGTTGCTTTTTTTTTTTTTTTAATTTTGGGATGCAAACATCTATTTACCTTTCCTAATTGATATTACGCTAAAATGAAAATGTAGTTTTGTATTTTTCCTAAAAAAATATTTGCTTGTTGAAAATAATAATCAATCTGATATTGCTAGATCGCCAGGCACGTAGAAGTTCTTTAAATAAAATTGAAATTCACCGACTGAAAATAAAAATTTTCATTCGTAATACCTTATTTCTTTTTATTCGGAATGAATTGTTTTCGAATGATAATATTTGGATAAATTTTACTAAAAAACCGTAATTTATGTATGTCATGAATAATATATGTATTTTTTTTAGACCAGTTTTTTTTTTAATTTCCTAATCGTGAAATTGAAATCGAAATTCTGAATATAAATAGTTTAAAGAATCTTCCTAAAGCAAATGCTAACGTTAGTATTTACAGTTGGTTTCAAAAAGTGAAAACCAGAAGAAAATCAGAAACAACTATGCTTGTTTAGTATTTGGTCAAACGACACCAAACTTGTAATTGCTACATTAAAGAGAGCTAGAGGAAGATGTTCCAGCACTTTGGTACATAAAAACATTAAATTTTGACTCGGAGTTGTTACATCGGTTTAAATGAAAAAGGAAAGAATAGGGAAAATTCAAACTTTCGACAACTATTACGCCACTTTAATCCAAAGGAAGTCTAGATCGCAGCATTTACTATATACATGTAATATATAAGTGGATGTGAAATTTTCCTACTCAGGTGATTTCTTCAATATTTCAGCTCTATACATTGAGTCTTCAAGGAGAAATTTGAGAACTACATGAAACAGTTTGTGCCGTTATTGTCTTAATATCAATACAGGTATTCGTCTGCTTACGTATGTACAAATTTATTTCATTCAATAAATTTTGAGTTTCCTCAATTTAACACTTTATATTCTATCCTTATTTTATTTACTTATTGATTTATCTATCTACTTATTTGTTGTTGTTTTTTCTTTTATTTTTTTGCATATAATCAATTCTTACTTAGGTTTTTACGTGTGCTGAATGTGATTGTTTAAAGTTCAGTCTGCACACAAGCATAAAAACATATGATATCCACCGAGGAAGCCTCGTCGAAGTGAGGCGAAAGCTTTGGATATTTTAGTGTTTTCAATATATGTTTTTATGCTTGTGAGTAGGCTGAACTTTAAATAATCAATTCATCTTACCATTTTCTTCTCAGTTTTGGTTTCAGGTTCATTGGGATTTTTGTCTTTTGGAGAAGTTAGTATTCTTCACATTTCCCTACTTAACATTTCCCTACACTTCTCCTAACATTTCCCAAGATCGTAATTAAACATGGCCTATTCAGAGCACTCTGAAACTGTAACCAACATGCGGATTGACACCAAAATCTATATACAGACTATTCAAAGGATGTGGAAAAGGATTATGCAATAAAAAAAAAAAGTTTTCCTAGTTGGCGTTTTACAATCAAATCACGAAAAAAAGCACGGTAAATAACTAAGACCAATCTAAAAATGACATTTTAAACTTTTCATTTTGCGTTTATCAACATTACAAATAAACAATGGCACGTTGGGCGCTGCAATCAATAAAAACGCAATCTCATCTCCATAAGCACCCGCATTACGTCAGAGTTCAGAGTATAAAAATCTTTACAACTAGTAAATGCCAATCTTATCAGCCACGATGGCAATCAGTTTACCGGAACGTGCTTTAATTGTGAAGCTTTTTTTACGAAAACCATGGTAATGCTGTGGCTGCTGTTCGTGAATTTCGCCGTCGTAAGAACTTACGCCGCGGACCAGTGTCTGCACAAGCGTATTGACTTCCATATTTAACGTCATGGGGAACATATCGAAAATATTCCTTACATTGCAAAAAGTCTATGCAGCACATATGTTCTATAGGAAACGAATAAATGGTTTTTGATTGTGTTTTTGTTTATTTTGTTCTTTATTTGGTTTTTTTTTTCGTGTATTTTGCTGTAAAGCGCCCCATAAGAGAACTTGTTTTAACTATTTTTTTTTCCCAATCCTTTTCCGCATCCTTTGAATAGTCTGTATACAAATGTTGATGTCAATCTGCTTATTGGTTACAGATACAGAGTACTCTGAATAGGTCAAGTTTAATTACGATCACTTTTGATATGTGTGTATTTGTATATATGTATGTATGTATTGGTGTGTATAAATGTATATAAATATATGTGTGTGTGTGTGTGTTTGTGTCTATGTATTTTGAAGTTGCTGTATATTCATTTTTATTCATTTACACCCAAGAATTTTCCTATTGACTTGGTTTGTTTTACTTAGGGTTTGTTTTCCCTTTCTTTCTTTATCCTGCCTAAGGCTTGTTAGTATCGTTGTTTTTGTTATTATTTTCGTTTTATTTTTCCTTCTAATCTCAATTTTGCTTGTTTTCATTTCTCTCGTTTCTTTGCATTCATTATTCATTTCTCCCATTCACTTTTCAACTTGTCTATCCCCCATCTCCCTATGCAATTAAAATCTTTCCCAAAGGGCGAATCCTGTTTACGTTATTCCCTGTTCCTGTATCTCCCATAAAACCAGTGTCTGTATGTTGTCACAGATAGCATCATCCTCTCCAAAACAACACAATAACAACATGGAGTTTTTAATGTAGTTCTCAAATTTCTCCTGAAGAAGACATTAAGTACCTAGTCGAAATATCGAACATGCCCTATTTACTATCTCATATATATAACCGGACAGTGATATGAAATTTGAAAACGCCAATACAAAGAACAAATCACTGTCTGAAAATGCCAATACAAAGATCAGATCCAATATATAAATTCCATTAATCAAAATTTATAGTTTACTTATGAGAAGGAGGTGGATGGTAAGTTACCTTTTAGACGTATTACTTATTAAAAAAGGTAATACTTTATGTTACGAACATTACCAAGAAAGCTACCAGAGCAATCATATTTTAAATTTTAAATCTAACCATAAACCTTCAACGAAAAAAACCATAATTTGGAACAACTTAAAAAGATTAACAGATTATACTGAAAACAATAAATTGTGGAAAGTAAAAATTGATAATCTAAAGAAAAAGTTAGAGATGAATGAATATTCTAAAAGTTTTATTGAAACGAATATTAATAAATTCTTTAAAAACAAGAGAAAGATGATTGCAGGTAAAGAAAAAGATGTATATCCAGAATATATTCTTAAAACTGCCAATTGGTATTAATATAGATAAAAATATTAAAGATGTTGTTTGGAAAATAATGTTAGAATGGTTTATTACAAGGGTATAGTTTGTTTAAAAATAAAATGTTTAGAGGTAAGGTAGATAATAATATTCTGTTTAAAATGGGGGTTATTTTTGTATTGGAGTGCAGGGATTGTATAGAAATTTATATCGGAAGTACTGGGAGATCCCTCAAAGAGCGTGTCGAAGAGCATATTAGAGCTTTTAGAAATAAGTAAAAAGGTATATCTAATTGGGCGGACCATATTCTTAAGTTGAGTCACAACCCTGATTTTTTAGTAAGCATTATTTATGAGTCTCAGGATGAGTCAGAAAGGTTTTGTTAGAATCTTGTTTTATCAATTGGTGCAATTGCAAAAGTTTTAAAAGTTTATGATATTTTTTTTTGATGTTTTTAAGAAGTGTATGGAGAAAAACAAAAAGATTAAAGCTAAATTAAAAATCCACGGAAGTTGATTTTTATTCTTGCAATAGTTATTGCTAATTTGAAGTTTATTGGATTCTTTTTTATATTTATAATGAGTATGTATTAATATTTTTGTTTATTTTATATTTCACGTTCTCGATTGTTTACGGAAAATTGTTATTTACGTTTTCGCTCTTGATTGATTATGCAAAAATGTTATTTATGTTCTCGTTCATGATTGTTTTATTCAGATATTGTTAGTTCTTAAGAAGGAAAACGTTAGTTTTTCCTCTTATGTTATGAAATGTTCCTGATGAAAGTTTTTGGTGAAAAAACATAGAAGTTATTAGTTGAAGATGAATGGTTTTTTTTGTTTTCATTTATAAATAGCAATTGCTCATTATAGTTTGTACAAAACGTATTATTGATACGATAGGTAGCAATAAGCCATTGATGTTTGAAGCAAATATATGTTGAATGGAAGAATTGAAATAACCAATAAAACGTAAGTTCATGAACCATTTGTCAAGTTATGAGGCGAATAGAGATATTTTTAATTAAAATACAACAAAAAAAACCTTAACAGAAGTTGCTTCTGCTTTGATGGTTTTCAATCGTAAGAAACATTGTTTGTATGTGCTTCATCTATTTAAGTTATGATTAAATATAGCTAGTGGTTAACTTAGAATTGTACGAAATAACAAAGTGATTCAAATCAAAATAGTAAATGTCTGTACATGTTTAATTATATGAGTTCTGTGAAAATTCTACTATTAAAAAACAGAGACGGACAACAAGGAATGAGAATGCTAGATGCTTTCACGAAATAATGCGTCTATAAATTTAAAAGGCTGCACTTTTGCGTTTTAAAGAAAGAAATGTTACGCCATTACAGTTACGTCTTCTCAAAATGTTCGCTTGAAAAGTTCTTCTTGAAATCGTTTCAAGTTTGACATTGAAAGAATTCAAAATCCAATAAACCGGCTTAGATGTCTTGCAAAGCCTGGGATCAATCTCAGTTTGTAATGATTACAACAACGGAATTCAGTTCTGAATAAATCGAGATCATATGTTACTAATCAGAAAACTTGTTATTTACTGATTTTCCAAAATAGGAAAGGATAGATTTACCACATTGATTAGGAAGCAGAGAATATCATTCAAACTCTTGTTATTTTAAATGATTAAGTTTTTAAAGTCGAGATCATGTGATTTTATGCTTATTATAATAATCCACTAATTTATCAAACATGCCTTTAATATATTTTAGACAGTTTGTTTCACAATGTTTACAGCAGTTGGATGATAAAAGGATAAGTTAAAAAAAAATTATAAATTATATTTAGTTTTTATTTAATAAATTTTGCAATATAAGTGGAAGATGATTTTATCTTTAACTTGTTAAAGTTAATATTTGGAAGTAATTAAATAATTTTCATTTTTTAAGTAATAAAAGGAAGTTTTAATTCGAAATTTAAAGGAAAACAATGAGTTGGAATAGTTCTCAAACCGACGGTTAATATCCTTTAGGAGATAGAATAATTTAATTAATTAATAGTCTGCACTTTTTTTATAAAAGCCTTTTTTATTGTACATTTATTATTCTTAATGTACAAATAAGAATAATTATTCTTAATGTACAAATAAATTTTTTGTACATTAAAAAAATTGACAAATTAATAATAAAACCAATATTAATTATTTCAAAGCAGCATCGTTAAATGTGGGCCAGGTGGTCAAGTGGTAACGTGCTTGACTACAGGTTGGAGGAGGCAGGTTCGATCGCCGACGCAGGTCGAGGAATTTTCTATGCTGAATTCTCCTCCAGACGGGTCCCATCCATCTGTAGAATGGTTTTCTTTCCCAAGGGTACAAGCGGGCGTGCGGTGGGCTGACCACCCAATCTTATCTCAGCCCTGGTAATTGAATGCTGGGAGCCTTATCTCCAGTGCACCTTGGGTCATCGTGAGCCACCGTCGGCTAAACCTATCGTTAAATGTCTCTATTTTAAAACAGTGGCTCATACTAAAGTTGTTTTCTATATGTTTCCATAAAGAATACATTATCTGCTGACTTTTATTTTGCAGTATAATAATATATGTTTCAAATTTTCTTTAATTTAACATTAAAGAATACAAATAGATAGATAAAGAAACAGTTCTGTATTAATTCTCAGAAGAGCTCTCGGATATATTAAATTTCAGGTGAGGATATAACTCTTTGACTGATATAGAACTCGAAGAGGGACCTATTAAGTAAAAGTTTAAGAAGTACTGTGTAAAAATTAACATTTCAAATAACGTTATTGCCAAGAATTGTTTATGATTTCACGAGCAACAAATATGAACTGTACATAAATTCATTTCAAAAAACAAATTGTAATTAATATGTTTTATTGAACTATAGATTTACAAAAGGAAAACTACATCTTGAACACTTTCAATTTCACTGAAATTACAAATTTTCTCTAAAAATAATGACGGCGTTCTATCATCAGTTCAGCAACTGTAATCATTTTGAAATATCTATAGTAGAAAACCCTATTTCTTTTTGAATTTTTAGCATCGTAGAGTTAAGAAAAACGGAAAACTATTAGTCACTGTCATCTGTCTAAAAGAGCATGCCTATCATCATTTGTTGCTTTGGCACATTCCGGCTGATTTTCACATTCAATAATAATCTACCATTTCTGATACAAAACAGTAACCAGTGGATACTATTACAAAGCTTATGTGTTTGATACAGTTTAAATCATTAAAATCAAAGGAAGATTCGGAGTGAGTTTAACAGCACCTAACAGGAGTAGCATTTATTTGATTCTCAAAATTGTTCAACTCGTACCAAATCTTTAAGAATATATAAATTCTAGGGGTCATAAGATCACACGTCTTGATATTTATAAAAAATAAAATTTAAGAAAGTTTTAGAAAATGGAAAAAAAAAAGCTAATTTATTTTTTAATTAAACATTCTTTTTTTTCCATTTCCCAAGTACGGAACAGACAAAATTAACATTAGAAACATGACCCTAGAGAATTGAAAAAAATTAATTAATTAATTAGAGCTAAATAAATGCTTTCTCTTAACTTTATTGATAAATGAAAAGATAGATTAAATAGTAATTAAGTCTTCCCAAGAGATTAAGGTTATTCTGAAAATGGCTCACATTAATCACCAATGGTACGTTGGAGATAAAGTCTGTCCAATGTCAAAGACATTAGTCTTTTTTCTTATGAAAACCGTTATCATAGTAAACTGATCAGCAATTCTGATTTGTGAAATGTAACAGCAAGATAACTCAGAATGTATTTCTATTGTCTTGATCGGATTGAAAAGATCAATCAAGAAATGTGTTCAATAAAAATACTTTTATGAAACTGGGTTCGCCAGTCTTAGTTAAGAAGACAACAATTTATATTATTTTTTCTCAATAATTAATATTTTTTTAAAAGCTTATCTTTAATCTTTAAAGGCATTGGGCTGTGGCTGGAGAAACAGGGTTCATTCCCGGCGGAGGTAGAGGATTTCTCCTAGATTATATCTCCTCCGGACGGGCCCTAGGGTTCACCCAGTCCTCTGTAAAGTGGGAATCGAGTGTCTTTCCTGGGGGTAAAATATTTGGACCGATCATCCAATCTTTACTAGTCGCGATGGTCAGCTACATCTTGGCGTCCCATCAGAGACTCTTATGGAAAACCATCTATCTACCTATCTGCCTTTTTAAAAAATAATTAAGTAAAGTTCTAATTATTGAAATCATTATTTTTATCTATTTATTAATTTTATTATTATTATTTTTTTGTTTTGTTTTGGTTTGTTTGATTCTTATAAAATCAAACTGTAAAATTACTTGTCCTTGAATTGAATCTTCGTTTTCTTATTGGATGGCGAAGTACAGTTCTTTCAAGCTCTACATTACTTTTTCAATCCATAATATTGGATCTTATGTATCTTCGAATGTATAAACTTATCTTGTATGAATTCATTTTTTTATCCTTACTTGAAAGTTTACAAAGTAAAATTATATTAATGTTTATGTAAAGATACTTCAAATCAACATTTAATATGAATTTGAATAAGTATTCCAAGTAAAAAGTCACAGTTTAAATAGTTATATTATTGACTGAAAGATTTTATAATTTCACATGTTAGTGTCTCAAAAAAATTAAACACATACGTTCCTGATAATTAAGGAACATATCTGTTTACTTTGATTAGCGGACCTCTGATAGACTGAGCAATATTAGATGATTGATATCTAGTTCACGAAGAACAAGGTCCTATTTTACATCTTACTTATTTCATGTCGGGTTTTTCATTGTTATCCATAAGTAACATTGATCAATTAAATTTATCTTCTGAGTTGCGAAAGCGTTACAAAAATAAGTTTATGGTTCTTTTTTTTAAAGCAAATATAAAAAATGAAACGAAATTAAGTGTATTTAATAGATATCCATTTCTGCATTATATTTGATTCTGAACGCCGATATGTTTCAGACTTTTGTTGCTGTTAGTAATCTTTTGACTCGTGTCTTCTTTAGTTTATGTTACTCTTATTTTGATCTTCTTCTAATGAATTTCAAAGACACATAAGTAGTCGTAAGAGACGATTGAGGAAAGTGTTAAAGATTCATTTTAGGCGAATCCTGAATCTCCGGATTAGCAAAGAATGTGAGAAGATTCTATTCTTTAACTAGCTCATATCTTTGACTTTGGAGAAAGAAAATTTTTAACTTAGGAGTAAATATCCATAAGTAATCCTCTGCCAAACAAATTCCTATTGTCAAGTGATGTCTTGGCAAACATTTGGTGGTTGTATGATCGTTGAGGAGCAATTATCTCATCTTTAAGCCATGACTTAGCATAAATACATGAAATTATTGCTGCACTATCAAAACATTTACGTAAATACAATCAGATCAACATATCCTGTGCTTGAGTACAAAACCTACGGGGAACTTTGATGACTTTATAGTACAATAATTTTTAAAGAAGCCAAAATTAACATAATCTTTCTTAATTATTTGTAGAAATACTTATTATTTTTCTTTTTTGATATATAGTATTGGATAAAGTAATAAAAATTATTCTGTTAGAATGACTATAATGAAAGTTTTGTCTATTATTGATTTTAACCGTTATCTAAGTGTCAATCTGTTAGCAATTTAAGTGACGCGTTATATAAATAAATCACTTTTCTTCAAAAGGAATTACAATAAAAAAATGACCATAACGTGAGTAATTTTTTTTAGCCTATTCTTCCATCAGTTTGATTTCCTCTTCCGAAACCAAGGCAACGATGTCACTAACCGCTAGATTCTCAGCCCATTCAAGTGATCGATGGCTTTGGAGGCAGTGAAGACCATTGCGTTCGTGGTTTGTTGATGCACAGAGATTACTTCTGATAAGGTGTTTCAAAAACAGCCTTCTATTAAATAACAGATCTTATCTTTATGTCTACAATTCACTTATCTTAATCTGTTATAAATCCCTGCAATGAAAACTTTCAAATCAAAATAAGAAAATAATAGGAAAAAAAACCCTTTAAAATTAGACTCAATTTGAACATTACACTTTTAAATTATCATAGTATTAATTATTATTTCAGTGGAAGATTTTCGTATTGTAATACTCCATTCAAATGCGTGGTTTTGATCTTTATAACAACTAATATCCAAAAATATTTATCTTTTCTACAAATCATGATTTTAAAATTTAAATGTATTTTAAATTTTGAATATTATTTTATGAAGTATTTTAATATTAAACAGTAACTGTGAAAATTATAATGATTTTCACGATTATTTTGGCAAAATGGAAAAAGCAAATTGCTTAAAAAATGACATTAATAACATTATATATAAATAAATACGTTTTTTTGAGAAAAATTGCTACCACTTATCCGTAGTAATAATAATAATAATAATAATAATAATAAGTTTGATCTTAACCATAGTTCTATTTATTTATGTAATCCTAAATGCAAACCTAATTTTCATTTGTATGCATAGAGTTTTGTAGTTTATATAATTTCTAAACTGGAAAATTAAATTCTAAACGGTTTGCTATCAAAAAATCTGAACAGTTAAAGTTATTCAAACATAAATAAAAAAATAACTAACTAACAAAATAAATAAATACATAATAATAGATTGATTTAGTTACTAATGTAATATTACACCCAGTATTGTACTAAGTCCCTCTTTAACTAATCTTCACTCTTTACGTCCTCCCTATATTCGAGAGGATGGTATTCCCTTTGTGGTTAACTGAGTAGGGGAGAATCATATCAATATTACAATCATCAAAACAAGAACCATAAAAATTCACTTTAATATAATTCAATAAAATAACAAAAGGCCTATTGTGTATTGTGCTGTCTCTGATTCAAGCAAATTGACGGGCTTTAATGGAGTAGCTTTAGATTGTGCCAAAAGTACTAGGGTTAAGAGAAACTGTATTACAAAGTCGATAACTGCATTATGTATTGATGGATGGTATTCACTTAAGTAATATTGATTTTAAAGTACTTTTTTGATTTATTGTTGCAAAATTTACATAAATTAATCCACCCCAAGCTATTTTAAAATTCACGGTGCCAAATAAAATTGGAACATTTTTAATATTCTTTCTAAAATTTATTATTATTATTATTATTATTATTATTATTATTATTATTATTATT
>JAFIDM010009631.1:124960602-125010381 GCA_023159025.1 Thereuonema tuberculata | reverse complement strand
TTATTATTATTATTATTATTATTATTATTATTATTATTATTATTATTATTATTATTTGCATTACTACTATATTGATAAACAATTTGAATAGCATTGTGAAAGCGTGTAGAAATTGATTGAGACAAAACAAGGAAACAAAAGTGGTTTCATTTTGTACATGAAATCATAACGACCCCTCATTATTTCATTTTCTACTGGTTCTTATGAGACAGGAAGTGACGCCAGACCGAAATTCGTATTTTTCAACGCCTCTACAAGTCATAAGGGTTCCAATAAGATGTGACTAACATCCGTCCCACTTGTTGTGTTTCAGGTGATGACAGACGGACAGAATGAAAGTAACAGCTCCTTTCTGTACTTTTCTGTACGAAGTCACAAAAAAGCAGGTTTCCTTCCTGTAAAATAGAAGTGGTTTGAATAAATCAAAATAAATAAACATCAGGCTACAATTATCTTCTATCCTGACGGATTAATCCACATATTTGCATAGCATATTAAATATATTTTTTTTTCCATTAAAGCAGAGAAAACTAATTTTCTGGCCTATCTTTTCTTAAAAGTCTGGTAATAAGTGTAAAAATTAGTTTTATCCTTTGAAAATTAACATCTGATATTATAATTAATTGTAACTGCTGTTTCATTAAAATTATAAAGAATGAAATTTTGACTGTTTATCTTTTCTTTTTACTTATTCTTTAAATCTTCGGCAGACAAGCAATTGTTGGTTATTCAATTTTGCTGAACAGTAAATACTTTCGAATATTAATTAATTTAATTAAGAAAATTTACACCCTTCGATAATAAGAAGATTGTGCTTTACATTTATTGAGAAGTCTTCATTTCAATTAATAAAAAGTGCATAAAATAAAAAAAAAAATGAAAGTCATAAAATTTGAATTTTGATGGCATCGTTTGGAAGCATTAACTGGAATTAGAATCTCTAGAGATGGCACTGAAAAATAAAATCTATGACAAAATTGCCTAATTTTAAACCTCAACAAGATCCATTAACTTTAAATTGATAGATGGTAATACAATGAATTGTTTCCTCATCGATTTTTAGAGTAAATGTAGCCTTTTCAATTCTTTCCATCGATTTTTACATTGTTCTGAAGCTAATAAAGTCTTTATTCCAAAAATTATTATTCGAGCTATCTAGTTGAATTTTCAGAAAGAAAAAAAAATATAGCTTATCTGTTGTTATGAAATCGGCAGCTAACGATTGAGGTAATTTCTTATTAGACTTTTTTTTCCTCTCTACGATACTGCCAGTGACAAGGAAGACTTGACAAATGATACGTCATAAAGGGGCTTTGGCGTTCGATAAGTCAGTTCCCAGATGGAGTTTATTGCCACCCATATTGTTGTTGGTTCAGGCGAATGGGTAACGAACTTTAGCATCCAAATCGATTACATCGACAACTAATTTTCTCACCGACGAATAATTTGAGGATGCTGCTGAAAGCTCTCAATTACAGACGTAAATCGATCGACGAAAACAGGAAAATTATCAGCTTTTAATTATAAAGCAACTGCATGAAATACATTCCTTTCACTCTTTTAGATAAAATAAACATTTCATTTTTATATTCAGTTGGCTAACGAACATCTATCAGCATATTTCTTAAATATAAGAAATTCTAGATAAAATAGTCTTTCTTTTGATTATATTTTTTTCTGTGGGTTTATATTTTCATAATGCAGTTAAAGGTGTTAAATTTTGTAGTTACAGTACTTAAATAAGTTTTATATCTATCTATCTATCTATCTTTTATAAATATATATAAAAAGCTGTTAATTAGATTAATTTTAAAATAAAATAAAATTCAGTCAATGAAAATTTAACTTCCAATTTAAGTTATTTCTTGTGCCGATTGTGAGTAAGAATGAAACGATTTTTACATGATAGGGACAAAAAGCAACTATAAAAGATTTTTTTGAGTGTTAACTTTTTTTACTTATTTCTAAATATTTTTACAAATTGCTAATCTACAAAAATGTTTTTATTATCATTGTCAATTTTACATTTTTTTGTTATTTTTATAATTACATTACAATGAACTCACATATCTTTATTTATACACCTAATCTTTATATACTAATTCAGTATATTATGTAATACATTCTTGTAGTATGCAAATTCAGTGTTTTGTTAAAATTTCTCAATTTTAAAAAAAAGTTTAAGACCTAAAAAAGAGATTTTTTTTTTTGTAGCTATATAGTAAAAATTCATGTATATTTTTTAAAAAACAATAAAATACCATCCAGAATAGTATTAATGCTGAAACTAATGATGAAGTTTAAAATAAATAATGCGTAATGGATAGAATTATCTTTATTTTTCGAAATTATTATAGGTTCTTTGATTTTTAGAAGTCAATTCTCCTTCAATTTTTCAACAAACCACATACATTAAGCTGAATTGCACCAAATGACAAAAAAACAAATGTTCTGCACATAACTAAAAAAGCACTTAAAATTCAACTTTAAATTAAAAACAAAACAAAAGATAAGTATCTATGATTTCATGCTTCTTCTCTAATCCGAAACAATATTATGAAGAGCTCTGTAATTTAACACAAAAGAAATGATTTGAAATTAAAATTGTTCTTACTATTTACTTTTTTTTTTTGAAGCTACTGAAGTTGATTTATGGGGAAAGGACTATTATTCAAACATTCAGCCCTCAATGATCAGAACCAATATGTCTCTCATTTTCCCGCAACACTTGTTTCCTGCGGGCTATTGACCAATGAACTGACAATCGATCAGCAATTGAAAATGGTCTTGTTTCAATTTCATTTGTTGTGGTGTTACATGTATGCATTTAATATCAATCGTTGAGATATTAATTTTTTTCTTAAGTTATCAAATGAAATTAATTTGATTTTGAAAATCTAATAGTCTGTTAGGATAGGATAAAGATATGATTTATCTTCATTAGTCTTTAAGACTTCTTGACTAGTCCTTACTTAACATAATGATTACCTATGTAATATATCTTCAGATGTTGTTTATTCTAACATCACTATTAAAATCTATTATAATATTGACAATTAGTAGATTCTCCCTATCAGTTTTGTAATTTAGAATTTAATATTTTTTTTACAATAAATCAACTCCTAAGAATATTTAAAAAGTCATGAAACTGATATTCTAAGACTGTAATTTCAGTTTATTCAGTCATTGCACAATTCAAGTCCCATTCAAAATTGCATCACAGCTTCTAGTTTAAATCCCCCGAACAACAGAGAGAAATAATAGTCGCAAAAGTTTGAGTCTCAATTAGTATAAATGGACACAATTTTAATGTTTGAAAATTGTAATAATCTTGCAGTATTGATAATATTTTTCTTTTTTTTTTAATAAGAACAAAAATACGATGGAGTCTCAAATATCTGCATATCATGATTATGGATTACGAAAAGCAATATTTAGGCCTACTATTTTTAGGCATTATTAATTTCTATTTTTGCTAAAGGGAAAAAAGTATAGACTAAACATCAAATGAATAGACAGTTTTTGGTGTAATTAAACGCATCTGGGTTGGGATTTTAAGAAATCACTGTAATCATTGTCCTGATTAACAATTTGTATTAACAGACTGTATGTGTTAAATAACTTCAAATCCAAATTTAAAATACTGAGACATGTCACAAGAGTCAATCGTTTGACTTATTAATTCAAAATACAGCAATGCTGCATTTATCAGCTCTACAGACTGTTCATTTGTTGAAAGTTTCATTTAATATCTTGCTACTACGACTTATGTCTTAACATTAGAAATTCATTAGGCATTCACACAAATCATAGTGATTTTTTTCAGGTTATTTTCGTTAAACTACGTTTCTACGCTTCTTCTATCTAGCTCTAATATTTATTCAACTGAGTATAAAAATGATCTTTTGTTTACCTTGTTTCTACGTTCCAAAAGATAACTGCAAGTGAAAGAATATTACAACGTCTGTAAATATTTATTGAAAGGTGATTTCAGTTTATGGAAGCATATTTACTTCAGTGTCGATGGAAGTAAATAGTCATGAATTTATCTGAGCAAAGTATTTACTTTAAATAAATAATTCGACGGATAGAAGATTACATAAGGAAAAGTAAAAGTAAGTAAAAGTAACTGTATAAGCAATATTTTGATGATAGATAAATATGATGATCCATAATTACGTTATTTAAGTGTTAGTCAAGTATTAGTTAATAATTATAAATATTAGTTACGTTAATATTTAGAAATGGAATGTTAATAATTGCAAATTGTATCTTTCAACCTGGATTTCCTTTTTATTATTATAAATTGAACATTGATATTTTCCATTCCAATATTAGACTAAGTGTTAATTACTCAATACTCATTATTAATTACTCAATTTTCATATATATTTTTTAAGAATTATAATCGTTGAGAATTTTTTTAGAATTTTTTAAGAATATATTTTTTAAGAATTTTAAATAACAGATAAATTAAACTCCAAATAAAGTTCTTATTAAAGGATATTATAAAGAACTTCTGAGAAAATTTAAATGATATTGAAACAATTGTTAATTTTAAGATTTATTTGAATGTTCCCCAACCATCCATTCAGCCCTTTCGAAACTACTGTTCAGCATGCAAATGTATTTATTGATCCAGCCTCAGCAATTCAAGGGAAAACTGGCAGTCACGTCAATATCAGATACGGTTTAAACCGAACATAAATTCTCTCCTTCTTTTAACTGTATCTGACATTTTAATGAATGAATTGTTATAAATAAATTATGGAAGAAATTGAGACAGAAACTGAATCTTTTGCCGAAAATAAGATCTTAATTTAAAAGTCGAAAATAATGCATCCAGGAGCTACCAGGTGTTACAACAGTTCGTATAATTTTTACTTTTTTTAGCGTAGTTTGAACAAAGATATTAATAATGCTGAGAATGGAAAACCATAATTATTTCATATCTAATAGTCTACATTATCTCTATTATGATTATTATTCTTAAAATATTATTCTTAAACTGCCTTAATTGTAACGAATTTTGATTAAATTTGGATGTACTAAAATGCTGAGCTATGTATAGTGACAAATGTACAAATCTGATAATCTGTAACATAATAAAAACAAAACAAAAAAAAAAGAAATGAAGTTTTAGGTTTATAAAACTATGGTTTATATTCAATAAATCAAAACCATTTTATACTGAATAAATTGCAATAAAACGAATCATTTTTTTAGAAATTGCTTTCATTTAAGTATCGCGTATTTTCATAAATTAGTTTGACTAAAACTAATTGATATTCTCTTAAAAAATTATTATTTTCCGAAATTCTGTTGTCTCTAAGCATGTATATCTGTTCATATAATTAATCTCCAATCAAAATTTTTGTCGTTACTAATCCAATTCGAAATATAAATTATTTGTATTTACAAAAATATTACCTTTTGTTATGTATTACTTATTACGTTATGTTTAATATTATGTTATATATTATACTATTGATTTACATGTATTAACATTTTGTAAATCAGTTGATATCTATTTTCGATTTAAATAGGCCTGAATACTAAATTACGAAATACATTTCAGAATTTTGTGAGTATCAATATTTATAAATTACATTTCCCAAATTTGTATGTGATATTACGGGATTTTCTATGACTTGCATTTTTTTTTCATTCGATATGTTAAGAATAGAGAATAAAAACACCCACATTGTCAATTTTCTCGAGAATTTCGATGTAGATAATGCTCCAGTTGCTTTAATTCCAGAAAATTTTCTAATTGTCGAAAATTAAAATATAGCTAATAAGGAGCTTGTCTGATACATAAATAGGTTTTAAGGTGATAAAGTCCAATAATTTAAGTCCAATAATAATTTAAATTTAATTCGAACTGTGCATCATTGGACGTTATCACCTTATTCATTGTGCACGTTAACAAATCATGTCGATATAAAAATGTTTTGTATTAAAAGTCAAGAATAAAAAAAATTGCACCCTAAAAAAAATATTAATATAGTCATATTAGTTATTTAAATTTTTACTTAAGAAATTAAGTTATTTGTCATAACGCTATATGTTTGTTAAATCCATAAAAAATACATGAAAATAATATATTAAATTAAAACAATTTAATATACTATTAATCTAACTTTCTAATTTTAAATATCTACCTTTCTTTCTGGTGACAATATTTTTTTTACTTTAAATGCAATACAATCCAGAATGCTTTTGCTTTTTAAATTTTATTTATTTGTGAGAATGGGTTTTGTGACGTACATTTCAAGGCTGAAAACCTGACAACCAGTAAGTGCTGCAGTTTATTTGACATTTTTGTGTGCCTAACTTCAACTTATATAATAACACATCTGCAGATGCAAAGGGTTCCAAAAGACCATTCATCTGACAAAACAACGGCACCATTTAAATCTAACGGCACCATATGTTAGATTATAACATTTTCAAAAAGATCTTCAATGCTATCTACTTCCATTTCAAATTTCGTGCAACATCACAGTCATCCATACTAATGTAAATATTTAACAAACAGCAACAAATTTTGATCACTAAATGTACAAGAATGGCAGTAACCAAATATTTACCAGCAGGAGTACAATCATGAGAGGCTTAGCCCAACTCAAATGAAGTAGCCTCGAGGAGAAAGTTCTTTTCAATTTATTGCTCGCACTAGGAATTTAGAAAATGCCAATAACAAACTCTTATAATTGTAGGATGTGTAGTACATAAGTAAGTATATGTACTTTATTTTTTTGTATAAGATTTTCAATTTCCTTATATTTGTCCCATGCGAATTGAAGTAGTATATAGCTTTCCGGCTAATTTAAGTTTTTTTAGTAGAATTCTTTTAACCATTTTTTTTTTTAAATGCAATACAATTGAGAATGTCACAGGCGCTAGATTTAAAGGTTTATTTACCAAATTTTAAATAAACTGCCTCATTACGTAACTGATGGTGCATATATATGTTTTGAGTAATGCTACGTATTAATGAAGAAATGTCTTGTTGTCGTTAAGGCAGTAAAATAATAAATAGTACCTGCTTTTAATCGTTTCCTCGAAATGAATATTATGTGATTTGGTTCACTTTTGGAACCCTCTATATTAAGAAAGTAAGGCCGTAGATTTATCATGTTCTTGACTTAATCAGTTCATAAATGGCTGTTAAACATTGATTAAGTGCTACATCTGCTGAAGACGTATTTAATTTCGAATGGAAGTGAGAGATGTTGGCCTATCTGAACTTGTAATAATTATGCTCATATTTCTCGTCCTAATTAAGTTTCAATTTGCATGATTATGATCTATACAATACGGACTTTGAAATAAGATATAATTTTTTCATGATTTTGTTTGTGAAATGAAAAGGATTAATAAGCCTGATAAAATAATAAAAAAAGGCAATATGATTTGAAATCTGGTCTTCAAATAAATTAAAATCTATAAAGTTTTATTTCAATAAAATTTAAAGCAACTGAGTCAAAAGAACTGTTTTCAATGTCTTGATTACACAGTATAGATCGGAAAAGAACATAGATTCCCCTTGAGCAAAGATATTAAAACAAACAGATCTTATTATCAAGTAGCGAAACATTGCTATTTGATGAATAAGAAAGGGTTGACAATAAACCAGTTTGTTAGTCCTATTAAGAACAGCTTACAGAACAGGACGGTTATATGTAAATGGATAATGTATGAATACACGGCAGGTTACGAGTCTAATCTCGTCGCTTACACAGAGCGGTGTCTCGGGAATTGGATTGATGGTGATGTGCGAATTGTGATACGAATCTTGTAAGCGAAATAAGTAGCTTTTGCAATTTGTTAAAGAGTTGAGAACATGCGACATCGCTTTAGAAAGAGACAGGTAAGTGACCGAAAGATATGGGCAATTGTTAACGATGTGGCAGAATGAGAACTTCTAACTCAGACAGAAACGTTATCTGCGTCGAAGCGATGAATTGAGAGGATTTGCATATGTCTGTGAGCAGAGCACATGAAGACACAAATCGTCAGCGACACTTTGCTATTCGATACGAATTCAGTCAGCCACGAGAGAGTGGTTAGCAGACTTGAGCCCTTCAGATCTATGTTATTGAAGCAGATGTCTTGATAACTTAGCAGATATTGACGCTGAGAAATATTAACAGTACAATATACTAATCAAAAAAATTACGGAATTCTATTACCGTAAACAAGAGTATTATAGATTTTGTAGCAAAGTCAACAGGTGATTTTGTATTCTGACAAGTAATTTGGCATAGACTGAACAAGGAACTTCCATCTGCGAGATGGCAACTCTGTATTACGCTGAGTAATGTTTCTATCAATTTTCTGATATGAAAAGTTTAGAAAAAACTCTGCAACAGGAGTTTTCTTTTATGTTAGGAACTGCTAACCTTTAAATCTTTTTGCTACTTTTAGAAACTCGCTCTGGAAAAAAGAAAAATAAACGTTTATTAATAATTGTTCACAGTCGTCCAAATGCTGTAAAAGGATGTAAATTGTACATGATTGCTTGGTATTTACTACAAAACTGCCAATTGACTTTTCTCATGTTACTGGCTGGCTTTGGAGTTTTCGCAACAATGACTGTTTTGCTGCTTCTCTATTTGTATCTATTCTTTTAATTATTATTTTATTTTTCATTAATTTTTTAATTGTTAGAATTTCAGACCACGATATTTTAAACTTATCATTTTTATTGTGATTTTTACACTATAGTTGTTCTAAATCAGTTTTCTTTCCTTCTTCTTCTTTGCTCTTTAACTTTTTTTACTCATTCTAGAATATTACTGCAGTTACTTCCAAAACTGATTCAAAAAAGACATGCACAAGTTCCTAGTGGTTTAATCAGACTCCCTTTTCACATCTAAATGACAGTTATTACTTGAGGTGGGTTTCCATTCATAGAAGTTTTATGAAGTGACATGTCAAGCGGAATTTGTGTTTTAAATGAATACGACTTGGAAATTTTATGAAAATTTAACATCTTAGAGAACTAAATATTTTAGTGTTTAGGGGCCGTCCATATATTACGTCATCGATTTTTGCCGATTTTTTCTCCCCCCCCCCCCTCCATTCACCCTACCGTCTAATCCCCCCCCCTCTCTCTCTCAAAATTATGTCATTTTCTAAAAGCTTTAAATGTGATGGATTACTTCGACAATTAAAATCCACTATTATTGTAAAGATAATTGTTTATTTAATACAGTAAAACCTCGATTAACCGAAGTGGTCGAGGCCGGACCTGCCTCGGTAAATCGAAAATTCCGGATAAAAGAGAGCACTTAAAAATGGCCGTCAGGAGACCCCCAAAAATATAACACTGGATATTAAACATGTACACATGTACAAATTAACTAAATGTGATGTTTTTAATTATATTACTATAATTATAAACAATAAATTGTTCAATAGATGTCACACAAGTCAGAAAATGCAATGTAAATGTTTATGACATACGATACATACTTGACATTGGCTTAAAGGAAGTTTGCTCTGCCGTAAGCATGACTGACGTCTTTTAGCCGCTCTGTCCCGAAGTTGTTTCAGTAGCATACGTTCTGTAGAATCAGAGTCAGTCTGTTGCTCCAACCACATCAGTCCTTTAGCAAAACATTAAAAAGAATCGGAGTTGCTTATTTTAGAAGTTTCGATCACTTTCACTTTCATCACTTTCGCTGTTATCGTCATCGCTATTGCGTTTTCGTTTAGTGGGCTCCATGGCATAAATGAATGTTCTACATTTCGGTAAAGCCAATGCTTCTGAGTTGGACAGAAAGTAGCCAATAGAAAGGCAGAAGGCAGATGGTCTTGGAGACGAATGGAATTTCGGGCAAAGGGGGACAGTAGAATGGAATTTCCGACAGGAGGGGGATGGGGGGGGGGGAGAAAGAGATAAGATATCGGCATGTCGGCACTGCCTGTAGTAGGAATAGCTGCCGCCGAAGGTGACCTTGAAGTGATATTGTTTATTTAAAAAAAAAACCTCAAGGAAACCGACGTCGGTTAATGAGGTTCCGGTTAAAAGAGTTGCGGATAATGGAGGTTCTACTGTATTTTCCCATGGGGACTTCACCCATTCCTCCAAACTCTGAATCACAGGCATGGGAATCGCTACAGGTTCTCCTGTTGAGCTCAGCTCATCCACGTCCACCCACTCGACATCAAGTGCCTGCCCCGTGACGCTGTCCCCAGTAGCAGAATTTTCTGTATCAATCTGCAGCACCAGTTTCAGAAGCCAAAATTTCATTTAACTCCGAACGATGCAGAGCCAAGCTTACCATCATATTAAATTCTGTCATTTTAAAGCAAAATTTGCATTTTAAAATATATGACCAATAATACATGCAGACATAAATATTTATACAGTTTAAAATTGAAATTGCAGTTAATTCAAGCTAAGAGAAAAGTAATACCTGAAAGTTAATAATACCTCAGGCTGAAAGTAAAGAAAAGTAACTTAAAGACAGTTTAATCTTTCAAAATTAGTGAAAACATGGTAAGCATTTATCTGAATCATTAATAACTCTACTAACTACTTTCGAAGTAACAGCATGTTTAAAAGCAACATTTGTAGACACATGCTTAAAATGTTGAAAGTATGACATCCCATATTTTTCAACTAATGCAGCTTTCAAAACTTTGCATATATGTTTACATCCATTTCAGGACCATTAAGCATAATAAATACACGCAAATCTGATGTGCCAATGTCTTCCAATGAGCCATCATTACCTCTTGGTCTTTTTACCATCACATTGCTTATTACTGGCCCCCAACTCTTACATATTGCCTCTAACACAGGGATTGGCATACAAAACGAGAAAAATTTTAGAATAAGGGGGAATTTATGCTTCAGCCATACCATAGATAACCTAAAAAGCTTTCGTAAATCACAAAGTGACCCTTCATCTCTGTTTTCAGATAATTTATGCTGCATCCAAGAACATAGCTCTTTATATCAATAAAAAAAAGTGTCCTTATCAATATTTGTAAGGCTAAAAGGAAAGGCGCTGATATATGTCTCAAAAGAGAACGTAGATGGCAAATATTCTCCAGAAACATTCGATCGTGGATACATCAAATGATCAAAGTTAAAAAGACATCCAGCCTTTTGTATCACATTATTAATACCTTCATTTTTTCCCTTGGTATAATGATAAAATTTTCCCAAATGTTTGTGGTGAATTTGATAAAATCCTTTAAATCACTTTTAAAATTTGAACTCACTTGATTTTTCTCCTCTTCATGATAATTAGCTGAAGCAGTTGATATTAATACTTTCGAGCTTACAGGTTCATCAGGTAGTGGCACATCTTGGTAAGTGCAAAATTTGAATAACTCTGTAGCTGTTTTTGAATATTTGAAAAATGAATCTGGAATTTTTTCCAAGAATTGACACAAATCATCAACTGCTTTTTAAGTCGGACATTGCATCAATGTAATTCATAAATATTTTTAAATGTGAGTGAAAATTATTAATTGATCTTGCATAATCCTAAGGAAGAATTTCAACTGACTGAACAAATTTAGAAATTTTAGCTAAAATGCCATATAAATCTGTTAATAAAAGTACATGGAATTTAGTGGATTTGTTTAACAATTTATCACGTAAAGCAAATTGCTCCATATCTTTTTCCCAAGCACATACAAAAAGTTATAATCATGTATGAAAGTATTAAATACTTCCATTGAATACGCAGTAAAATTCATTGATTTGAAAAGTTTTGGTTGATACAAAACTTCCTCAAAATCTATTGAACTATTAACAAGCTTTTCATATTTTAACCCCTTCATGAATTCCTTCATACATTCAAGTATGGAGATTATGTGCCTTGTTAATAACATTTGGCATTTCAGCATTTTTTTCCATTAATTCAATGCGGTGCATCATGTCCCAGGATGCTAGAATATTTTTCAAATTTAGCTCATCTTTTATATGATTGGCAACATCAAACTTTATGTACTGCCCATCTACAGCTATGCCAGTTAAGTGCTCTCTCACATATTGAGCATCTAAACCAAATTTAAGAAGGGTTTTAAGGATGCTAGATGTTAGGCCTTTACCAGAAAAATCATTTACAAAATTATGTTCCAGATAAATAGAATAAAAATAATGTTTGTGTTAATATAAAAAATTGGAATTCTCAATCCTGTAATATGCCTACTACGATGGTTTACCGTTATCTTATCAGCAATTATTCCCATAGGCAGATCAGCACTTGTAATAAAAGTTGCGATTTCTTTCAGTCACGCAGAATGTGCATATGGCAAGTACAAGCGAGGAAATTCCTTTGAATGATTTTTGGTTCCAATATCAAACCCACTGTTATGCAAGATACAAACCAAATCTTCATATGATTCGTACGACAATTTTTTTTTTATATATGAAGTAGGCAGCATTTGCACAGTTGAGTGCATTTAACTTCCCTGCCTTTTCCATTTCTTCCGATTCTTTTTTTTTATCACGGAAATCGGATTGAGAATTGGTGATGTATTTGTTTGACTGCATATGTCTTTTAACATCAATCTTTAAATTTCTAAAAGACCTTGGCATTACATCATTTTCTGCGAAAGTTTCACCATTTTGGAAATTATTAAGTAAACTGCTTCCACAATATGAGCGTTGAAGCCCATCATCTATTCTTATAGAACATCTTGCCCATTTAAGAAGCCTGTCAATGGAACGGGAATTCGTCAAGAGTTGTATCCTTTCTTCATCTGTCAAATCATCTTCAGTTTTAACAGCTACAGAACTTTTAGAACTCACTTGGCGATTTGTGAGCTAACTGAGCTATTAAAACTTATTTTTGGGTCATCTCAAATTGCAAGTCTCAGATGACGTCATTTTTGGCAAGATTCCCCCTCCCCACGCGTCATGTTAACGTCATCCAACGACCAGACACCTCCCCCCTAATTTTAAATGATGTAATATATGAACGGCCCCTTAACCCTAAAAGCTATCATGGGATCTCTTCATTTCTTCCAGTGTGTTAATCTTCCAGTGTGTGAATAACAATCTATCAAATTCAGACTATCCAAAATTCTATCACTGGATCACATCAATTTAACTCTGATCTGAATATCTTTTAGATGCTAATCAATGGAATACCGAGGCAAGTTTAGAGAGTTAAACCCTCTCACCCGCCACTGCATTGAACAAGGAATAACTCCAGCATTTTGAATTTTTATTAGAAAGTCACTGTTATACTTCCCCACCTAACCTGAAAAAAAAAAGATGCAACTTTTTCTTTGATTGAAAGGCTAAGATCATCGTAACTCCTCCTCTTTCGAAATTCCTAGGCAAGCCTCTGAGCTTTAACTTTCTTCTGGATGTATTTTTATGATTCTGTTTAATACCTCAAAGTTAATAGTTTAAATATTTGTAATCTTTTTAAAAGCAGCAGACATCATTTATCAAATTTCTTATCAAATATGAAATTTTCAAAATACAGTAAAATTCAAAGTAAAATGGATTTAAATACTTAGGGTTAATTTGGATGATGAATTTAAGCTTGAAACGTGAACAATGGCATTCACAATGTAAAAAAATAAAAAAAAAGTAGATGTTTTGATTATAGCTTTGTAAACATTTATTAAGTGGTGGACTTCTAAGCGATGATTTGATCATGTGAAATAATCAGTTGGACTGGAGCTTTAGCAGAATTAGAAGAGCCACTGAATATTCATTTTACCATCTCCAATCACTTCCTTGTACTTTCCAGGATATTACTTACGGTAGAAGGAACACCAACGGACAATCGTTTAGACTTTAACTGAAGGGCAGGATTTCTCATTCTGTTCTGAATTGGTTTGTTCAGTGTAATGAGAATGCCTCAAAACCATGCCATGATTATTGATGGTAATTAAATAACTGATAACGTTAGATTTAAAACAGAGAAGTTCTTCAAAGAAGCCTAAATGTAATAAATATTAAGTGAATACATTACAAAATGAATATGAAACCAAACAGTTTTCTTGTCCATAATTTTTATTATCCACCCCAACAAACATAATATTGATCAAATGTCTGCTTAAGTTTAGTCCAGTGTGCAATGTATACTTTTTGAATCAAAGACAAAGGAGAATACAAAATGCTTTTTCAATATTTTGCATATGGGAACTTGTTTTTAATTACAGTACATTATAATCAGTAACCAAAATTATAGGCCATATATAATTTAACTTTTTAAACTGCAAAATTTAAAAACTTGGATTAATCAGAGATTTCATATTCATCAATTTTTTTATCTATCTTTACAACCAAATAGAACTTAAACTTGGATTAGTAAATTAATTTCTTTTAATAATCCAAAAACCTAATAAATTAAATGTTGTAATGGCCCACGACAGTTCCATGAATTGCATGCAGATAGATTAAATGTAACAATGTAGCTATCAGAATCATTGCTTTGCATTCTACATTTTCATTGTTAGCATTGGCATACCGACGGAGAGTTTGGTAGAAGTTGTAACTTTAACCTATAAATTTTTTTTGTAGGGTTTGAATAATTTTTGAACTGTTTGTTTAGTTAATCGGTTTGTTTGTAAGGATACAACATTTTTTTTTTGGTTGAATGGCTTTGATCATTATAACCCCTCCCATTCCAAATTCCTACATACGCCTATGATACAGCAAGCAAACTGTTTTAGTAGAAATGACTTTTACAGTAATTTATAACTGAACTTGATAGCCTGATGAGCTGGTTATTAAGGATATCTTTTTTGTAGCCGACACTAATGAATATTCAAAAAGAATAACTTTTCAGCCATAACAGAGAAATAAAAGTAGTTTTAAGAATTGTGAAACATGCTTTTAATCAGCATTTTTTAATTCAACATGTTTTTTCAATCTGTAATGACATCAAATATGTTTGAAATTCACGTGAAATTAAGAAAAGAACATCATATAAATAAGATATCAGAATTTGCTTTGATATGAGGCATCTTATACATGCATTCCAATTAAAATCATGCCATCACGTGTAAACTTTGATCCAGAGATCTTAATTATCTTTGAAATCCTTCTGAATATCATCGCTTGGCATTAGCTGTGATTATATGTTCATTTGACACGACTTCAGATGATGTTCAGACTATCATTGTTAATTTATGCAAATGGATTTCAAAATTTTGAAATCGTTACAGCTATTAATTGCAGTAAAATTTCTGCTGCAATGACAATCAAGTTCTGAAAATAATCCAAGCCTTTAATATGCAGCATAAACAAATAAAATTAATAAAAAACAAAAAACAAAACAAAACACTAAAGCCTTCTTATTCCTTGAATCAAAATAACAAGTAAATCTGATTAGCAGGTTTCCGGAATCTGTTAATGAGATTTACTTGTCATTGTTCCGTAATAAAATTTCTCATGTTGTCATTAAGGGATGTTACTTTGTAGGACGATTTAATTGATGCGTACTTTCATCTTTTTAATTAAATTTCGAAGAAATCATTTATTTCTGACATTTTTCAAGTGACTATTAATAGAAATAACTTATTTAATATTAAATTCTAAATAACACTTTATTAATTGAATAAAAAGTATTAAAAAAAATAAAAAGCAAAAAAAAAGCAAATTTAACTTTATTTCAAAAGAAGGAATACGATATTTTTCTTAATATTTTCTTATTCTGACAATCAAGTTACTTATTCTGTTTTTGAATTGTTCAAAGTATAGATGGTATTATTTTTTTTTATGTGTATGTATGTGTTCTTTTCAAAGCCCATACTATTTACTAAGGTACATAAAAGACTCACGCTTGGAACATTATGGCTTTTAGGAATGTGTCGCTCACTGATGAGAATTTCTAAACGCGCCTCAACATCCAGCAGCTAGGAAACGATCAATAAAGGTAGTGGAATTCTGGGTAACTGCAAGGGATTTGCCATGCTCTGAGGCATTTGTTTCACAACAAAAATGAACACATTGAGATTTAAATATCAAAACATTGTAATTTCTTATCAAATCCCGTCATAAAAAGAATATTTTTCTGTTAGAAGATGGATTGCAGTAAGTTTAGAAATATATGTATAATTAAATTAAAGTTTAAAGATTGTCCATGAGTTCCTTCATTCTAATGAATTGCCCTAAAGTAAATTGCTTGTATTCTCAGATAACCTAAAAAAAAAATTCTTTAACAAACGAAATTACATTTGTATTATTAATACATATGGAGTTTTTGTAAAAGCACCAAGTAAAGACTTGATTTAAAATCTTTGTTTATTGTTATTTATTTTTGGGATAATTTGGCATAAACCTAAACAAGTGAATTTCTTCTTCAATACGTTATTATTAAAGGGAATTAAAATATCATAAAAATAAGTAACTACAAAAGAAAAATAGTCTGTTATTAGATCATTCGATGCATCTTTGAATTCACTATAAAGATTCACTGGGAGAATTTTGAAAAAAAAAAAGAAATCTAAAAACTGTAGGTATTCATAGGTTGGCATACATTTTAATATAAAAACTCAAAAATCCGGCCGAATTTTTCGGAAAAGTCGGAAATCTGACATCAGTATGAGAAGTCGCAAACCAGGAAGTTAAGAATTATTCTTGAAGGTATTAAATTATTACCATTTTGATTTTCCAGTTTCCCTACAATGTCGTTTAAAAATTGCTTAATTAGTAATGCTAAATTAAAAATCAAGTTGTATTTTTTTAAAAATTCTTTTTACATATAATAATAATTGTAATGATAGCTGTCACCATTCATTTAAGCAAGGAAAATTTATTTCAATTGATTTTCTAACACTTTTTCTGTACCTCAAATTTTAGAATTTAAGGTTTTTGTTACTCAGTAGTAAATTTGGACACCAGTTACTGGAATGACACTTCCAAATGGTGGCTGCTTTTCATTTTGGTTGAACATAGCTCCAGCTTCCCTATTTGCAGTGGGGTCGTATTGTAGTGACATCTACGATTACTAATGGAACATTCCCACCCCTGGCATTTCGAAATGGACCAACACGTGGTCCACTTCTCAAATCGTCAGGCGCCAAGATAAGTGCTCCATAAAAGCTTAAATTCTAGGGTATGGTATAGTGATTGTGCCATTCTACGATTCATGGCATGGAGATGCTGGTCTGATAATACTGGAAAACAATTAAATAGCATTTTCTACAAACTTTGAATTAGTTTAGATAAGAACTAAAAATATACTACAAACAGACATCTCTCTTGTTATACCTCTACAACAACAGAATCTTGCAAATAGATCTTGAATTGCTGTCACATTAAATGTCGAGTTTATAACTAAGTTATACCAAACAACCAAATTCTTAAAAAAAAATCTATTATTGTTAAAAGATAAAAATATTATTATTATTAAATAATTATAAAAATTATTTAAAAGTTGTGAAAAATTACTTTCACGTGTATTATTAAATTACATTATTAAATTAATTATTAAAGGAATTATTATTTTAATGTAACTTTGCAAAATATACTTGCATATACTATATAAATATAATTTAGGTATATAATTTAGATTACATAGATTTATCATGGCATACTCTTCTGAAATTACAACTGAAAGAAGAGTGAAAGATTTGTTGTATTTTGCAACTTCAAAAATGCACAAAATTTAAGCTTTAGTGAGACAGGCCGAATGTTTGAACTTAAAGCATTGAATGTTGATATTTATGATATGTTGGAACTATCCTAACATCACCATCCTCAATTATATTATTAGACACTACTTAAAAAAATTTAAATTGCTTTTTGAATTTTTAAGACGCTTAATAACTCCAGTAATGAAAGAGAACAAAAGCGTTCTACTATACCTGAAACTCTATCAATCTCAATATATAAAACTTATAATAAAAAACCGCAGAATTTTATCCAACGACAAATCATCATTTGACAGGCCTGTAAGTTAACAATATTTTGATTTTCAGTAAACTATCAATCAGGTTTTTTTTATTAGAAGGATAACATCCCGTGGCGTACCAACGCCTTTGGGGGCCCGGGGCGGGAGTTCCATTATTCAACAACCAAAAAAAAAAAAAAGGAAATGAGGCTGGTGGGGGCCCCCCTAGGCTTGCTTTACAACCAAAGAAAAAGGAAATGAGGCTGATTGGGGCCCCCTAAGCTTCCTTTACAACCTAAAAAAAAACGAAATCTTGCTTTTCCAACCAAAAAAAAAGGTAATAAGGCTGGTGGGGGCCCCCCTAGGCTAGTTGATGGGGCCCCTACCAAGCGGGGGCCCGGGGCGGACCGCCCCCCCCCCCCTTGGTACGCTACTGTTAACATCAACTGTACAATCTTGGTATTGTATGGAAACAAAACCTAAACAACAAAATATGGGTTCAGAAGGATCAACTGAAGACTACAGGACCTACTCAAAGCAGGATGAACCACTAGTCTGAACAGCCGCCATTTAAAAACATAATAATTTATCGAAAACTTCCTTTCTAGTTATTCTTTTACACAATCCTTTATTAGAATTCCTACTATGATAGATTACGAAATCTCTGAAAGTATTAAAAATTTCCTTTTCCGTAGAAGAAAAATGGATGTTAAAATTTTTTACAAAACTCAATATCTATATTTCCTGTCATCTAAAGCATGGAGTAAAAGAAAAATAAGATATTCATCAAAATTAAAAATTGTGAAGCTTTCATTTTCATTTTTTTTAAATTTGCTATTTCCGTACATAATATAGAATAACTCCCAAAGTAAAACAAAATATTGGAAAATAATTATTATAATAATCAAGTAATTAATTATCGTGATTTTAGTTATTGTATTGCCGGTACACACCGAAGTGCGCGCTTCGTAGCCGAAGCCTCCGTGTTCCAGGGAGCGCTAGTGTTCCCAAGATGGCGAACCCTTAGCAGACTCCCTAGAATTTCAAGGGAAAGATACTGGGGTGGTTTCCCGTGGCCTTCCCCAGGACGCCATTAAGGAATGACGTCAGACCGAAGAGAAAGTGAAGAAGAGGCTGGACAACACAGGAAAGGAAATTGAAACAACCAAGCCACTGCCGGGATTCGAACCCAGGTACTGGCGCACTGGCCGCCACGGCAGACCGCCGCCGAGACCGCACGGCCACGCCAGCACGGCTTTTAGTTATTACTTAATTCAATAATTAAATATAATTAAGAGGGTGAGAGAGCTCGATTCAATTAAAAAATTTGGATTCCTGCAATAAATATAAAAAAATATGTCGAAATCTGTCACATGATTCTAATTAAAAGTAACGTCTTTGCTTGGAAAATTTTTATTTTAAATTTTAAAATTTCAAGAGCATTTTTACTAAGAAGATGCGAGAATCTTCCTGCTCATATAGGAATCAAATGATTTTTCTTATAATGACTGTAGTTCCATCTTAGGAGAACTAACATTGCAATTGCATTAATCGATATTAGAGTAAATAATGCAAATAAAATTATTTGGTTTGTTATATAAACTTATAAATTTTAGGGGATTTCTAACCTTAATAATAAAGGTAAAAACTCAGTTCATGCGATAAGTCAATAATTTGCAAATAAATAAAAATAATTAGTAAAATAAAGTAAAATTAAAAAAAAAATTCACAGTTGTTTTCTCATCTTTTTACTTCATCAATGAAGGAAACTCAATAAGGAACTACAGGGTGGTGCATATAAAACCGGCCCCATTAGGCATTTCTTTTTGCATTGTATTATTATTTTGGAGTTGGATTTATGTGCGTACCTGTTCATCAGAAACTGATGTTAAAAGCTCATTTTAGCTGTTAATCTCAGAAATACATTTCATTGACATGAAATTTTGTTAATTTCCCAACTTCTCAATATTTTTAACCGTTGAACGATAAGCCTATATTGACCTATTGTGAAAAAAAACACAAAAAAAGGAATAACCTCATCTAATAATTATTGGTTTTATTTTTTTTCCTCATTTTCAATAAATTTTAATTCACATTTAGGGAAATAAATCATTTCTTTTAAAGAATTAAGAATGCCCCTCCGGTCGATTTGAAATGAATCAAGTCATGATCTCCACAACATGTTCCTCATGAGAAATCTAAATTGTATCAAAAACCTCCAAATGAGGTCTCAAGAAATATCGTATTTCATTATGATGTTCTGAAGAATAATCCAAACAATTTTAATGGAGTCAGATTTTGATGGGAGATGCCATTTAGACATTTCCTCGTATCAGATCGACTAATGCTGATCTTCTTAGCTATTTCTAATTTAGAAATATAACGAGGCCCAAGTGAAAAGTCAACAAATGATTGAAATCAATCAATTTTTGAAAACTCATCAACATTGAATTTGTAGAGAAACACTTTTAAGACCCAATCCCGAACCAACTGACATTGATTCTATATTTATTTCACTAAATCGATATACATCATTCAATTTTGATTGATGTTAATTTGTAAGTAACAGCATTAATCACATATCGGTGATCAACGTTTCGATGTCTAAAGACGATATTGCAAAAATAGCCTTACCTCAATTTGACATAATAAAAATTCATTTTTAACTGTTTCAAGAACCTATCAATACATCAGTTCACCTATAAATCAGTTCTATTTTTCCAAGGTTATAAGAAGAAGAATAAAATTTAGTACAGAAAATTCGTTTTTGTTGTTGTCCAATCTTCTTACCTAAATTGCTTGAGGAAATTTCTCTTCAGCTCCTAATGATGCTAATTCTAAAACTGTAAAAGTAACAAACAAGTAATATTGTTTTAACAAGTAACAAGTTTTTCTGGAGGTGCCATTCCCATGCTTACTTATAAGTAATATTGCAGTTTGAAAGAATTTCAGTAAGGACAGCTCTAGGATTTGAGGTAAGTGTTTACATTAATTTTGGATAATTGATAATTAGTATATTAAACAACTAACTGTTTGGAAAAAGTTCGGAATAAAAAAATAGAAAAAAAATTACATTTTAAAATTTTTTTGAAAAAAATATCAATTAAAATATCAGTTAAAGAAAATATCAGTATTGTTTTAACTGATATTTTTTTCAGGAAATTTTTAAAATGTACAATACTCATTTCAAATAAATAATTCAATGTAATACACTTTAATTTTATAATGTAAATACATAGTAAGTATTTTTCCCCCTTACATTTCAGCGTTCTTATCCATCGAAAATTTAAGGTACATAATGCACTATCTTCTGCCAAATGTATTACTTGGATGGCATTGGATAAACTTACTAAGTACTTAAGAGGCTAGGATGTTTATTAGATAAAAGAAAATATTGACGTTGTTTTATCTAGAAAGGTTGTAGATATGTGAAAGACATCTACAAACTTTTACATCAGGACACTTTTTCTTATATCTAAATCGATTCAATCAATTCTGCTTGATAAATAATACATATCAATCAATATACGATTCGATAAATCGTTATGTGGCTTACTGGAATTGTCGAAACTTTAATTTCTGTGAACAGAAATAGTCAAAAATAGACAGTCAAAATAGATAGTATAAAACTCGAAAATTATTTATTCCAATTTTCAAAAAAAATTATGAAACTTAGTTACCAAAAATTTATTGAGAAAAATTACATACGTAAAAAACAAAACAGATAAATATTTTAAGCATTTTAAGCTTTGCTCCTTTATTTTAATATAAATTGAGCTCCTAATAATGATTCATAATCGAAAAAACGAATAATTTATTTTTAGTATCTGATCACCTTGATTTACTGTGGTTTTTTACTTTTTTCATTTCTTTTGCCATTTGTTCCCAAACTGTGAGCAAATGCTAAGGTCTATACATTTTATGAAAATATTTTATTAAAATACCGATATTTACTTTCTGCAAAATTTCTTTTTCCAAACAGTATTTGTTCAGATTAATTCTTATTTTTAACTGACTAAAAGATAGGAAATTTATTTTGAAAATTTATGGTTCATTTCTCACTATTTCCAATAGCACTTATCTTTACATTTAACATCTTTCTACCAGAAAACTTCTTACATGGGGATTTTTTGAAATGAAGTGAAATCGAATGTTATGAGTGCTTATTTGGATTCTTTATATTTTTGAAATGAAAGATATTACTTCCTTAAAGCTGTACTTAATTGAAATATTTTCTGTAGCATGCATGAATCAGCTTTAACCACTTAAAAGTCCTCTAGCAATCTTGCCTAAAGAAACATGGAGTGCTATTGAAAAGGAATTTTTTTTGGCCGAATTCTCCTTGCAGCTATTGTGCGAATGGAATGATCTATTCAGAAACCAAGAGAGATAGAGAAACGTGTAATTCAAAATCCATTCTGTCGTTTTCGTAGGTTCGCGATTGCAGTGTCAGAGAACATGGGATTGCTGACGATGGTTAAAGAGCTTAGACATAAAAGCCCTCGCAATTTATTAGACAGTAAAAATCAATGCAGGATTGCTTTACTGATTCATAACAACAGTAATAATTATGGAACAATAGTAGCTTTACATTCATTACTTATTTAATTTAAAAAATTCCATTGACTGATTGCAAAAGGTCTTTGCTATAATAATGCAAACGTATCTTGGTCATTTTTTCTCTTTATTTCCTGTTAATCATTAATAATCATACAAAGTATGGTAGTTTTTATGAAACATCTCTTTCCAGATAATCTCGTGGCTTCTCAAGATCGAGACCCTGAAGTAAAGGTCAGAGCTGTTTGCTGTTTGCTGATGAAAGAGCGGCTTCACTTGTATCGCGTGATGTTCACCTTTTCTGCAATACTACATCTGAACCATCGCAGAAAAATGGCATTGCCCACTATGTTATAAGTTTTTAAAGCAAGATCCTTTGTAAATTGCAATTAAATGCCATTTAACTTTCTAAAGAGGGCCTCAGAAACAGTAAAGAGAATTCACATCTCAAAAATATTCTAGGAAAGTCCAACTCTAATATGATGATGCTTCATAAAGGCTGATAACTAATTACATGATTCCCTGATCAATTATAAAGATACAAAAATCATGCACAAAGGTTATGTAATCTTTGCATTCTTGTCATTAATAAATGACTTACGATTCTAATCTGTTATAGAAACCTAGTTTCCTCAACATTACCCCCGTTGGGTAATGCAATACGCGAGAAGAAGCTGATTTGGTTTTAACTTTTCTAATAATAAATCTTTGCAAAAGAACATTTTTCTTACTAGCTTTGGATAAGAAACGGGGATTCTATCTGTTTCTCCATTAATCTTCTGAGAATTAACTGCAGATGACCAGTCAACATTTTCTAACGGTTGATCTTTTCACATTAGGATCAGTCGCATCTGCCTCAAGAATTGTTAAACTATACGTTATTGACATTTCCAGATGCTTCAGAACTATTGTCATTCAGGGAAAATAAACTATATTGTCAACTTAAGTCAAATTCAGATACGTTTGATATGGCGGGGTAAACTTTAAGCAAAATCTTTAATAACAAATATAACGGATAATATCTCTAAATCTAATTTTACATATACATATGGCATAACAATATATGGCTTCAGAGTCAGCACAATGATTAAGATAATACCTTGATAATTCAATCAAAGCTAATTTATAATTATTTTTTCAAGATAAATCTAAAGATCAAAAATTGAACAAGATTAATAAAAAGTTGAAGATCGTCACACTTTTTTTGAAATAGTTAATCGTTAATCCCAAACTAACTTATTTAACAGTTTGTATTGAAACTCTACTAAATTATCCTACTTGTTGAATAATGTGTAATTTGATATCAATTCTGATATTAATGTAATTTCACGCTAAAGTGATTCGATATTCTTTGCTCACAGCAATGTAATTGGAGCCTGTTCATTATTTCATTACTTAGATTATTTTGTTGTTTTTTCCTGTTGTTTAATTCATGTTTATTTTAGTATACCGTATATTGGTATTTATTTTTGAAAATGTTAGTAATTATAAATGGAACTTTATATGTAATTCGTAGGTTAATATTAATTCACCTGGTGTCTACCACTGTATATCCATTGTTCAAAAAGTTCATCCATTGACAGAAATATTAATCATAGCTCAAACTGAGCTTGTTTTTATTCTGTCGAATTCACCACAAGAATCGAATCTTTTTATGGCAATCTGATTCACATTGATTTGACGCTGACCGTCAATTTATATGAAGGATTTCAAAGTCGTTTCCAATCTCTGATACATTTTTGTTTCTGACACATTTCAGCTGATATCAGTGTGAATTCTCAAGGCTTTATTCCATATATCCACAAATACTGACTATCAAAAGTTAAGCATGGATTACGAAAAGTACATTGCAACTAATAATCATTCTCATTTTATTCCAGTTATTAAATAGCAATATTTACATTTGATATTACTGTAACATGGAAATTAAGCAACACAGAAACACTTAAATATTCGGAATTTATGGATTTTTTTCCAAGATGGATCTATATAAAATGCAGGTATTCTACAATGCTCTATCATTTCTATTTTTATTCTGAAATCTAGCAAGTGGTAAGATATTTTCATTAGATGAAACGTTAGATGTCTACCAAACAACTAAGGCAGTAGGCAGATTTTCGCTCTTCACTATCTTAATGCTATGATAACAATTTGAAATAATTAAATAGTTTTCATATATTCCATGACTCAGATCAACAGACAACATTTGCATCTAGACGGCACTCTCTTCAAACTAAGACATTAAGTTTAAAAGAGGATTTCAAAATTGTTTACAAAATAATGTATGTATGTTTACTAGAATAATGTATGTCAATGAACGGCTTAGCTTCCAATCTAAAAGGGATCTCAATCCTATAAAAGCCGCTATTAGAGGAATTCTTGCTGTTCTAAAGCCACTATCTAAATTACACAATACCAGTAAAAGTAGTTGATTAGTTTACTATATTTGTTTCTGATTGTATATTTTGTATTGTACCTCATTTAATTTTTTTTGCTGCGTATCTTAATTTGGTCTAAATTCCTAAGTATTTTACCTTGCAAAACTGAAATAAATTGGTTTACATAGTTTTCGAGAACTGGTCTTTTTTTTTTTTTTTTACTTCGATAGTTTTGCAGTACTTCATATATTCATTAATCTATGTTTATGTCTATTATGTCCATAATAGCAAATTTCATTGCGATATTGATAAATTATAATAATTGTGACTCTTATTAATTAAGTACATTGCAACAATGTACATAGACTCTCAAGTTTATTAATAACCCTACAAATACTGATAAAAAAATTTCAGATTGAATGTGGGAAATTAATTGAATTCTGGAGGGCACATCTGTGATTTATTAGGGTTTTTTTTTTTTTTCCTTCTCATCGCCGAAAGTAATTGTTAAATATTTAAGATATTTGTTCAACTTAGTTGAAGCTGAATTATAAAAGAGCAAGTATTCATCCATATATATTGAATTTAGGAATGTTTCTTCAGGCACGAAATTTAATTTACTTCTCAAATAAACCAACTTCAATAGGATGAATTCCCATGCTTGCTTAATGCTTAGTGATGAAAAGAATAAGAATCGATTTGAAATCTATTTTCTTTTCCTGCTTAAGCGAATTTTTTGTCTTAAATTAATCTTATGTCATTCCCGTTAAATCAATATTTCAAACAAACATTTCGAATTACTTAGCTCAAATCTTTGAAACCAAATCAAGCTTTACTTTGTACTCAAAAATTCAAGATAAATGATATTTTACAGAAGAGCATTAAGAAATAATAGTTATATTTGAAGTTGATGCTTGTAAAAAAAAGATTAAAATTAGTAAAAATATTGGTAATGAATGTATTGTCACTTTTTCAAGTTTTTAGAAAAAGTGTTGTTTACACAAAATGATAGTGAACTGCTAACCTGAATCATGTTCTGCTTTCATATAGATTAGAAAAAAATAGCACTAAAAATGTTTATTAATGATGGTATAAAACTAATAACTTGTAAGAACTGCGTAGAAAATAATTTGTTGAATTTTTGTTCGATTTACCAAATAAATATTAGAAAGAATATCTTGGTCCCAATAGTTGAAATTAAACATTTTTTTTTCCTGTTCAATGAAAGGAAGTAAATGAACGATGTCTATATTACTTCTAGATTTATGTTGGTTTGAAATTAAAAATTCTTCAAAATCTAACAACATTAATTAATGTAAATTAATTAGTTGTCTTAAGTTCCAGAACTTAACCACGTATTGCCCAATTTAGTATTATGAGGAAAATACGGAATGCCGCTAAGGGGGAATCGATTTTCACCAAAATTATGTTTAATGGATTTACTGAGATTCTCAAATATAATACAGCTCTTTATTGGTCAATTTCCAGTATTTCAGTAAAGTCATTCTAAACAAAAGTGTCATTTTGGCAGCATCGTTCACGTTACGTTAAGTGTGGTTTTGTCTGAAGTCTCCTGAATCCAATTTTGGATTTAAAGTAAAAAAAATATACCCAGAAATTTAAAAAAGATTTTTTTCATTTCGAATTCATCAAAACTTTGGATCCTAGTGATCATAAAATGTGGTAGTTCTTTTTAAAATAAAATTTCACCATGTTGTTTTTATGGTTCTCAGAAGTTTTAAATCGGTTTTATGAGCTTTGAAATGGCAAACAGATTTACTGCAAAGAATAATTGATTTCTACATCAAAGAGCATTGACTTTAAATATAAATCAATATTTTCACTTAAAAACTAAAGATGTTTAATACAATATTCTTGATATACTTTACGCTTTCATTTAAAGATTCATAAAAATTAACTTTCTTTCCAGTATATTTAAATCACTTATTAGTCATAGAAACCCAAATTGTAAATTAAACTCTTTTAAGCTTCTTTCTTAAATAGCTTCTATTATAGAAATTCAACAACAAGCACCAATACGACCATTCAATGCTTTTATGTTCTATCTCATTATTAAATGAGAATTCCATTTTAGTTATTATTTTTATTCTCAAATTATCTTCCAAAAAGATCATTATTTAAAAACAATTTAATCTGAATCCTTGAATATAATTTTAGATAAAAATAAATAAGATACCATTAATTCTAACACAGTAAGGTTTAACTATGCTAAGTATTATGATACGTTTCCCACTATAAAAATAGAGTTCTTCGCTTTTTCATTTTCATTTGTCTCTATTTTCACATTGGTCGAGATATTTATTATGGATCAATCAATTACATTATGCAAGGAACGTTGGAGTAATATTATTCGTTATTACTATAAAATCAGCCTTTGTAGGATATGTTCTGTCTTGAGGACAAATACCTTTTTGAGTGCCACAGTAATTACTAACCTATTATCAGCAGTTCCATTTATCGGTTCAACTTTAATTCAATGGATATTTGGAGGATTCGCAGTTGATTTCTGTAATTACCCACTTTTTCTCATTTCATTTTATTTTACCATTGATTATTGCACCTTTAGCAATAATTCATCTTTTTTTTCTTCATCAGAATGGTTCAAGTAACCCTTCTGGAATTAACAGAAATTCTGACAAAAATCCCCTTTCAGTCCTTCTTTTCCCTTAAAGATTTTTTAGGAATTTTAAGTGTACTATTTTTCTTTAGAATTATTTCATCCATATTTCCTTACTCTCTAGCTGATCCAGAAAATTTCACTCCTGCTAATCCTTAAGTAACTTCAATTCATTAATAAACTTCAATTCATATTCAATCTGAATGATATTTCTTATTTGCTTAACCCATTTTACGATTCATTCCTAATAAATTAGAAGGAGTAATTGTTCTTCTTATATCTATTCTGATTCTTATAATATTTCAATTTTCCCAAACAAATAAGTTTAAAAAGAAAAGCTACAAAAGATGGGTTTAACGTGCTGTCAAATCTATTTGGAGATGACTGTTAGGCCCAACATTCATTTTTATCGAGGGGGCTTGCATGAGCTGAAGATCCAGTAGAATGGTGAAACAGCTGTACTCTAGTCCCCCTCATAAAAATGAATCTGAAAGGCATTTTGTTTGTTTATTCTGTGTTGGGCCTAACAGTCATCTCCAAATAAGTTTAAAAGCATCACCATTACCCTTTAGCCCAAATTACATTCTGAATGCTTAACAACTGTGCTTATTCTTGAATTGGAGCACGAACAATACAACAATCATATGAAATAACTGGCCACATTTTTACTGTAATATATTTTCTTTGGTATATTTTTATTCATATTTCTCTAAAAATTTTGACAAGAAAGAATCAAATTCATATCTTGATATTTAATTAATATCAAGAAAGAATATTCTTGTAAATAGAGCTTAAATCTACCGCATCCTCTGCCGCCTTGATAATTGTATTGAACATCTTTTAATCCTTAAAGTTAAAATATTTATCTTAATTAGCTTTTTAAATCTTTTCTTCTCACATCGGATTAATCCGAAGATCCTGATCCTTTCTTACTAAAAATTTTATCCTTTAACCAAAAATAGAAACGGATCTGGCTCACACCGGTCTGAACTCAGATCGTGTAAATCTCGACCACTTTCTGTTCCAAGAAGGAATTCTACTCCATCATAGCGATCACAACCATTATTGTCGATATGAACTCTGAAATAAGATTACGCTGTTATCCCTACAGTAATTTAATCAATTAATCGAAACTTTAGATCTTAATTAATTTTCAACTTACCGCCCCAGTAAAATTAACATTTATCTTAAATTTTCCTCTCCTTCATGATGAATTTATAATAAAACTTGATAGGGTCTTCTTGTCTTTTGATTATACTTTAGCATCTTCACTAAAATTCAATATTTAAAGCTAAAAAAGCTAATAATTCTGGATCTCAGCACAAGACAATGTGGCCAATAAAACATATGTTTGGAAAAAAAATTCTTATAATAGTTTGAAATCCCTTTAACTTCAAAATTTCAGTCAAAAATATTGATAGTTTTGGAAACGGTGATGTATAGTATACTAATATTAACAACATACTGTAGGATAATAAATTTATAAAGTAATAATAACGTATCTTTGTCAAGTTGTGTATTATCTTTATCTTGCGTGGAGGGAAGAATTATGATTTTTTACATATGATTTCAATAGATTTTCTTTCATTTTATGCGCGATTGTGTCGTTCATATTATTGCTTGATTAATTAAAATGCATCTATCTAAATTAGGTAGAAATGAAAATATAAAGTGATATCGAACGTGTGTTAGGAATAACCTTGTCATAGCCCCTCTAGATTCCAATACACCCGTTGAAAACAAGTGCAATGGAGCGATCCAAGTGATTAGTGATTCTAGCAACCACATTTATGGATCCATTCGATGTAACAGGCGTCCTGTGATTCTATTTTATTCGCAATTTATAAAATTCACTCTCTCTCTCTCTTTACTTCACTTGTTTTTCTTTAGTAGATTTATTATAGATATCATGTAATATCTGAATGTAAATAAGAAAATTTAAGATTTTTCTAGATTTTCTTAAATTTAAGATTAAATTATTTTCTATTTCAGGATTCACTTTAGGCAATAATTGGTATTAGAGCAATGCAATATATGTAATGATAGGGAAGCTGCTTCAGTTTTTTTTTTAATCGTTAGCTAAATATAGGTTTCTTCCGGTTTAATTAAATTGCAAAAATATCTGCTCTCCTACGGAATAGCTTGGTTAAACTTTAAATTATATGCAGAAATAATTTATTTTTCAAAAATAGTTCCATCGCGTCCCTAATCATCTTTACGATGGTCAGAATTAATTAAAATAAATTTTACAAAGTATGAACTACAATTTAACGTGTGTCGAATTAACCATAAAAGTTAAAAGATAAAAAAAGCACACATGAATTAAAACTTTAAAAAATATTCTAAAAATTAAAGTTAAAAGACGTGAACCAGTTTTCGATCTCCATTCATGTCTGTTTGTGTGTTTCCTGAACAGTCTTTTATCTTTTAATTACTACAAAGCATAATTGTTTGTTTTATTGATTACAATATTTCATTTATTAGAGAGAATAAATTCAAATAAAATATTCTTTTCAAATAAATTAACAGTAAATTTTGCACATTTATTGCAAAAGGACCAGTAGCTGATTGGCGAAGAGCTGAACGAAATGTTAAATGTTCATGCATCAAACCCCGGAAGCGGTCAGAAATTTTATCGAGTTGAATTCAGCTTACATCAGGCCGTCGATCCATCAACTCTAAACTTAAACGTAGCTGTTGCAAAATAATTACACCATTTGTAAATCGCTTACAGAATTAAAATTAGGAAACTTTGCTTTCTTTTTGGAAAAGAAAGGCTTTAATACTTAAATCTGTGGTAGTAAATTTCACTCTATATAGAAATTCCTTGGATAAGCCACTTACATTTGTATTTGAGAGAGCTATAAATTGTTAATTAAGAATTGTTACCCGACAAAAGCTCAATGGTTAGGTTGTTATCCTGTTAGATGTTATCCTGTTATATGCCTAAGTTTCACTTCGATCTCTGGGAATTGGTGTGTGTTTTCCTTTCTTTTTTATGTTTTCCTGTTTATTCATTGAGGGTGAGAAAATCACCTGTTGGATGTTTCTCTTTTTCCTTCCTCAATCCTCCTCCCTAATTCCTTGTTTTTCGCACTTTCCCCTAGAGGATAGGTCAGTGAGGGGAGAATCAACCGACAAATCTCTGCATCTCAAGAAGATGCAGGAAGATATAAAAAGCAAAGATTTATTCAGTGGACTACAAAGACAGGCAAAATAAAATAAAGAACATTATCTTTAATATTTTCTGTTTTATTCTGTCTGTAAACTTTATTAAATTTCATGAATTTTAATATTTATGCACAGATAATTTGATCAATAAAGTTTGATATAAATATGAAATAAAACCATAAAGCCTCTTTTTTTTAACATATTTTTTTTTATTTCACATAATATTCTATTTTATCTTTTAATTTCTGATTAAGTTGGAGTTTTTGAAAGCGATAATACTTGAAATTAGTATAAAATAATATTAATCAATTAATCAAAATATTAAATTACATTTATTTACATGCATTTTTTTTAAGAACTAAATATCAAAGGAATATTGAATAACTTCAGGTTCGGTGTAGCTATTTTTAAATACAGTTTTCACTCCTAAAAAACGAACCTGATGCAAATTCCTCCCAAATCATAAATTCCCTTAGTTTACATGTTACCAGCACTATCTTAATATAATTAATATGAAGAGGCTTCTGCTACTAAACATACGTATAATTCTGTAATGAAAGTCGTCTGTGAATTACAGACATTACCTAAATATGAGCTTTACTAAATCATTTCGACTGGCTGCAACATTTATTATCTGCAGAAGTTTCCTTCTTCCCAGAAAATTCTTCTTTCTGTTAATTTCTGAAGAGACTGAGTATACGTTTTGAAATATATGTGAGGTATACATTTCAAAAATATAAAAATAAGAAAATAAAATTTTAAAAAATTATTACGTTTTCAATCTCCGTTGATAAATTTTAACTTTTCAACGTTAAAATTCTCGTTTGTTTGTTTGTTTGTTTTATTTTAAATTTAACTTTATTTTCTTAGTTTTTGTCCTTTAATGATTATAATATTTCAAAGAAAGTTTTGAATTAATTTTATTTTCAACTTTCTCTAGTTGTTGAAATTGAAGTTTAATATAAATTAATACGAAACAATTATATCCCTTCCTAATGAAGCTGAAACTGTTTACAACAGGTACAAAATACTTCAACAAACATTGAAATTGAACAATAACTATTTTTATTACTGCAAAGCATTTTAAAATTGAATTTTTCAGTTACTTCATAATTTTTCTTCTGCATAAACATAACAGGACAACATAGCAAGAACATAACAAATGACAACTCATGACAGAAATAGAAAATATTTATTTATTGTTTTTCAAATTTTTAAGTCAAAGACCATCTTTAAGGAAATCCAACACTTTTACTTTTATCAAATATATTATTTCTCTTTTTTAATTTAAATTTACAAAAAAAGTGAAAAAAAAAACGTTTCTATTTGAATCGTTGTTCTTCTGAATATCTTGTTAAAAATATTTTTTTTAATTCTTTTAAAGTTTCAAAAGATATTATTCTACGAAAAAAATTCTAATACATTTGAAGAAATTCATGTAAGAGTAAATTACAAGACAAATTTTCGTAATTAATAAGCTTAAATCCATATTTTCTACCGTTCTTCATCAACATCCTCTTCATCCTCTACATTCTTGGTTAATCGCCATTTTCCTGTATTTTGGCCTTTCGGTTATATTCACAACCAAATTTAAATTCCGCTTTCTTTTAACCATAGAATGTTCTCTGGGTTTTAATTCTTTGCAATTGAGCGCCAATCACGCGAATTGTTTCAACTTTGCATTTCTTTTCTCCTCGCATCTATTTCCGCATTCTCGCATCATTCCCTGCACCTCATCTTTGAACGATCGCGTCTCCATCTTTCAAGCTCACATAATTCAATGGGCAAATGTGCTGCACTGCTTCTGACAATTTCTAAACGTTAAGTGAAAACTCCAACCGATAAAATCCTTACCTGAAACGTTCTCTGCTGACTCCCTTTCCGTCTGTCAATTCCGAGCTGTCCCCAATCCAATCGGCAACAATCCAGGATGGCAAGACTCCTAGGAGCGTCTGTTCCTGTGAGCGAAGGCAGCCATGATAGACGGTGAGAGTACGTTCAACCAACTGCGCGGACGCGGCGCTTTGCCGGGGGTGGCAACATGGACGACTAAAGCCCAAAGGATGCGCCAATGTCTGCTATTCGAGAGAGACCGTCCGAACACAAAATTAGTATTTGGAAATAAAAATACAGATTTTGAAAGCATTTCACACTACATGTAGAACTTGTGCTATTTAAATTTTAAATTTTAAAAGAGCAATATATTTCATTTTTTTATAAATAATGTACCTTCTGAATAAAATCAGATATTAAAAATTGTCATTCACAAAATAAAAATTAAAAAAGAAATTCATAGCTAATTTTTTAGTATTTGTAAAACTAAAAAATGCAACTGACTGATACAAAAAGTATTACTTCAACAATAAGAGCTAAAGTTGGATGAAACTCATGCACAGAACATTAAGTATATCTACTCACCATAATTTAATTGCAAAAAGAATAACATCTTTCTCTACATTTAAGACATCATGTTTGGAAAACGAGACACTAATAGTAACTGTTACTGATTGATTTTATAATCACACTTATAATAAAAGGCACCTATACCGTTCCGGCATGGCCGAGTGGTCTAGATGGCGGTCTGTCGTGTGGCCGGTGTGTCGGAACCTGGGTTCGAATCCCGGTGTTGGCAAGGCTATTTCTTTCTTCTTCTGTGTTTCCTGGGACTTACTATCTCAGGGTTATCCTGGACGGGATGTGAATCTCGTTCCCCCCTTCTTGGCCAACTTCGATGAAAGGAAGGAAAAGGCACCTTATTATCCTTTAGAGATTTAAGAATACAAAATGTAATTTTTGAAGCAATTACGAATTGCTCCAGACCTAGCTATTCTATGATATCCAATCATTTCATATGTAAGATTTACGTGTATATATAGTGTTACACAATTTCTACAGGAAATGAGTAAATGCTGCCCTGCCGTAACTTGATTAGTTTAAGCTGTTGATGAAAGATACTGAGTTGGAAGAATAATTATCGAAATTTAACAACTGTATCGGCAGTCTGAGAAAGTGACCATAATCAAATTGTTGGACTATGAGAAGCCGAATGATTCATCTAATATTCCAGCTCATGTGCGAATTTTATGTTAGATATACACTATTGTGTCACGCGTAATTGGAAGAATGAGGATCAGCAACTTGCTTGTTTCAGCATATCCATTACTGTCAATTTCCAGAAGATATTCACTTCTGCCTCCAGGAACTTGACAGAATTCAGACACACCATGGAAAGAGGATGGATTCAATCGCCAATCGCGAATACTAATATCTATGAGAATCTCTATTTGGATGTTAGATAATAGATCTTACTAGTACAGTAGTTTGAAATCTCAGCGATGAGTTAAAGGTGCTGTACGATTTTTTTGCAGTGGTAGAACTGATAAGTAACCTAAATGACATATTAAAAAATTATTAAGTGGTACTGTGGGCGGCATTCCCAGTGTCACATTAGCTGCCCGATGCTTCCCCGCATGCCCCACGTTTGAATGGAAGTTTACCCATCGCCGAGCGATGCAGGAAAGCATTGTGACTACTTCGCAATGTGACATTGGAAATGTACCTGACAGTACAATCCCAAGGACGTATCTAAATGTAACCCATACTCTACAGCAGTCGACAGAACTTGCCACCCACCGAGAATACTTGGGATATGGTAAGCAACTCTCTGCTACTTTCCAAAAGAAGCAAATACAGGGCGTGTTGGTCATCCCTTCGGACATTTTAACATCTCATCACGAAGCTCCAAAAAAAATCCTTGTTTAAATCAAGAACCACGATGGCTTTAACTGCATATAAAATAAGTTATTCTTGTCCTCTTAAATTAAATGATTTCATTGAGTGGAATCTACCTTACCATCTCTGTCTAAGCAGATGTCAAAGCTTCATTGTAGTATCAGAACAGAGTACCATGCATTTTAGCCTTTTTATGTTTTTTTTTTTTGTTTTTTTTTGTTGTTAAATTACTAACGTTTTCAGCCAAATATTTCTTAAGCATTTCGAGTACTGTATTTGGAGATAATAAACCTCGCAGAATCTTAAACAAAAAACATTTCTAAAATGTTTTTAAAATTCATTAAAATAATAACAATATCGAACATTATCCATCCATATGAAATTCCTAAAATGCATTTGTATGAAATTTATCTGTAAAAAATGGTCCCAGAGTAATGGTCCCAGAGTTTATAATTTTCCAACAGAAAATACTGCTTTTGGAAAATTATAAAATCCTGGGAAATCCTGTTTTCGATTTTCTTAATGCGGACTTTATTTCATGTACTACTTGTTATTTTTAATTTAATTAATAAATAGAGTTTTTTTTAAGTGATTATAATTATGTACTTCAAAATTGATTTTAAGTAAGGCCATCAGTTATACCATTTTTATTTTCATAGATTATCGCTGTAGCCCTGCTTTAAATCATTTGGAATCATTTGCTCAAACTTAATTTTGTACATTTTATAAATTTGTGTAATTTATTAATGCAACTTTCGAATTACATTTCAGTGAAACTTTTTTTTAATCTCCCAACAACGGTCTTTTTAAATTTGTTTTTTGTTTTTATATTTGTAGTCCGCAGAAGAAAATCGTTACAGGTTTTCGAAACTTGTAATTTGTTTTAATTATTTATTTTCTTATTAAATCAGGTTTCTAATGTTTTGTGCAAACGGTCGCTTTATATTTATTACAGTTGCACGTTAAATTCCACATTAATTCAAACAACAATTTTACTTAAATATTATTAAACATAAATTATATTTTCTTAACTTATTTTCATAAAACATAAATTTTAACTTATTTTATAAACACGAATTTATATTTTTTTATAAAACATGAATTTTAAATTTTAAAAAAAAAACAAAAAGAAAGAAAAAGAAAAAACTTCAAAGCCATTTTTTTTTTACATTTAAACAGTAAAGAAAGAGTTAACATTTTTAAAGTGTTTAGGCTCTCCTTCGCTGATTTATTTTTTTCGCCGATTACAGCTATCACCCCTCTAATCTTCCTTTTATAATTCAAATTATTTAAATATAGCTTATAATTCGACTTCTTCAGTTTTTATTAACTTAATAATTTAATAGGATGTGTAGCTTAAGAAAGATACTAACAAGGTCACTTTCACTGCAAAACATGACAATACTGCCAGAAAGCCAACATTACGGGTTCGATTTTAATATTTATCTTTAAGATATCAGATACTGTATTTGAATAATCTTGGACGTAAAGCAGTGTGGTTATTTTTTTTTTTTTTTTTTTTTTTAGAATAAATTTATTTATTATTTGATATATTGCATTCTCTTAATATCTCAATGATGAAGCCTCTCATCGAAATGAGAACTAAGGATATTATTATCTACATATATAAGAAGAAAAGTCCTGACTCACTCACTCACTCACTCACTGACTCATCAACGCCCAGCCCAAACCCTTGAACCTAGAAAGCTGAAATGTTGTACAGAGGTTCCCTTTATGATGTAGACAAGGAATAAGGCCGGATTTTTCGAAAATCCCACTGGATAGGGAATAAAGAGGATTTATATTTTCGCTTTAAAGTCACCTATCGATATATAGATGTGTGGTGCCAACCCGCAATATATCTGAGTTAACCGGAGAAGGCCACAATTTGCTAAATAAATAATTTCCTAAATAAATAAAGCGAAGCGACGGTACCCGGCTAGTGAGTAAATAAATGTATAATATTTATGGTCCTGTATGGATAAAGAAAACTAAAATTACAGAATTAATGAAAAAGGTTCAACGAAAAATGCTTAATACACAATTACAATACAATACTTATTACTGGATAATACACTGTTCAAAATTAGAACTATTGTATTTTACTAAATATACGATCAACTATTAATTGAAGTAGTAGGCACTGAGCATACAACGCTTTGGATATATTTTGAAGACTCGGACGGAGTGGCGGAGACCAAAAGAAATTGAATAAGTTGGATCATAAATAAGCGATATAGAAAATTTTACAAAAATCCTTTCAGTCTTTTTTACTTAATGCTGGTACAGACAAGCAAATGACATAGTTACAGGCTTCGCGTGTTCAGTGAACTAGCCTGCTTTAAAACAATAAGAATGTTCAAAAACATTGAAGTTGTAATTTCGTAATAATGTTGTATTGAAGTACTAATGATGTAAACTTATCTTTGTAATGAACTAGCAATTTAGTAATAATGATGTAGGGGAGATCCGTGTATTATGGACCCCCTAAGCAAGAATGCTCATAAACCTTAAATTATTAACATAAAAAGATTTGATTTGTTGGCTGCTCATAACAATTGTATAGCTACATGGTTCAAACGTGATAAAGTTCTCTGGTAACTATTAATAATTGCAGGAAATATTTTTTTTTTTTATTTTCGTGTCGGTGGTCCATATTACACATACGTTCGTGTAATATCGACCGAGTAAACCAAAAGCAAAACATAACAAGAAATTAATTAAAGTAATTTTTACAAGCAAGCTTTCATTATAATGCATTAAACAATAGTCATACTGTAGTCATGTGAAGTTTCACGATTTTATTTGGATTGGTTTATGAGATATGGTGATTTTAAAATTTGCCCCTCTTTACCCCCCTTATGTGTCGAATTTTGAAAAATTTAAATCATAAAAATTGTACGACTTGAATTACATTAAGCAAGCCCTAATTTGTGCTTTTCGTTTAATATATTAAAAAAACAAGCTTCAGGCTCATAGTAATATGCTTATAGTCTAACACATTTATTTGACGATCACGTTTGCGCGGGAATCACGGAAATTACGAGATTTGGCCGTTAGCCTCTTCAGCAGGTCTCAAGAAATTTAGTATTTTTAATGTCTTGTCACTAGGAAAATGCTACATAATGAATTTATTGTTTGTTTATTGACTGATTTCAAGTTATTAATACTATATTAAAATGTAGTAAAAGTCTCATGCATTTCCCCGTATTATAATTCATTTAAATGTTTCAATATTTTGTGAGAAGACATGGATAGAGACTATTCTCGCGTAAATTACGTGAAATCACGAAAATACGAGATCGTCAATTTCCATGAGTTTGATAATAGCAACCAGTGGTCCGTATTACACTACAGTGCACGGTTCATATTACACGCATGGACGGAGCAACGTTGTTTCCAAGCACATATCGCTATGCAAAATGGCGCGCATAAAACACATGTCTGGATTGTGAAGAAAATAAGTACATTTGCTACTATTAACTTGAAAATTATATTAAAATTATCTAACAGCAGAAAATAATACATTGATTCTAACATACCTGTTACATCCATGATCATATAAAACGGTATTAATTTTAACGTGTGTGTCTTCTAAATTAATGGGATGAAATTGAGGCCACCCCACTGTCAATTATAGAACAAAATTTATAAACTAAATTAAACTAAAGTTTATAAATTTAGTTCTATAATTGACAGTGTGGTGGCCTCCATTTCATCCCATTAATCATATAAAACGGAAAACCCAAATTCGTCCAAATGAAGGCACACATTTAAAAGTTTTCTCCTGCTTTGGATAACAATAATATTCATTAAAGGCAATGGGATGGTTCTGCCAACTAGTGGTGAACACATAAATTTCAACAAAGTCCGTATTACACGATGATCCATAATACACGGATCTCCCCTATTACCTTCCCTTTGTTTTATAACAAAAAATGTAATGTATCACTTTATAAAATTCTTATTGTTGTTATAAACTTCTCTTTCATCCATTACATTGAAGTTGTAATTTTGTAGTAATGCGGTATTAACACATCACCTCCATTGTATTAATGATGTATTACCTTCCCTTTATTTTTTAACAAAAAATGTAATGTATCCCTTTATAAAATTCTATCATTTGTAATGAATTCTCTGTATTAGGGAATAGGTTTAAAAAGCTTATCTCTAACCGTCTGAAGAAGTGCTCTTGATTGAAGAGTACGAAATATCATGGATATTGAAGTTTTTTAGAGATGATAATGTGTTGATGTGAAGATTTTTAGAACATTATGAGCAATTTAAATAATACACCGGAAAAATAATTGTTGATCATTCTGTTTATCAAAAATGCATGAGCGAATTCCTTATTACATGTCTTATTAAGAATATTCGCGTCAAAATTTATTGTTTTCAATGACCTATAAGGTTCTGTGAATAAAGGGAATTCCAATAAGCAGGAAGGTTATTCGGACTTTCCACTTAGCAAGCAATTTAAAGAGAATTAATTTAAAGAGAATTAATAGGATTAAAGGATGTAAACAAATGTCGCTCCATGAATGAACAGAAAGGTTGATATAGTATGTTCATAGACTTGCGGAAATATTTAAGTTGTAATAAAGATACCATCAAAAAATTATCACAAAAATGTGGTGAGTTTGGGTGTACGGCTTAAAGCTAAAGAACCGCTTACAACAGAACAGTGTCTCATCCTGTAAATGAAATGGCTTATAAGAGCAAGTGACATGAGATTCTATTCACTTACAATGCTCAGTTCGAGCTCAAAGTGAGGTAATAAAATATTGTAACAAATCTTTCTAATAAAAAATCAATGCTTTTGTATTAATTTGAGGTTTCTTTAGATGGCGGATGATGCTCACTTTTTCAGGTATGAGACTGAACAGATAAAACATAGGCGTTTTATGTAAATTAACAGATACGAGCAAGAAATCATCATCCTACATCTCTTTGATATACAGTATTTCCTTTAATATTGGTAATATTTCACGGAATTTATATCATTCCGCTTTTTCAAACCTTTTTTTTTTAAAATAACAATGAGTTACTTCCAATATATGTCTTAATACTAACACAATCATGCATAATACAGATATATTATCATGTCATTATTATAAAATAATCATTTGCTCTTTTCAATAAATGAAAAATGTTAACAAGACCAAGTATTGTAAGCTTATCATCATTATTAGTCTAATACAATATAAAGTTCACTTTCATTGTTGGTATATTCTCTTTATTTAAATTTTTCTCTTTGATTTCTGACTAAGTCCTGGAAATATGATAAAATGTTTGGATTCACCATATATCCTCTGTCTTTGTTCATACATTTAATCATCATCCTGCCAATAGTAACGAAGTAAATGTCATTCACTCAATAAACTGAAAGCTTGGTAAATGAAATGATGTCTTTTCCATATAATGTATTTTCTGTCTGGAGGCTCCTGTTGGTTTTAGATCATATTCATACTTTTGACTGGTCCATTCTTCGTCTAATCTCAAAGTTGTTTGATCAGTTTAATCGCTTCATCTAGTGATGTGAGCTGAAGTTTTGAGATTATGAGATCTTTTGACAACCAGATGTTCAGATAAAGTAAAGAAATTGATTTATTTGAATCTCATTAAACTTACTTTGTTGGATCTTAAACAGCGGACAATAAACAATCAACTGGAGATAATCCACAAAATAGGGCAGCGAACGGAAACGGACTAGCCACCGTACAATTGTATCGTGAACGGTTCAGTATGATATATTTTGTATTTAATAATTGAATACTTATAGGCTTAATTGATTACTTTCATGGGATGCTATAAGGGTGATTCAAAATTCCCTGTATAGACTGTAAAGGTAGCTCAGGAATACAAAAACAAACCGTATTCATAGTGAAACGTATGTCCGCAAACGGCACCCGAATTGCTAGAGGGCGTTGTTTGGCGTCATTAGTTGAGCAGTGTGAGCCATCGTCATTTGAGACGCTGACTTTGGACGAGTAGGATGTATTGCTTCACTAATGCTGAGAGGGCAGATATGCACCTAGCCTTTGGGTAAGGGAACGGAAACGGACGAGCCGCTGTACGATTGTATCGTAAACGGTTCCCCAACAGACGTGTGTCCAATCATCAAACGTTTGCACCAAAGATTGTGTGAAACTGGATCATTCGACTGAAAAAGGCATGATTGTGGTACTTGCTATCGTATTGTAAACATAGGGCTAATAAATATGTTGTCTACCTTACTTGTTGTCTTATATTTCTGAAACTTGATGTACCTTTTAGCACATTGGGTGGCGCTTACGGACATACGTTCCACTACGAATACGGCTTATTTTTGTATTCCTGACCTACTTTTAAAATTTGTACACAAATTTGAAATTTTGAATCACCCTGTATATTGTTGATGTTTTTAGAAGTTAACGGATCTGTAACAGATTATAGGCCTACTTGAAGAAGGTTGACAAGAGTTTCAACCGAAATGTTGTATTGTCAGTGAAGAAGTAAATAATTTATAATACGGTGTAAAGTGTCAATGATTTAAAATTAGAGAAACTGCTCAAAGTTCTTTAGCTGGTAAATAAACGATAGAAAGAAATTGTTTTGTAATCAAATGAAAATAATGCTTACAGGAAAGGAGAATTATTCATATCAGCAATTTATAGAATAAACGCAATTAAATCGAATTAAAGTACGCTTATTTGGATTTAAACGTAATTTAGAACGTTATTAAAATTTGAGTAAAACACGGTCATAACTAATTGAAACCTATTTGATTTAAACACAATATAAATACCAAATTATCAAAACATTTCACTTTTGGGATTCAATTTAACAACTTTGTTTAATCTTTTTATTTTGGTTACAAAATTCAATTCTATTTTTAAATTTTAACCATAATTGGGGAATATATCTATATTTTTAATTTTATTTAAAATGTTAAATAAAAAACACGGCAAGTACATTTAAGATTAAGTAATAGCTTTTCTATGGCGAAATGACATTCACGAACTGATTTCTCGACAATAATCATACAGTAAAAGAAAAGAAAATATAAAAGTTAAAGATCGATTGTAAATATGAATGTCAACCTGCAAGATTCTTCCTCTGGTTCAAAACTTATTATGGAGTTTCACAAACACGTACGTAAATAAGGACTCATTTGATGATCCTCAGTTTCCTAGGAAAATAGCTTGAAAATGATGTAGAATAAATATTCCATATCAGTAATATTAAAATGGAATAAACTGTTCTGCAATTTTTTGAAAGGCAATTGAGTTCGTTTAATTTCTATTATTAAGCAAATTCAAAATTCTTTTCGTTAAACCCTAAATTGAATAGAATGATTCGTTGTATAACTACTTACCACATCTTCTTCCCGTCTACAAATGTAATTTTCGAAATGTACAATTACGGAAATGAAAAATGTTCCCTCCTGAGCATTTACTAATTAAAATTGTAGGTGATAGAAATTTATAACCTCATAGAAGGAAAACTGTTGCTTATTTACAGTGTTGGCAGTAATAATGATAATTACATGTGCTGTTACTTCTGCAATGGCCACGTTTTCTATTAAATTACACTAGCCCTGAAAGATTTAACTTCATTTATTTGTCAAAACAACTACATTTGCTATGCCTTTGATATAGAAAGTTATTATTATTACTGTTTTCATATTAGGTTAAATATTAGATATTTAGTGGATAAGTAGAGAATAAGAAAAAAAATACGTTAATTGTTTTACGAATTTTTTAACATCCATCTACACTTATTACTTTTTCTTAACAAATTCGTGGATGATATGATATTTTTTTACTTAAAATTATTTACTATTAGTCAATTTATAACCACAGATGATAAGGACCTTAAATTTTGTCACTTTCAGCTTCCTGAGAAAATAGTTTTTGAATTTTCATAATAGACGGATGTCGAAGGATGTTGAATGTTGCTTACAAACATTCTAAAGTCAATTAATTATTAAGACATTCAAAAAGAAAGACCAAACTCAATTATACCTGTTGATAACTTCACCTAGTGTGAGTATAAGCAATCAAACTACAAGTAAATGTGTAAATTTTCTATAATACAATTTTTCATTAGCTTTCAAGGCTTTATCAATATAGTCAGTTACAAATTGTGAAATTCCATAACAAGATTATTGATTGTTTGAAGGTTATGTGCATTCAGCGATGCATATCAAATAAGTATCGATAGTTTTATTATCATTAATAGTGATAGATACTGTTTTGCATATAATGATGGCTCCTCTATTCTAAAATTTAGGTTTACGACATTCCCGATTTATGACTGAGAAGCTTTGCCTGAACAGTGTATGGTAAATCGATGTACTGTAAATTGAAATTATTATTCCAGTAAGGTCTCATTATTTGTTTTCAGAGGTATTTCTTTGGAAAATCTCAGAAGACAAATAACGTAACATCTAAATATTTAATGCGGAGATATGGAAGAGACTACATTTATTGTAGGGTACAGGCTTTTAAAATGTGAGCAATTGCCTGTTGTTGTGCCAAGCGTGATGTCAATTCCAACCATGCGGCAAACATCGTTCATTAGGACATCGTGAAAAGCTCAACTGCTCGGAAAATATGTAAATATTAATGTTTTCGACGAAGTAAAAACAAAAATTCATATAAGATTACCGTAAATACAAATATTATTGAACTGATTTCTCGTTTAAATCGAATAGACTTCAATAACGTTGAAATCTTAGACAGCAAATATAATAGCATCGTAAGGAAAGCCAAAGAAATCTTCTGTAATATAAATACTTACTTTGTTACGTTGTTACTAGACCAGGGTAGTATCAGGGTACTACAAAAGTGATGTGCGCCCGGTTCAATCGTCGGCGGAACCAAGCTGAATTCTCCTCTAGACGTGTCCTAGGTTCCACCCAGCCGGTTTCTTTCCGGTGGGTTGAGATCGGTTGGTTGACCATTCGATCTTAACTTAATCCTTTGGTCAGAAAACGTCGGGAGCTTTCCTCCTTCGACCTTACAACAAAAAGAGCCACATAAGCCTGTTGGAATTTACTTTAAATTTTAACTATATAACTGAAACAAGAGATTTTAATTTTTTTTGCTATGAAATAATTTTGGAAAAGATTGAACTCAAAGAAAGAAAGGAATTCAAATCTCTATCTTCTTGAAATAGACATTCAATTACTTTGACAAAACAGAATTGATGGAAATGATATTCAAAATGATATGCTTTTCATTAGTTTACAAGGACCACAAAGATCATTCTCATATAGCTACAGTATTTACCCTTTTCATTGGCAATGATTAGCCAGTTGATGAAGCTCTTTGAAATGGATACACAAACACACAAATTGAATGATTTAATGAGCCTTCCTTTCATAGGAAAGTAAATTTAAAAAAAGAAAAGAAGAAAAGATCGGTATCAAACATTGAATTACCAGAAGCACAGCTATATATCAAAGTATTTATAGGCATCATGGGATGTTTATAATAATCGACTGTCAATCACATAAGAATTACGAAGAAAAAAATCATTATTAGGAGGCATGTGCGTTCAGAAGTACATTTTCAAATGTAACTTTTTTGACCCATAGCTATTGATCTGATTTTTGAATAAGTCAATAAGGAATTTCCTCATTACAACTTGAATTTTCTAAATATGTTGCAGCTTTATATAACAATAGTTATTGAGTTATCTTGATTACAGACGTACGGTAGTTGGCCCCTAGATCGCATATATCAGAGTATTTATACTTTGAGTAGAGAATATTTAGTTGGCACTTTCTGGTCGGATATTTGTACAAAATTAATAGAGGATCCAACTTATAAAATTTCATCTTTCTAGGAAGTATACTTTTTGAGTATATTTTTTTAAATTAGACAGTTTCGCTTGAATTTATGATGTTCAGTATTTGTCTTTGAATTTGTCTTCAGAATTTGTATTAAATTTTAACAATGCAATGTGATTAATTAACAATGCAATGTGATTAATTCAAATGTCACCAGTTAAGAAACAGTAAAATTATATTGATTAAAAATTGCAATCAAAACTTTTTTGTTCTGTTTTTTTTTTCTTCCGACGCATGTTAAGGGGTATAAGAAACGTTAGATCAAACGATAGCTAACTACTATGTCTGATATATAACACTAGCTAACAGCTACAGAGATTTACTATTAAGTTAAAAAATATTAAGTAAAATTATTAATAATTATTAATTAGTCACTAAATTAATTAAATTATTAAATAAGCAATGAAAAACAAAGAATTGAAGACCAAGAAAGTGAACTCCGGCAAAACAAAAAAGTGTTGATGTTTGAAAGTGAGCAATTATGTGGAAAGTACGATAAACGCAAGCAACTAGTAACTCTGGTTTCCACTAGAAAGTAGGTCAAATACTTCTATGCTTTTCGTTTCCCTGGAGGAAAGGTTCGTGAACCTCTGACCGTTGTCTAAACCTTAGGACAAATATTTGAAGGAATCTCGTTATTGTCTTCTGATCCCGTTTTCAGCTATAGACAATTCTGTGCTGCATATCCAAGACTTCTTGTCCATTTCGTAAAAGATCAAAATTTAATAGAAATTCCTTAAGAATCTGAAGTCTACTTTCCATAAATGTTTTTTATTTTTCTTGGATTTTTAATTAAGCCGTAAATACAACAAGAGTAAACATTTCTGTTTATTTGTAAATTTCATATCTGTCGAACACAAACAAAGTCTTTAAAGTTTTCACTTCTGAAAATTAAATAAATCGGCATTTTTACTAAAGCTGCGTAAATCCAGTTAATTTTAATCATATCAAAGTAAATTTACAAGCAAAATTTTAAGAAGATTAATTCAACCAGTTCAAAATTGGAGGGAAGGAGGGGAGGGATGGACAGGACAGAACACATGCAGTTGATTGATTTTATTAACTTCATCTTCATAGAAACGGGAAAACAAAGTGCATGTGCTGTAGTATCATAGAAAGTTATGTAATATCCAACTGACCTAATAGACACACTTAGAAGTTTGTCCTACTTAGGATCATCTATAAGTTCAATCAAGTGTTAAAAACAATTCCTTAATTAAAGTAAATAATATTTGATTTCTATGGTTTCATATTTATTAATTAAAGCACATCCGATTTGACTTGAATATGAGTCGTCATTATATTATCACACATTTAATAATTAGCCTCAAGTTCGTTTCAGTCTCATAATTCAGCATTTTACAATCCAGCAACGTAATAAGTGTACCAGTAGCAGGAAATAGAACTTCTGGTTTTAATATTAAGTGGGCCTTAGAAATATCAGACTCCAGTCATCCGGAAAGTGGATCAGAAGGTCAAGCAGGATATGGGAAGTAAATACTACTTGGACCCGCAATGACATGAAGAGTGGAGTCGGTGGAATCGCCTTTAATCCCAGGAAATAGCTTTGATTGGGAGTACCTTGAGTGGGTTTAGCAGGAGGAGAAAGCACCCAGTAAATTTCAGAGACCTCAATCTGGGATCGAACTTGGCATTTCCAGTTTCTTTAAGAAAAACCTAATCTTATCCACTGTTTTCAGAAAGCCTACCAAAATAAACCTATAAGAAACTTTCAGACTATATCTTACTGTGATTTTACATTTTCAAGTAAAATAACTTCAAATTCACTACGCTACATTAGCTAAAATAACGGATTTTGATCCTCAACTTAGTTAAAATCTTAAACTTAAGCAGTTTTGTTTATTGAGTCTCGTTTTCTGCGTTTTTGTCTATACAAAAAATAACAATGATGCCACACCATTTTAAATTATGGAATAAAGATATATAGAACAGTTCATAGTCTTTGCAGTAGAGGTTAGGTTAATCGGCTGCTTTTTCTGCTTATTAATAGCTACTGGGTGCTTCGACTGTTGTGAAAATTGCAATGCCAAGAAAGAATCGCGCTATTCAAATGAAATTTATCTCGCAGCTTACTCATGTTACAGTAGATAACATGTTTACATGTTTCAGAGCTTTACAAGATTTTGTCGCTTCAAAATTCAGTAATCGTGTTAGTGCTGCTCACGGTGAGCAGCAATAACAGATTCTATATGGCATTTTTGAATGGAAGAGGTTTTAGATATCGTCCTGAGGAATAGCCTGACAGGCTGTTTCTATTCGAGTCCAAACTTCGTTTGTGGTGAATGGCGGAGGCGTTTGATGAGCCAGTTGCTTACTTACCATGCCCCAGACGTGTTCGACTGGGGACATATCGGGCGAACGTGCAAAGTACGGAAGAAGAGGTATCTGCCATGCATGGAAGAGGTCTTGGATATTCTGTGCCGCATGTGGGCGAGCATTATCCTGCTGGAATACAGCTACAGGACAGGTATGAAGAAACAACTATTACCTTTGTTTCTAAAAAATGCATCCCTGATGTATTGCTGGCTGTTGGGGTTCCATGAATTCGTATCAGTCGAGATCACGAATTTAATACAATGGCACTCCAAACAAAGACGCTAGTCTGACGCTGCAAAATCACACTGTAAGCTGAAATTACCATGATGTCTGCGAACACGTTTGTGACCAAGTTGAAGACACGTTTGTGACCAAGATGCAGCAAGTTGAATCGTAATTAGTCAGAAAATACGACATGTTACTAATCATCACACCAATGGCTACTCTCCATTATAGCCTGAGGCTTCTGTGCTTGAGAGTTAAAGGAATCCAAGCAATGGGCTGTGAGGACCAGTCTCCTTAAGCAGACGACATTGAAGAGTGCTGGAGGATAAAGCCTGAGCTGTGACAGTGCTCAATTGCCATGCTAACATACGGTCACTGCCTTGCGGTCGTCCATGTAGTCGTGCAATTTTTGCGGTCCAGTTCCAGAATTTCTGTATCTGAGTCTCATCTAACCACTGACGTCACGTTCGCATCGTTGTACTGGCGTTTCGTCCTGTGTCAGTGGCAATCTATATTACTTAAATCTTTTATTTCTCTGTCTGTCCGGCACAATTTCCTGTGAGAATGGAAAATAGAATTAATTTTTACAATGAAACATCCGCGACGGGAATCGAACCTGCTTCCTCTTGATCCGAAGTCAGACGTCTTATCCATTAGGCCACGGGAACTACAACTTACTTTATATTGTTTTTTGACTTATGTTTCCTCTTCCCCCCCCCCATCAATACTGAATGTATTCAATCTTTTTTTTTAATTTCAAGATTGTTTATCCATCTGTTTATTTGTAATTCGAAAATGATAATTAGAACTATAATTGCCGAAACGTTGCAATATTTTAAATATAATATTCTTACTTAACCAAATTCTATGTGTTATAGAAAAACAAGCGCGTGTACACGGGGGATGGCCTAGTTTCGTAGTAAAAAAATCAAGCTTCGATCATTCCAACAGCCTTTCCTTCCTCAAAATCCATCAGATATTCGTAATTCTACCGTCTTCCGTATCTACCGTGACGGAACATAGTGAGACAGAAGAAACATCCTTTCGATCCATGTCGGCTCTTCACTGATTACAATATCTCTGATATCACTGAGTATAGATAAAAGTCACCTATTTATATACAAGACCGGAAAGTTAGAAGGAGCTGCTCCGAAAGCTCATGCGCATTCACTGACATTGTAATAATTTGCTTGTCCTAACCTGATGTACAAATTATATAAGTGTTAAGATAAAATACCATCAATCCTTCATGGTGTTACAATTTTTGCAAACAACAGTGTACAATACTGAAAATTACGATATTTCGCTTTTTTATTTTTCATTTTATTAGTTGTGATATTTACAAACATATTAGGAGAAATTCTTGACTTCTGAAAAATTTGAGAATTATCTTAATTCAGAAAGAAGTTTTAACATTGAGACTACCATTGTTTATTTGAATACTAGAGAGCACCATTATCCAATCCAACTTGTTTGATACGTCATTGTATCTGAAGAATATTTGTACTTTCATCAGTAATTACATTACTCTCTGCCATGTTTTGTTTCGATTGAGTCAGATCTTGGTCTCTAGAGAGCTACGATATTCATTATTACTTATATTCGAGAAATTAATGATCTAACAGTTTTTGATCGAAATAATAATAATAATAATAATAATAATAATAATAATAAATTATTATTATTATTATTATTATTATTATTATTATTATTATTAGGCCATTACCCGTGTATAGATTGATTAAAATAGATATTTGAATAAGAGATATGTTAAGATGGATGTTTGTTGATATAGATGATGAATGAAGATCGTAGCTTGTATACGATATTCTTGGCGACGAATTGATTGTGACTATTCTTTCGAGTGAAGATAATCAAATTCTGGATGACTTGTGACTCTAGACATACAGTTGTACCTAAGTGAAGACAACATTCTCCAAATAGATGGCAACTTTATTTAGAGTCTGTCCTTGAGCTTTATTGAAAAACATCGCATAAGAAGGTCTGATCGGAAATTGCCTTCTTGTGAAAGTGAATGAAAGTAGACTACCACTTGGTTGCATAGACATCCTATGGATGAAAACAAAATCTCCTTTGTGAGTTCCTGTTATAATCTCGGCTTCTATGATATGATTATCGAATGAACGGCATTTAAGTTGAGTTCCGTTGCAGTGCCCAAACTTGGGACTGATGTTTCGCAACAACATTCTTGGAGATCCAATCTTCAATGACAAACGATGTTGTGGAATACCGCTGAGATTCAATGAGTTCAGATACTCAGGCGGCTAGAGATGTTCGTGTTGTGGATTAACAGAAGTGTCAATTTTATTCGCACTTAAATACTCTCTAGTCTCTCCTTGTATTCTTTGACTTATCATTCGATTGATGTTATCGATACTCTCGTTCTTCGGAGTTAGAATTGTCCATTCAGGTAAGATATTTTTTCTATGAAGTGGTTGAATTGTTCTATTTCGCGGCAAAGATTATCAGGCAATCTTATCATTCCTTCTTTATGTTGTTCTCAAATGTCTCCGATTCTGAGCAAAAATTCGGCAAAATTTCTCTGATTCTGGTACCATATTTATCGTGATTTTCTTGACTTTGATGTGATTCCAGGTTTTTTAGTTACAAATAGGGATTTTTCAGCAATCTATCTAATAGAAATAGTGCTTCTTTCTTTCTTGACTCTCTTTTTTATTCAAATTGATGCGTTTCAGTGGTTTTTGAGTTACAAATACTGATTTTCAGTACTCTACCTAACAGAAATAGTGCTTCTTTCTTTCTTGACTCTCTTTTTTTTTGTTTGTTCCAATTGATACTTTTCAGTGGTTTTCGAGTTACAAATAGTGATGGTTTTTGAGTTACAAATAGTGATTTTTCAGTATTCTACTAATAGAAATACTGCTTCTTTCTTTCTTGATTCTTTTTTTCATTCCAATTGATACTTTTCAGTGGTTTTCGAGTTACAAATAGTAATTTTTCAGTATTCTATCTAATGGAAAAACTACTTCTTTCTTTCTTGACCTTTTTTTTATTCCAATTGATACTTTTCAGTGGTTTTTGAGTTACAAA
>JAFIDM010009631.1:124930397-124955567 GCA_023159025.1 Thereuonema tuberculata | reverse complement strand
AGAAAAATTTATGTATCAATTAATAATAAAAATAGTATAAAGAAAAATGCAAATTAGGGACACCTCAGGGTTCAAACCTTGGACCTTTGTTTTTTTATAATTTATGTTAATGATTTGTTTAATTACATTAAATATTGTAACATGTTTATACGGAGGGTTGTTTACAATCTATGGTAACGATTTGGATTCGGGTCTATTTCCCAGAAATTCCCTTTCTCCACCAATGATCATGCTCTATTTGATGGCCATGAGATACTGCTATCGCTCTGCAGCGTAGTTTCCATTGCAGGAGACTACTCCGAAGAACGGGAAGACTTATACGTTGCCACTCCTGCTGACAACATTTCCAGAGTCCATCCAATGAACGAGGTCGTCGTCTTCCCAAGGCTCGTTTTAATAGTCCAAATGCGCAAAAATCCATGGGCGATGCGTCTGGAGACTTCACTGGTATCTCGGTAAACGGTATAGCCTGGATTCCGGTTTGCTGTTCCATTCGTGTCAGAAAATTCTGGGTCGATTTGGACGTATGGCTGGACGCCTTTTCTTGGTGGAAACGGACCTTGGAAACATCGTTTCCGTAAAGAGCAGATAGTTCCTGTGTATAATTTGGTGTAAGTACGTGATCCTGATAGTACGCAGAATTCACCTTTACATTTTGAGCCACCCTCCGTATCTGTAGCTTGCCTTGATAGGAATAACCCGCAACGATCATGAATCCCTTCGAAAAAGTTTCACGAGATACTCTGTACCAATTTGGAAACGATTTGGCTCCCACTGGGCGATAGAAAATCGCCCTTGGTTTATTGCAGTCGTACAGATAAACATATGCTTCGTCTAATGTGGCCACATACTTTCATTTATCCCCAGCGAGATGTCGTTCATACAGTTTTCTGCAATTCGTCTTACGTTCTGAAATGTGCTTTGGTAAGAGCTTGTGAACCTTGCTTTTAGGTCTCTTTTGAAGTCCCAAATCTTTATGGATAATCTTGTTTACGGTACGAAGAGATGTTCCTACCTTCGCACCAATAGTCCTTTGGGTCGCTGGATTGTTCCCCGTCACCATTTTCTTGACTTTCTGAATGACAGTCTTTGTGCGACTTATAGGTGTCCTTGGATTTGCTTGCTTTTCAGTCCCAGAAATCTGTCCTGTACGGGCCAAACCAACACCAGTCAACACATTATGAACTCCTTTCTAAGAAATGGTGAAACCTCTTTTTCTACATGCCGTAATTATCGCGGAATAACTAAATTTCGTGTCGGAAAGGGCTGTAACGTACCCTTCGCAAAACTGTGACACTTTCGGCGTCATTTCTCCGAACAAACTAACCCGCACCCCTCCTCACTAATCTTTAAGTACTCACCTGTACGTTTGCATAAATTTGCATACCTACTGTGATTGGTTGCGTCGTCACCGCCATGCAAATCGTTACCATAGATTGTAAACAACCCTCTGTATATGCAGATGATATCATTTTATTAACGAATGATAAAAACCTACATAATGCTGAATATAAATTACAAGAAAACTTTAATAAAATACAGATGTGGGTGCATGATAACAAACTCAAAATAAATGATAATAAGACCAAGCTATTAGTAATACATCCGAGAAAACAAATGCCTACATATTATCCAAACATTTTGGCACACACACACTCTTGTCTGCACAATAAAAATGTTAAATGTGATAATTGTACGAAAATAAAATTGGTTAATCATTTTAAATATTTGGGAATTACGATAAATGACACATTTACATGGGATACCCATATCCAAAATCTATATCAAAAATTAAGCAGTTTAGCTTATATTTTTTATCATACTAAAAATATTTTACCAGTTAAATATAAATTATTAATCTACTCAGCTTTTTTTGATTCCTATATAAACTACGGAAATAGTATTTGGTCAAATATCAAGAACATTAATCTGGTCAATATCAATAAGTTACAAAAAAAAATTATTAAAAATATTTTTCAAACTAATTTTAGTAAAAAGAAAATTACAATTGAAGATTTAATTAAATACAAAATTTTCACACCTGAACAAAAATTTCTATACAATCTTATTCTGATAAATTATTAAAAATACATCTATCTGTATAATCGAGATGGTAAATTTTACAATTTTAGGAATGACTTAAATTTTAGACTTGATTATCCGCAAATATATAATAGTTATGTAGAATGTAACATGAAAAAAATTTTGCAGGACATAATTAATAAAATAGGTATAAAAAACATAAATAAAATTGAAAAAATATCTTCATTAAAAAGATTTCTTAAGATTTGGTTAATAACTAATGTTAATCCTATGGTTTAATAGGATTAAAAAAAAACTGTCTTTTCAAAAAAATGATAATTTATGTTTTGTTTTATTTTATCTATAACTCTTTGTATGCATCAAATCAGTGATGTATCATTTACTTTGTTTTATAATCTGATTTTTGTATGTTATTCTTTTTTTTGTTTAACCTAATGTATTCGATCCTGTTGATGGGATTGCTTTAGTTCAATTCTAACAGGACAAAAAAGAATTTAATGAAAGTAAATAATAAAAAAAAAATATTATTATTATTATTATTTTACTTTTCAATATTTAATATTTTCCACTATTTATGAGTGTCATTGGTGTTTAATAAAAAATTTTTTTTACTTGTATATTTGCCTTAGTTAATGTTAATTTTCATACATCAGATGTTCTTTTTCTTATTTTGAGAAGTCTCCAGGAGGTTTAAAATAAGGATCTTTAAACACAGACGACTTAAGGGAATCAACAAAAGAGAGGATTACAAAATCAAAAGTTAGAAAATATTCTTCGATTTTAATCATGCTCTTGGCATTAGGATTATTGGCAAAAGGAAATCCCCTATATGAGGAAACGTTTGAAGAACATTTCAATTAAAAAGCGATTATCCTACAACAAAGAAGACTCTGATTCATTTCTCTTCCTATGCAAAACTAATTTCGTCCAGCCTTTGCTTTGATAAAGACTACGCACGACTTGTGAAATATTATTCGTCTTTCTTTCTTTCTTTCTTTTCTTGTAAAATATTTTGTTTAACTTAATTCTATTTGTTTAATTAGTTTCTTCAATTTGATATTACTTCAGTTTCGTCAATTACATTTTCTTCATATTTTTTATTATTATCATTTTCTTTTCTTATATTTCATGGTTTCTTTTTTCTTTTTTTTTTTGTTAGTTGAGTTTACGCAGTTCCTATAATTTTAGATTGCAATTTATTAACTGATCATCCGAAGTCTTACAATTCCACTTGAACAATTTTCCTCCTCTCTTTGTCCATTTGTCTTACGTATTACATAAAACGGCTGTACTGATTTCCATGAAATTTGGAACGTAACTTATGTAGGATCCGATTTAAAACAAAGGCAAATTAATTTTTGGTCCCCACTCTTCTCGTCCTTGTAAAATGATTCCGAAATCCCTGTATAGAACGACTGAACTGATATCTTTAAAATTTATAGTTTGGTATGTTGCTTATGTATGGTCCAACTTCAGATGGGAGGGTTATTTCAAAATATTTTTTTCATCTTTTTATTTTTATTGCGCATAGGAAAATCACACTTTACCATTTGATTTTTTTTTGTCCGTTTGTCTATTTGTCTGTTGATGATTTGTATCCGCTTAAAGTTAAAACGACTGGACGCATTTTCATCAAATTTGATACTTACAACTTAAAAGACGAGAGCCATTATTTTGGTCTCCACCCTTCCCCAGTCCTTGAATAGTATATGAAAAATAGCTGAGCGTATACTTAGTTTAATAAAAGCTTTGTGTAAAATTAAAATTGTCAACTTATTCTATTCAATCAAATTCAAAACTTTGATGTTAAAGACTTTCCTCTCAGAAATATAAGGACATCATTCAGGAATATCAGTAACAATCATTCCGGTCCAGTGGCAGCTCGCAGCTAAAATTAGCGGGGGTGCTGCCCCAGAAAATGTTTAGCCTTTGTTTTAAAATTGTGTAAAAGGAAACAAACATGTATAAAAAGAACCAACAGGACGCCAGGATCGACACTGTGGAAAAGACAGTGCTCTCTCCCCCTTGCAGCCTTGCGTGTAGCTTCCTAGCACGTCAGGATCGACACTGTGGAAAAGATAGTGATCTCTCCACCTTGCAGCCTCGCGTATAGCTTCCTATGTGCACATGGTGTGCACATGCGCAAAACAGTCAAACACCACGCCGCTGTAACTGTGAAGCTTCACAGTTCCATACAATGATTTTTGTATCTTTTTCATAAACTGGGGAATGGTTACTGACATTAAGCTTAAGGATTATATATTGTACAAGTATAAAGAAAGTATTAAAGGAAAAAAGGACTCTTATTAAATGTTATCGATAATATCAAATGGAAATAGGGGGTGCTGCAGTTCCACAGTGCCTATACGCGAGCCGCCACTGTTCCGGTCATATTAAAATAAATATCAGTAAGTGTCAGTCTATACAGTTGACAAGAGATCCAAAGAGGCATGATGTTGATCTTTTAAATTCAACAACGGACCACATTGTCGTTAAACATCACACGACATAGAGTCACTGACATTGTGAGTCAAATGAACGACTGCCTTTGCGATTTCCTATAAAAGCTGCATCAATTTATCCTACAATTTCTGTAAGAGAAAGCAACGCTATCTTACATTTCAATAGAAAGGAAACCAAATAGATAATTATCTGCAATAAATAACATTGTACCGTAGTAAAAAACAAGATTTACATTACAGCAGAATTATTATAATAAGTGCTGTGATTGATTAAGCATGCGAAGTCTTACTATTACATTTGAATACTATTCTTCTCTGTTTGTCCTGTATCTGTTTGCTCGTCACGTCACAGTGGCAGGATATAATTTGCACGTAATATAATATTTTTCCATATAATTTGCACGTAACTTACTTATGGTGCAATTTAAATATTGGCCTATTTATTTTGATTTACTTAGAGTAATTTGTTTGAAACACTCAACAACAGAAAATCATTGACTGATCCAATTGAATAGTTTCTTCTTTGTTAGTCTATTGATGCTTTTGTTCATTTATCTGCTTGTTTGTAACCTTATCACGCTGTAACGGTTGCACTGATATCATTAAAATTTGATCTAATGCTTATTTATGATCTAACTTAAAATATGAGCACGATCTCTCTCATCAGTGCTCAAAACTAACGAATGTGTGTTCAGTCTCCACTTTGTCATGGACAGCTGGTAGTTTAGCTAATTTAGATTTTTCTATTATTTAAATTTATCAATCGTAACATCACTGAATTCTGTAAAACATTCTTCCCCTGTGAACGTAGAGATCGAAAACGAAAAAAGGAAAGGAAATCTGCATTAAAAATGTCATTCTCTACAAGGCTGCTAATAGCTGTATACATTTTGGTATACAAAACTCGAAAGAAAAATCAAGGAATAAATTGATTAGCAACCAATTAGTATAACGTTTTTGTGCTATGAAATGTCAAAAATCGAAATTAAAATCTTATGACATTTAACGATAGAAGCACAACATAAACGTAAGGAATGTAATGTCAAAGGTAAATGAGCAACGAAGCGACTGCTTTTAGTTGTGTGAAGTCAGTAAAATTTCTTGTGTCCAAAACAAAAATGAGACTTTTTGAAAGTCCATCATTGTAAACATTTTTTTAACCTATGCAACAAGAATCTCAAAAAGTTAGAGAAAATACTTTTTAGAAAGAATTTAAAGAACTAAAGCCTACTTTCCTTTAAATTTTATTACTTAAAATTTATTAAATTTACTGAAATAGTAAATAACAAAAAAAAATAATTAATTAATTGTTTTGAAATTATGTCTGTAGGTCGAATTTTCCATTTTCTGAAAAAAATAATAATAATGAAATCTACACTAGATCATTAAGTTATTTCGATCCCATTAATTTTAATCTTATCAAAGCCCAAGGATTACTAACCTCATTCTTATCCATTGTCAGAAATCCACTGTTAATGCTCTTCTAGGAGAATTCTTTTTTCTTGCTTGCGACCATTAATTGTCCGAAATAAATTTTAAATATAAAAGTTATAACTTTCGTTAACCGTAGATCTATTCATCGGTTCAAAACTTAATTTTGGAGGGCGGGGGTGGGAGGACTGACTGACTGATTTGATTAGCCTCACTTTCCTAGGATTTAAAAAATAAAATAATTTTAAGATAGGGATAAAAGTAACATTTAAGAAAAGAAATCATGTCTTTATGCCATTAACACGGTTATTAAACATTTCAGTTTTTTCTTGGTTTTCTTTTTCCTATCTGAAAGAGTAAATTTTATTTCATTGCTTAAAGGACATTGATAATTTTAAGTTTAAAAAAAGTTAACACCAAAGACTGGAGTGCTCTTAACTCTTACAGAAATGTTTCTTTTTTATTTGATTTTTTTCTTCCTTCCTTTTCTGCAGTTCATTAACCATATCGCTCTTGGCTTTGCTTATCCGGTTCCGGTTAATGTCTTCTTCTCTTTATCTCATAAATTTTTAAGTCGAATTTTTTTCCTTTGTATTTTCGTCCTTTAATTTAAATGTAATTAATATTCATTATCCGAATTTTAAATTCTGAACAGTCTTTATGCGGCAATGAAAAGTATCCCAAAGTATATATTTTTTTTTCACTTTAAAGTATCTTCCTGGTTCAAGAATATTCTTAATCAACGAATAATTCAAATGCAAACTAAAAATAGTAAAATTAATAAATATATTTTCCTCTTCTCGCTATATTTTTCTCTGAATAAATAAAGTAATATTATATTGAGAACATTAAAAATTATGAATATAGCTAATTCATAGTACAATGGAGCCCCCTCAGAACGTGAATTCGGATATAACACGATGAGTCCTTCGGTCCCCTTTTTTTGTTTGTTTTTTTAACAAAAAAGCTTTACTTCAACCCCGATCCTGCTTTTCTCACAATGACATTTTTTGGACCCAAAAGACCACGGGGCTCCACTGTACCTTCGAAAGATTTGAAAAAGCTCGCAATAATAACTTCTTAATATAAGAATATGAAGAAAATATATTCCATTTAGATTATTTAAAATTGAACTATTTGGAGAATTTCACAGAAATTGTGGCTATCAATATCTGTGAAATAAATAAATCCCTATCTTTTAAAGATTTCACTTTTAATCCTACTAGTTTCCGAAATGCTTACTTGAATTAATTAGCTAAACAATTTTTCATGCTGATTTTTTTCGGACTGTCTCTATTATTTCTAAAGATTTTTTTTAATGATGGACGCCCTAAATAAGACAACTTCTCCATCGAGCGAACGTCCGAATTCTTTTCTATTGTCAATTACAATACTTACTTTCTTTTTTTTTTTTTGTTGGTCTGAAGGAATTTTACTGGCTTCACCGATCTGCCGCTTTGTCGCACATCTACCTTTGACATTATGTTCCTTGGAATCCATTTTCAAGGACAGAAGATATTGTGAGATAGCAGATAAACTAAAGGGAACATTTAACCCTGACGTCATAGATATCGAATTTCCCGTATGAATTAGAATCGAACATTATGCAATTCATTCGTTGCATTATTCGAAGAATACACAGGATGAAGCAGAGGTCAAATTCAAAATCCTAAAAGAGTTTTCACTTAAGTTACATAGTTGTGTGGTATTGAACTTCAATTTTTTTAAACTAAAGAAAAGCAGGAAAATTAATTAAAATGAAGCCAGTGATGATATCATCTCAGATTCATTAGTAGTCCAAGTTCTCATTTGATTAATGTGTTTCCGAATTTCATTGGGATATATTCTATTGTATTCTATTCTAATTAAGGGTACACCTCACTACTACTGAAGCCACAAGGGCTCATTGTACAAATCCGAGAATTAAGTAAGACAGTAGACAGCTGAAAGGAGAGAAAGTGAAGAAGAAGGAAAGAAGGGAAGTATCCACGCCAGGCTTGAGATTTGAACCCACAAGTCAATAGCCTGGACAGCTCAGCTATGCCTAAATACCATAGGAGCTAAATCTTATCGTTGAAACTTAATCACTTGATTGATAATATAAATATGTCTCTTGAAACAAGTGAATATAATTTTGTGCTAAAGTATAAATTTAAGGGTGACCCATCACAATATAAAAAATTTAAAAATAATAATAAAAACAGAAGTTCATTTAATGTAAGGAAAAATAAAAAAAAAGTTAGGAAAAAAAAAAACAAAACACGCAGACTTTTGAGAAAAAAAGATTAAGAGGAAAAAAAAATGGATATACGAATTCAAACCGACAACCTTCAGAATGTGAAACCGAAATCTTAACCATCAAGCTACAGCTAACAACTGAAATGAGTTGGTTGCATTTCTAACATTTAAGCTATTAGAGGAAATCCAATGAAAACAATACCAAATATCTCGAACGTGGGGGGGGGGGGGGGGAGGGGATTGGAACCTGGAAATATCCCATCCCTACGGTGTTCGGGCGTCTGAATACGCAGGTGAAATCCGTTTGTCGATCCGACCTTCCGTTCGGGAGTTGTTAGAGGAGACAGACACGGACGGACGGACAGGACAAACGTAATAGCTACCGATTTTGGTCGCTATCACAATAGCTCTCAAATGATTCGCTAAAAATGCCTTCTGGAAGATATATCCTGACAAAATTCAAATGCAATAACATCAATCATTGCAGCCTCACACAATATTATTATACGGTTTACTTGCGGAATTCTATGGAAAGAAATTATGGATTTTCGGTATTTGCTATGCGATGCTTCGTCATGATGATTTAGGTGTAAAATTTACACATACTACCACATCAATTGCGTTGTCATGAGAGATGACCAAATTACATTGGACTAATTTATGAATGACGAGTGATGTGGCGTTGATCGTTCTAGATGGGAATTCAGGAAAAATATTACTGGTCTTCTTCATTTCTGAAAATAAATGTCCTCGGAGTTACGCCTGCAAATTCGACAATTCACAAAGTGATTGCTTTGACAATCATTGTTCTCTTCAAAGATACCTTTTATTCTCTACGAACAATCAGTAAGTGATAACATAAAAATCGCACATTTAAAAGATCAGAGAAACTGAAAAAAAAAAGTTAATTTGAAAATTTTGATAATTTTATATGAAATTAGCCGGCTAGCCTCGCTTCGCTCCGGAAACCTTGCATATGTAATGTAAAAAAAAAACGCTTTATTTGTCTAGAAAAATAATATCGAGATCGGAGAGTATACGACTTCCCACACCCCTATCACTTGAAACTTTCCCTATTTGGTATAACATCACGTGATCATTACCAATTAATGTGATATTTAAATGATTATACAATTATCAATTATACAAAGTCTGCCTACACCTTTAGCTGTCATGCAACCCCAGATCATGACACTAACGGCATGCTTCATAGTAGATACAGTGCATTCAGGTAATAAATCTTCAATTCTCCTCCTTACATATTTATTCCATCGCTACCAAATATGGTCTCATCGCTCCAAATTACTTTATCCCATTGTTCTTTTGACCAATTAATATGTTGTTTAGATCATTCTAATGTCTTAATTCTTTGTTTGGGAGATAGAAGTGGCTTTTTCCTTGGAATTTTGTAATTTAACTCAAAGTCTTTGAATCTGCGTCTAATACTCCTTGCACTCGCATGTAACCCACATTCTGATAAATCATTTTTATTTGAATTAGATGATTTTCTTGTGTCAACGAAGCTCAGTCTTTCAATTCTCCTGTCATCAACAATTGTTGTATACCTTTTCCTGCCTTTACCAGGTGCGTTGTGAACGGATTGAGTATCTTGATACTGTATCTCTTACATTGCTTCGAAATCCCAGCATTGGCTATATTTCCACCAACTTTTTTTATGACTTTCTTGTAGATGTATCCTTCTTCGGCAAAGTTAGTATTTTGGTTCTTTTTCTAGGTGATCAGTCAAGCCTTTTTAATCTATTTGTCATCTTACAGTACTCTTAAACTTCGAACCAAAACAAAAAAAAAACAACAACAAAAACATATGACCAACTTGATTAAACTCTGACAACTGAATGGGACTGCTAATAATAACTGAAATGAGAGGCAATTCTTACTAGCACCTTATTGGTTCCTTGCTGCATCATATCAGCACATGATTGGTTTTCAGAACAATCACTCTCATTGGCTGGTTTTGACTTTAAGAAAATCCACTTCTTTTTACTGAATCAGTTGTGTTTTCTTTTTTTGGTTATTTGGCTATAACTTTTGACAAAATAATGATAATTCATTATAGTTTAGTTCATTACATTCTGCATTAAATTATGTACCGTAAAACATTATAATAATATTTTAAAAACAGTTGATGTTCAGAGCCATGAAATCTCCAAAGCACAAATTTTCTAAAAGTTTTCCACAATTTTGGCTACCAGTGTATATCCCAAGAGGACCCATGATGGCCTATTGGTGCGCTGGAAGTAAGGCTCCCAATGTTTCAATGATCTGGACTGAGATGAGGTCTAGTGGTCAATCCAACGCTTGCTCGCTCGTACTTCCGAGCAGGAAGCCCGGTATCCATTTTACAGAGGGCTGGATGGCCTTAGGACCTGTCTGGAGTTTAATTCAGCATGAAAAAAATCCCGACCTTCGCAAGCGTCTTATCACTTGGCTACCGTTTTGGTATGCTGAAACGTAATTCTCTTTATAAAAGTACTTATGTTTATCACAGTTTTCACATCCAACACATATAACAAAAAGAAAAACATATTTACAATTAAAATGTATTAAAATAATATATATTTTTATTATATGTGTTGGATGTGAAAACTGTGATAAACTGATATATACACACGATTAAGGAATTCTTCAAAAATACATATGTTATTTCAGAATTTCCAAAATAAAATATTTAAGAGTAAAACAATTGTGTTTTTGTTAATGCATGGTTTTATTTTGTCAAATAAAACCATGCATTAACAAAAACATAATTGAGTATGTCTGTTAGCCAGGTAAGGAAATGATTAAAGGTTTGATATTAGCCCCTTAAGAGGCCACAGGAGAAGGTTAGCAGGACAGCAGGTTAGCAGGTTTTATACATTACGTGCAGGACGTCAGAGGACTTATTGATCATAGTAATTGGTTTGCCGGTTCTACTAACTTCAGAGACCTTCCCAATAACTGAAGGGACTAGAGAGAGGCTTATCGTTGGTCTATGAGAAATGAAATGCTCGTTTTTGTTAAGTATCCTGTGCTTTGTCCTAGACTATGAGGCAGTCCTGATAGCACCGGTTGTGTGTGGACACGGATTAGACAATCAGAAGACTCTGGTCGGACAAGACAGAAAACTGCGAGAAATGGTGACAAAAAAGTCCAACAAACCTGAATAGTAGTGACTTCTATGAATCATCCTGTATCAATACATCCTGTATCGAGGCTTTTGTCATGAAGCCGATGACCGCCGTTTTCGCGCCTTTCGACAGTAAAACCAACAGTGATATTAGGGAAGACACACCGTCAGAATAAGGAACGTCACCGTGACGCCATCTTCTAGTGATGACTGTGGCAGTGATAACTAGAACTTTAACAGCATGTCTATACGTTAACGAGATCAATCAGTAGATCATCATCTCTCAGGAATTTGATACCGTAAATAGTACCCTGCAATTTCAATTTGTCCTCATTAGAGGACAAATGCTCTAAGCATTTGACACTTTTTTATTTAAAAAAGAACCTACTGTGTTAAAAGGTTTGCAGGCTATGCCAATACCCGTATTTGCTAAACCGGTCTTATTTTTTGTAAAGTAGCCTCATCATATTTAAGAGTTACAAAGCTGCGCAAAATGTTCTTATTTTTAATTTTAACGTTCTTTTTGTCCACAATAGGCATCGCACTTCTTTTTCTAAATTTGTAGAAAGTACGAAAACAACTCTGTACAAACTTGTCTGGGAAGCAATTCTCCTTGAATATCTATCTAATAGTATTAAGCTCTTTATTTAAGGTAGCATTAGTAGAGCAAACTTTGTGTGCCCTGTCAATGGCCATATAAACCGAATTCCTTTTATATGTAAGTGGGACTGCGCTTAGGAAATTTATAGTAATGAAAACATACAGTTTTTTTGCGAAACACTGATGTTAAAAAACAATCATCTTGTTTACTAATAAGAACATCTAGGTATGGTATTTTATCTTCTTCCTCCTTTTCCATTGTGTATTGAATATCAGGGCAAATACTATTGACATCATCATTAACGATCTGTAAATACTTGAGCGAGGATTTTGGGAAGATTATACACTCTTCTCTGTCCTTAATGTCACCTTATCTCTGACTAATCAAACCACATATGGGACCTACTTGGACTGGAGATGCCAGTCTCAGTCACAATGGAAAGTAGTAGAGCTTCGTTTGTCTTCAGCCTCTTCGTAATTTGAACACTACACTGAGATGCCAATCCAACTAAAGTAATCTCTTTCGAATACATGATTAGAGCTACTTGATAATGAATTTGCATGGGTGAATATAATTCCTAGGAAAATGAAGCTCATCCAATCAGTCAGTCAGTGAAGTCTCTCCCTCAATAACTTTTTAACCTGTGGATGAATATTTTTTTTAAACTTCGTATGTATCAGATATATTTAAGAACTTCCAGATGAGCCAACTTTAATATTTAAAATCTTTTCAAAGTGAGTCCTTGCCGAGAAATGAGTAGAAGGTGACAGAAATTTGCGTAGAATAGCATTAGAACTTAAAACAGTGGAATTGTATCGATGTCTTAAAAATAGAATATGAATCTATTAATTGACACGTGATTTCCTTTATTACGCAATTCTTGTAGGATTTAGGATAGAGGCAACACAATATACCATAGGTCGTGTTACATTGTTTCATTACCAGACAATCTTAAATGGTTTAATATGATTAAAATTAATCAAAATTAGATTATTTTAGGAAATAATGTAAATTTAATTATATATTTTTTCAGAAAATGGAATGTTTGACTGTTTGTGTTCAGCAGATATTACAATTTCGCTTGTGTCATTTTCACGATTTGAAAAAAAAAATTACAAACGAGAAAAATAAAGAATAACATTTGAAGAGAATAACATTTTAAGAAAAATAGAGTTTTAATTTTTTTTCCTTTCTGTTAATGAATTATATTAATTTATCTTTAAGTTCTTCTTAGGTTTGCCGTTTCATGAATAACACACGCCTATAAAAAAAATTTATTTTTTTTGGTGCCTAGGCTCTTTGAACTGATTTTAACTATATTTGGGGCACTGAATTTAAAAATGAAATCAGTTTTTCTCTATCAGCTATCTTTTTTTTAGATGCAGCATACCCTACGCGTAAATGTTTCAACTATTTATCAACTAGGTATTGATAACATACACTTAAATCAATTCATAAATAAACTATTTAAGCGCTGTTTCCTCTTTGTTTCTGCAGTCGTATATCTTCTTTTTATAACAAACTATCAGCTTATTGTATATTATTTTTTTTATGAACCAAATTCTAAAGTAATGTAAAACCTGTTTTAAGTACGGTGTGACAAAACTATAACTCATTTCAACCCCATTGCTTCTTAGAGCAACTCGTCAAATGTCCTTATTTTTGTCATTTGTGCTGCTATCTGTCTGTATCTGATTCCAGTCACTCAAATAACTTCCAGAAAAATCCGCTAGATGATTGCCTATTTACTGATAGCTCTAAGCACAGTTTGAAATGCGTCCTTCTACACAATGGCAACAAATACAGCTCAATACTAATTGCTCGTTCAACGCAAATGAAGGAAGAATACGACGCCATAGCTTTGGTCGTGGAGAAGATAAAATATCAGAAGCATCAATGGGTAATTTGTGCGGACTTAAAGATGGTAAACTTTCTCCTTGGACAGCAAACTGGCAACACTAAATATCCTTATTTCCTGTGCCTCTGGGATAGCAGGGACCAAAAAAAATAAACACTGGATAAAAAAGAAGTGGCCTAAGAGAGAAAACATGGCTGTTGGGAAAAACATTATCATTAATGAGCCTCTAGTTGGAAGAGAGAAAATCATCTTTCCGCCACTGCGTATCAAGCTAGGCCTAATGAAGCAGTTTGTAAAGGCTCTTGATAAGAATGGTTCATGCTTTGCTTACATAGGAAGAAAATTGCCTCAGATAAGTACAGAAAAACTGAAAGCTGGAATTTTCGATGGCCCACAAATAAGACAGCTTATAAAAGATCTGGTTTTTGTGGAGTCCATCAATGAGGTTGAGCTGAAAGCATGAATGTCATTTGTCGAGGTCGTCAGAAATTTCCTGGGCAATCGCAAAGCTGAAAATTATGTTGAGCTATTTAAACGAGATGCTCAACAACTTCAGAAACCTTGGATATAATATGAGCTTAAAGTTCACTATCTACATAGCCACTTGGACCGTTTTCCTGAAAATTTAGGTGATACAAGTGAAGAACAAGGTGAAAGAATTCACCAGGAAATAAAAACTATGGAGGACCGCTACCAAGGAACATGGGATACCCACATGATGGCAGATTACTGCTGGAACCTCAAAAGAGACTGTTCAAACAAAGTACATTCAAGAATGTCACGCAAAAGAAGTTTCCGAAGACTGACTTTTCTTTGGACAGTGATTTTTTTTTCTTCAAAACTAAGTGTAACTGTAGTTAGTAAAGTGCTACTGTAATTTTTTATATGATTTTCATTGCTCTAAAGTGCTCTAGAAAATATATAAAGACTTTAGATTTCTATGGTTTTTATTAGAAAACCAACACACACACATCCGCATGTTAATGTATCATAAGGTAAGTCACGACATTTTTATATCTCAGAAACTAGAGCTGCTAAGGAAAAACTAATGCCATATTTGGATTCAGCACCTCAATCTATATTACTAAAATCTTTTATTTCTCTGTCCGGCGCAATTTCCTATGAGAATGGAAAAATATAAGTAATTTTTACAATGAAACAACGGGAATCGAACCTGCAACCTTCTCATCCGAAGTCAAACGTCTTATACATTAGGCCACCGGGACTACAACTCACTTTATTTTGTTTTTTTGACTTATGTGTCCTTTCCATTCGCCCCATTAAATAATGAATGTATTCAACCTGTTTTTTGAATATCAAGATTGTTTATTTATTTCCGATCCGTCTATTTATTTGTAATTCGAAAATGACAATTAAAACTTTAACTGCCGAAACGTTGCAATATTTTAAATATAATATTCTTACCTAACCAAATCTATGTGATATAGAAAAACAAGCGCATGTACACGGGAGATGGCCTAGTTATACTTAAAATCAGCTCGAAATACTCCGGCACCAAAACCACTGTTGGCCTGTGTAATCAATGTCACTGCTACCTTTTTTTGATATACTTTATTTGTTTCTTTATTTATATTCTTTTATTTGTTTCAAAAAATGTTGCCTTCAGATTTCACAATACGCCTACAAAAATAAAACTTTTTCAATAATTTAGTTATTATTTGTCATTTATTAATCCTTAATGATCTTAAAGTATTCGCTTTGTAAAATTTCTAGTTTTCTAGAGGATCTGATTTCGATTAATATATTAGAATTTAATTTTAGATTAGTACAGAAAATATGAAATTTTAATGTCCACATCTTAAGCAGGAAAGGATTCTGAATAATATTTATTAAAACACCATTAAATTAAAAAAGTATCGAAGTACATAATTTCTTAATGAATACCTAAGTTAGCTGTAATGAACATGTTGCTGGTGATTTATCTCAATGAGGCTAAGTACATCGTTGTCGTAGGATCGCTCGTTCTGTGCAAGAGGCATTCACTCACTTTGCCATCAACGTATCGTCGAATCAGGAGCGATGGCCACGGCATAAACTTTAAGGAATCAATCACAGAGAAATAACTCAGGAAACAAAAGAGTCGTTCCAGGAAATTGCCTTTTATTCTATCAAGAAACGGAAACAATTTCTATCATTATTCAGTGTATAAGATCTTACTGGATGCTTCTCACCATTAACATAATTCAGTTCAAACGCTTCCTCTAGCTTCAGTGTGGCCTCGCTCTTCATTAAAGGCAGTAAATCTGACAGACGCTGTAGTAACATCACGCAGCGTATTGTTGAAGCGGTTCCTTCAAGCTTCAACTGCAATAAAGATTCAGCAGATTTGCATGTTGTAAGAAAAAGTAAAAACCGAATTCCACAATAAAGTATTACTACAACGAATTTCTGACAATGGATTTATCAAAAAAATTCCTCTAAAATAAGATTAGTTGAAAAAAAAAAAAACTCATCACCATATAAATAAAAATACATATGTTTTTATTGGAATGGTTACAATTCGAAGACCAAGAATGCTTGAACTTGGATAAGTAATCAGGAGAATTTTGAAATTGTATATCTTTGTTAGTTTTCTTTTTTTTTTTTTGTATGTAAGCGACTCATTACTATCTCATCTTTATCTCATATGAAGATCTTAGCAAAGTAATACAATTTATCTTTGATAGTCAGTTATTAAGTTTTGCTTTTTCTCTTGAACATTACCATAACTCAGTTGGCAAAACCACGCTTTCTGAGCTAAGATTCCTACGTAAAAAAAAAGTATTTAAATTTCTCTTTTTCTACTTTAATTATTAGTCATTCTTAAAAATTCTGGACGGTTCGTTTCATGTCACTTCCAGATTCTGAAATTTCAAGTGAGAGTACATGAATATGCTTCTGTCATTCTGCCACAAAATGATATAATTTTTGCTGTGTCAATGCTTTAGAATAGTTTGGGAATGGATAATAAAATTAATGCCAGAAGGAACCTCACTGTTTTTATCTACTGGTAATTCCGTTATATTTATTCTGTAATTTAGTTCAAATTTGCATATACTTAGTTAATGTGTTTACTTAGGAGCACATTTTTTTTTTATTTTTTATTGAACTGGTTATTTGTTCCCCATCTTCTACGAAAAACATTGGAAAATAAATTCAGTTGGTACAAGGTTTCTTATTTTTTTTTAAATTATTAAAATTCAGATATTAACCAGAAATTTGAAGAATTCTGCTAACAAAAACAAAAAAAAGCATAACGGTTCCTTCTTTTGAAAGCAAAATTTACTTTTTATAATGCTCTTTTTATAATTTTCTAGCTTGAGAAAGCAACAATAACTTAATAAACTACTAAACATGAAAAGAGAAAAATTAGAGATTTAAACAGAAAGCAGAACATTATAATTTTTGCTGGCTAAAGCAAATCGATTCGGTAAAATTTAGGTTTCGCAGGACATTTCGCTATATTTTGTTCTCTTTTATAAATTGTCGTTCCTCTTTAACAACCACATTCAACCCCCAAACCTACTTTTCAAAGGAAGAAGTGTTTCAAACGTAGATAGCGAATGTATAAATTCTGCCAAATAAAGTATTTATTAAAAGTAGAATTAGAAATAACAAATAAATACTACAGTACTAATTTGTTCGTCATTGCAATAGTTTTTCTGAACCAGACGATAAACAAATGGCTTCATACAAAAGCAAATACCACGTATAATAATTTCATTAACTTTATCGTCGCTACCCAAGCGTAGTTGATTAACTGTCATTCGAGATAGTAGCCGGCATAACTTCTTTTGTGAGTGTTCTTATTGTTGTTGCAGTCATGGCATTCTCTCTTTTTGTTGTGGTCAGAGCATAGCTTCGCATCTCTTGTCATAAAAACCAAAGTTCATTGTAGCCGACGTTAACTGTTTCCCGTCTCTTCAACCATCAGCTGAAACCCAAATGTCGTCAGGAAGTCCATTGGTGGCAGTAAAGCTGAACGAATGCTCTTTCATTCTTATAGTAAAAATGACGGAGAAAATGTTTCTTTACAACACCTTTAGGAACATTAGTAATGAAGCTCAATCGAGTAAAAAAAAAAAAAGTTCAATAACTAAATAATTTTTTTCTTTAATTCTTGTAGTACTTAAAAATTTGTGAACTAATATTTATATTAAGAATACCCTAAACATTTGCTAACTAGGACAAGGAACTATTTTACTGTTCTTACAATATTTTTAATATTATGACTCACTGAAAATCGAAGAATAAAACTACTCATTATTCTTAAAAAAACAAAACAAAAAAAAGCAAAAAATCAAAAAATAAACTTGATTAGGTTCAAAATATATACATGGCTATGTATTAGGCTTTTAGGTATATAAATGACATATCAAAGAAATATTTAAAAGAAATCTTTGTTAGGTCTTTATTGCAAAACTCTCACTACAAAATTTTATGGGAAACCAAGCTAACGTTTTTTGTTACTGAATGTATGCTCGCTGATATCACTTGTCGCCGCCATAGGGCGTTGAAAGAGATGTTGATGTACAAAATCGAATGGACATGATTGTGAACAACATGTTCAGTCACAAAAGGCATTGAATGAATGCATACATGCAAAGTGGAAGCATTGATTGCCGTACATGTTCAAAGATTCCCGGCATTCACAACATGTACGAACATGTTGGAGCAGCGACAGTGATTCTTGCGACAAGATCTTTTTCAGAATCAATGGGAGTATTACGCACGATGTTCTTCATGTATTCCCAGAAGAAGAAATCGAGGCATGTTAAGTTGGCTAATCTCAGTGACCCTGCCATGGGTTCACTGCGGCCTATCCATCGATTCCCAAACGTGTCGCTCAGATGCATGTCAGCCATTTCAGTAGTCGTGAAATGTTCGATGTTAAATAATAATATAGCTAATTTACAGATGCCAATGTCAGTATTCTTTTCCACCTGCAGCAGACTAAACAAACTACACCAACGTTCTACGTGAGCACGCGAAGCATCGTCGCGTGACGCATTGGAATGTATTTTTTACTTCTCGCCTATTATGATTGCATCATGAAATACTGTGATTTCAGTCCGTTCCGCCTGTTCGCTGGGGCACACAGTCAACATATATCTCTTTCAACGCCCTCTGGCGCCGATAGGTGATGTCACATACATTCATTATCAAAAAATCGTTTGCTTTGATGTTCCCGATCTCCCATAAAATTTTGTACAGAGAGGTTTTCAGCACCTCTCTGTCAAATATGACAAAAATCGAGAAAATCCTAAATCTCTTTATTTCTAAAATAGACACGAATAAACAGGTTTCCACACTTCCGAAAATAAAAAGAATATACTGATATAAAATTTAATATATCAACAGTATCTATAAATGTATGGCATTATGTAAAGTGAATGAAACCTTAGGTAATTATACAGGGAGGTCCTGAAATATTGGCTGAACTTGAAGATCTGATGCAACTAACAGAATAATGGAAAAAGTCCATATAAACATGAGTGCGGAAATGCTTTATTCAGATGTTACAGAATGATTAACAAGTACATAGGATGTGGTACAGCCACTATTAGAGTAATTGTTCGAAGTGGTCTCCGCCAGCACCCATCTTCATGACGTCTCATACCGTCGCGTCGTCATGAGGATTGCTGGGCACTCATGCCAGGGTGTAACTATTAGATATATGAACATTATGCAAAGTGTTCTGGCTCACGCCATTGCAGGTCAGGGCTCAGGTAGGTTAGTTGTTATTCAAGAGTACGTTTAACAACGTGTAATCACCATTTGTAGGCAGCAACAAAAATTCTATCGACGTGACCAAGAACTGGTAGGTCTACTCTAACTCGGAGTTGGAAGACATCCATTACACTTACGGAAGAACAAATGAGAACCAGCGTCTTTACCTGGAAAACCATCAGCAACGTCGATGTCCAGCCAAGGATACATTCGCTGCCATTCATCGTCGTCATGCAGAAACAGGATCTTTTAGAGCTTATAACGTTAATAGGGGCTGAAACAGGTATTGAAGAAGAATAGGTGCTTGAGTTGGTCTCAGACGATCCAGGAACAGCTACTAGACAGGTCGCCGCAACAGTAGGCATGTCACATCAAAAGTATCTCGCCAGCGGATATCCATCCACGTGTCAGAGTTTGCGAATGATATCTGTTTCAGCAGTGTGTTCTTTACACAGACGAAGCATTCTTCAGCCGGGATGCCATTATGAACCGTCATCACTGGACGAAACAATCCACACAGTACCATCTAGGTATGGCATCACCAGTAGTTCTCATTGAATGTCTGGGCTAGAATTGTTGAAGATCACCTCATTTTACCAGTATTTCTGCTATCTAGGCTGATCGGGGACGTTTACAAGCATTTCCTTGAAACCGACCTACCTTAAACGTCTGAATAAAGACTTGAAACCGACTTACCTTAAACGTCTGAATAAAGACTTGAAACCGTCTTACCTGTATTGCTGGAGGATGTTCCATTCATTACAAATCCGTCAACTGTGGTTTATGCAGGACAGGGCTCCAGCTCATTTCAGCCTCACTCCTCGACGACATCTGAACCGTGTCTACCCTGACGGTTGGATTAGTAGAGGACCAAAAGCTTTACCTGCACGCTCCCCAGGCCCAAATCCTATGGACTTTTTTCTCTGATGGGGCCATCTGAAAACGACGGTTACACCGGTTCTCAATATACAAACATTGCGTGATCGCATTGTGGATGCATGTACAAAGATTCAGGGTACCCTGGCATGTTTCACGGTGTCGATCAATCCTTATGATGACTGTGTGAGGCTTGTGTTGCTGCTGGTGGAGGCTACTTCGAACATCTGTAACAGTGGCTGCACCATAGCATATATATACGTTAATCATTCTTAACGTCTGAATAAAGAATTTCCGTACATGTTCATATGGATCGTTATTTTGCTACGTTGCAACGGGTCTTCAAGTTAACTAACCATTTCGGGATCACCCTGTATATTGACAAATTAAATTTCTGTCTCAAAACGCTTAGAATAGATTGTTATCTCCCCATGAATGTGCCGTAAGCAAACTTGTACCTATAAAGGCCGTTAAGCTGTCAAATCCAAAACCAAAGAAATTCAGTTCTCATTTTATATAGACTCGTTATTAATTAAATTAAGCTATTAAGCTTTAGAAAGAAATAGATGCTTTCAAAACCTTTTTGAATGTGAAGCTATAATTAATTGATCAGTTTTTCAGTGACTGTATCACTTCAAATAGCGCAAAAACCAATCATCCAATTTCACTATCTTCTATAATCTCAACGTACAGGAAATCAATATTTCAATAATAATACAATAAATAATAGAACCAATTTTGCTCTCCAAATCCAAACATCCAAACAGATGCAGTTAACCGATAACTGAATTAAGCATCAATTTCGATTCCTGTTTTGCCTATTATGAAAATAAAAATAAAAAATAAGAATTGGAAAAGTTTATATTTACAAAAAAATACTTAAATTTTAAAAAATAAGTTGTTTTCTTTTTAAAGAAGCATATTCGTGAAGGAAATATTCGAAGAATCACTAAATGTAAACTTTTAAGTGTTATTTTATTTATGGAAATCCGGTATCAAGGCTATTAGAATGTGTCAATGATGACCGATCACTGTTGGTGTTTGAAAGTAGACACTTGTGATCAACGCATTAGAGCTTCGAAAAAACGCAAGTTTTCTTCCCAATGAAGTAAAAAACAAGGATATAGCTGCTATATATCTACATTTTGTTTCGTATTTAAGCCTAAAGTAAATACATGTAGGAACAGTTTTGTCTCAGCTAAATTATATAGAAATGAATGTCTATTTAATAACTGTATAATATTTAGTTAGAATTTAAGTTCGCCATTACTTTTGTTGGGATTTTGAAAAACTTAAGCTCGATAGAGTAAAATTGAAACCACATTTGAATTTAGGGCATATCATATTACATACATACGGGTGGATTAATAAAAAAGTAGAATTGTTTTTATATAGACCAGTGTAATCATAATTACGATAATTTTTGTAGAGATAAACTGTAGACTGAAAATAAAAACAGGGCTAAATACCAAAATTTAAGTTCTGAGAAAAACAGCAAAAACCTTTGTGAAAACTAATACTGGCTATAGTGAAAGTCTAACAATTGGCTAAAGTTTGGTGTACTTGCAGACTGAATATCATGTAGCCGGGTTTTTACCGCACTGGCCTAGACACATAGACCATATTTTAGCAATAAAATGGAAATCGATTGTTTTGGCACTTAGCCGGTTTTTATTTTCAGTCTACAACTATTGTACATAATAAATCATTGCATAATAAATCTAATTAAAGCTCTAATGCATTTAATGTTTCTTTAGTCTTATCAAGGATCTCTAGTCTAGTCTAAAGAACCATTAATTGTATAGTAAAATAATGAAGTTTTTTAAAAAATTAACTTTTCAAAATTACATTTTCAAAAATGCATTTTCTTACGGTTACATTAAATAATTCATAGATGCCTTTCAAATAGGAATTCAAGTTGATGTCATTCTAAAACCATAATCTTGATTTATTACAGTATTTCATGATGAAATTCTCTATTAGTAAAACAGATTTTTTTTAGAAATTCCTTGACAGGCGTTTCAAGCCTGCAAAGAATGCTAAGAACTATGGATTTGTACTAATCGTCAGTTTTATTTTTTTTTTACATTTTTCCGCAGTTTGACTTTTTGTGTATTTCTGCAGTGAATCAATCATTGCAGAATATTCTGTCAATTCTAAGAGTTTACTTAAAAACTAATTGGAAATAAATAAAATAAAAATATAAATTCTTTTTAAATTTCTTGCAATAGGAATTTAACATATTTCAGATTTTTTATAGAAAAAAGAAAGGATTGAGATATTTTTTTCAATCTTTCGGTACACTTATTCTAATGCACATTTAACAATAGTTACCAACGAAACAAGTACTCTATCACCAAAAATCTTTGTTTCCATACATCATTGCATCAACTTTCCATCAACAAGAATATGTAGTCTCCCTGCAGAATAATTCACTATTGAGTGTTGGTCTAGATCTGGCAGATACGATATCAAATGATCGTTTAAATTAGACTTAGATTCTTGTGGGAAGCCTTAAGTTTTACATTTCAAATGTCCATTTTCTATCATTTAATGAAAATTGCATTGGTCACTGAACATTATTTTGTTAAATAATCGTGGATCTGTCTCAAGAGTTTCCCATACCCACAGGAAGATGGAAGATAATATTGTTTTAAGTTTTCGGGAAATCCTTCTTAACATATTATTCCTGTGAATTTTGATATGGAAAAAAATGATATAAAATGTTCAATTTCTGTTAATTGTTTTATCCACTATCCTGACCAAATTTTATATCTGCAGCTGACATGGAAATGCCTTAAGAAGGAGTAATTTCAACGTAATTACTCAATTTAAGGTTCCCAGGTTGTGTTGAGGTAACCAGAACTCCAAAGTGGCTCTGCGCAATTTAAATCTCTGTATTTAGTTTTACAGATATTTATATATCTGTAAATGTATAATGCATCCGGAGACAGGAAAGCGCATGATACAAAGTTATATGAGACCAATGGCGGACAGGACGTATTCGGTCCTGCCTCCACTGCTTCTGGAGCTCGTGTGCTAGGTCGGTGTTTTGACTGATCTTGTGTGTGTGAGTTTTCTGCTTATTCTTAATAATAATAATAATAATAATAATAATAATAATATCAGCAAGAACATGCAGTCAGTAAATACTAATAGAACACGAGCACACGACCTAGCGCACGAGCTCCAGAAGCAGTGGAGACAGGACCGAGTACTTGTTGTACTCATCATACTGTCCGCCACTGGTCTGGTGCCTCACACATTGCACCACTTCAGCACACTAGGAATTTACACTTATGCAGAAACACTTATGCACAACTCCAGAAGGCTGTGGTACTCAACACAACACGCATAGTTAGAAAATTTATGGACCAACTACACATCCCTAACCATTCTTGCACACTTATTTACGCTTGACAATATGTGCTTTGGTCCTTGCCTTGTTGTCTTTGCTGCGGAACCCCAAGGTTTGAATCAATTTACATAATAAGAATAATAATAACAATTAACAGGACCAAGTCATTCCCACACGCAACTACAAGGAATAATAACTACATAATAATAATAAAGGAGATTATTTTCCTAAACATTAAGATATTAGCGGAGTTCGACTAATTATTAATTATTCCATTTCTAGAGTTTTAGAATGTGGAAATCTACCATATTAGTAAGAACATCTCATCCACCACACTTTCATTCATCATCTCTTCCTCTTCTTAATCATTTTGCAATAATTGGCGTGATCATCTTTTTGTCTCAACTGACCACCTCAGGCTTTGGACATTGTTAAAAGCATTATTTCGATATCTACGGGATTCAAAAGCAAGCATCTAAACCCACTACAGCATTAAATCCTATCCTAAGCCTATCCTTACGAAACTGAAGGTAAAGAATTAACATTCACGATTCCATTACTGAAGTAGACTGAGATACTGAAATTACCACCGTAACTAAACACTTGAGTTATAATTGAATCACTCTTTGAATGAAATTATGTTGTAATTTCTGAATATTCTTATTAATTATATCTACAGATAGTTCTCAAACATACAATACTAGTGTCATTTCTGACAATTTTAATTTCTTCTACCATACATAATAATCTTGTAAACAGAGGTTTCACGTCGATCTTTTTTCGAGCTGTGCTTCAAGTTTTCTAATAAATATAATGTTAATATTTACCATGTGGTCATTATTAACGCACTAGAAATTACTTTTAATCAGTTTTCCTTTTAACCTCTTTTAAGATGGTGTTAATAACGTGATGGTTATAATAGCATCAAATACCATTTAACACCATTTTGTCCTATTAAGGACTATTGAGCAGAAATCCTATCTTTATCTCTATAAACAATAGCATGACAACAGGAAAGGAAAATTATATAACCATTCACTGGGTTGAATAATCTAAAATTACTTTCAGCCAAATTCTAGGTATTTTCTAAGACCATCAGAATGAGGCTTAGTAGATCAAATTGTAAGGCGTTTCTTTGAAGGAGCCAGATTTAATCTCCGGTGACATAGGGATTTTTCGGTGATTATTTTTCCTCCAGGCAAATCCTAAGATTCATCCAGTCCTCATTTCACTCAGCATTCGACTGGTGATAGAGTAATGTATAAGGATGTCCTTGTCAAAAGTATTGATTTTTATTTACATGAATAATATGTATCTTTTTCTATTTTATGAATTTAATAAATTATAAATTTATTCTTGTTTTTTATAGTTCTGTAAGTATCGCCTATGAAGGAGTATGACTTTATTTATGTTGGTTTCAAAATTATAAACGTTTTATAATGTAGA
>JAFIDM010009631.1:124917213-124930297 GCA_023159025.1 Thereuonema tuberculata | reverse complement strand
GAGTTTGTTATAAGTATGACGCTTAGAGTATTAAAGGAAGATTCTTATTGATTTTTGGTAAAAATCGAAGCTACCTTAAAAACCCGTTGGATTTCAACATAGTTGAACGGACAACTGTTTTTGTTTTGTTTCTGTTCTTTTGCATTTAGTTTTTTTTTTTTTTTTGAGCTCTTAATACGAGCATTCGAAAGTTGATACTCCAACTATATCTTGTTTTGCTTTTCCTGTGAGTCCTTTAGAAGTTCCTGAGAGATGGTAGCCATTCGATTAAGCACGAAAATTCTTTTTTAAAAAAAGAAACCTTTAAAAATTCTCTTTCTATTGGAAACTTTGCCCTTTTCCTTCCTTCGAAAATCAACCTACAAAAATACTCTATGCAACTGAAAGAAGCTTTTTGCCAGTCTGCTTTCAAAATTAAAGCACCAGTGATTTCCAAAGCTAAATTCACATCAATTTTCCAAACCCGTTCTTTGAAGCGAAAAAATAGCTTTTTAGCTTCGAGCGATGCTGAACACATTCACTTTGATCTAAATAAATAAAAATTGACTTCCTCGGAGCAGAGAAAAAAAATTGTTAAAAATTGGCCAATGCTTCCTTTCTGATGATGTAGGCTAGAATTTCTTTTATGCTTTTTAAAGTTTCTGTAATTTAAGTGTGACGGGGTTAAGTTAAAAAAAAAAAGTGAAAAAAAAAAACCCTGTCTATTCATGCCAAAAGTGAATCGTCGGAAGTGAGGATTTGTAATCCATTAGTTAATTCTGGAAGAAAGCAGCTGGATAATCATGAATAATCAACGGATACTTTCACGAGTAAGATGTTTCGAGAATTAAAACTACTTCCTTTTTTAAGCTTAAAATGTTGATGTCAAAATGAATTTTTGGTCCATTAATATTGAAGTCAGTAATAGTTAAATTGTTGAGATGCTTCTTGTCTGGAAGCAGAGATTAGGGATTTAATTCCCGGCGGAGATCAGATATTTTCCACTTCCGACGAGTCCCAGGTTTACCCATCCCTTTTCCAAATGACTTTCTTACCTAGACAATAAAGGCGGGCGAGCATCGGACTGGATGTCCGTTGAGTGGTAATTCTCCTGCACAGTTTACCCTCCAATGAGAATAAAGGCGTAATGATACATAGAAGTCATATTCCTACATTTCTCTTTAAAAAAAAAAATGCTTTTATTAATAAAAGAGAAAAAAAAATAGAATGACAAAATTATTGTTATTTTTCCAAATCAATCTTTACAATGAGGAATCACTTTTTTTTTTTGCTTATTCGCATTACAAAAAAAGATAAAAAAGAACTTCTCATAAATAAGAAGCTGAGAAGTTCAGACCAATAAATATGATGAAAATATGATATGTATGTAACGAGTAATAATAATATTGTCAAGTACTTGTTATAGTCTAATAAATAAACAGAAACTGCAAAATCTTCAATGAAATAAAATTTATTCGCTTAGATAGATGAACTTTCCTGACTGGAGACTTTCCCATCATGGGACTTCTCCGGCAAGCACGTGAGTTTATATTGAAAAATTACTCGCCAGATGGCGTTACACGAAATTTCCAGAAGTACCTAACTTCGGGAACCTTCTAGAAATATGAAATTATAAATACAATTAATTGACTGATTTTTAATAATTGAAAATAAATACAAAGATAATCAATAAAAATAAAATTACATAACAATAATTAAATTTGAATTAATAAATAAATCGGGATATTTTCCTCCTTAATGAGTGGTCATCATGAGCACTAAAATGTTAAACTAATCTTCGAGCTCGTGTTTTAAGGGCCCTTAATTTTTAATTGACGCTCGCGCCAGATATTTGTCTAATTAGTTAACTAGATAAATCTTTCATCCAGTCTTATTCGGTAATTAGTCCAGTCAACGAATGCTCAGAAAGGGGTGTAGGGTGGATGGAGGGGGGCAGAATTTTTGACTTCAGGGATGGGTTTGCGGTTCGTGGGAGGTAAACATTCCAAAAGTACCCGACCCTGAGAGGTGAGCCGGGGAGGGGGCGCTCGGAAGGCCGTAAATTTTGCGTTTTTTTGGTTTTTCCCTTAAAACTCGAAAACTATAGGTTCTGGAGAAAAAAGTATTCTGACCTCTTTGAAAGCTAACAAAATTTCTTACAATTTTTACCTCGACAAAAAGTTTCTATCTTCAACCGTTCTCGAAATATCAGCTTCTGAAAATCACCTATTTCCGGATAACGATGTTTCTGATCACATGGTTCGTCATACCCTGCTCTTTAACACCTCAAATCTGCTAACATGCTACAAACCACAACCAAATCAAATGAAGAGGATTAGATTGGATGCATAATTATACACTCTAGATGCACAGTAATAGCTGAAATTATGGATTTCAAGATGTTATGTTGTAATGTGATAGGTTTATTGCTGGAAATCAGTAACTACTGTATCTTATATTGCATCCATTTGGCATTTGCAATTGTAGGTTATAATGCTCTTGTAGTTGGGAAGAACGCAATGTCTAAAATGGAAAATGTGCCATTTTCAAACATAAAATTATAACGAAAAAACCAAGCACTTCCTCTTTCTTCTATGAGTTCATCAATCACAATAAACAATAACAAAGTTGCAGTCAATCCCTAAGTACTGTTTCAACGCATTTGCATAAGCAAGAAATCAGACGATGATCTAAAGAATTATATGGGGTATGAGTTGGCCCCGTAACCTATGGCTTTCTTCAAGGACGGCGAAATGAGAAAATATAACAAGGCGAACTTGTACAGTCTCTTTAAAACAACTGAAAGGGATGTTCAATTCAGCAACCAGTTGTTGTTGAAGGGGGATTCCTTATCCACAAGGTCGTTTGGCAACACGGTAATAACACAGTATCATCTATTTGTGAAGAATACGTACGATTTGTAAAGAAGCACTATCCGGGAAGAAGTTATAATGTAGTTTTTGATGGCTACACCAACATATCAACAAGTAGTAAAGTGTCGGAACACAATCGTACGTATCGACTCAAACGGTGCGTGGATATTCAGTTTACCATGGAAACTGAAATCAGAGTGAAGCAAGAAATCTTCCTTTCGAACGCCAACAACAAGAACCTTCTTATCAAGCTACTGATGAAAAAACTGAGGAAAATGACATTAGAACTCTTCAAGCAGAGGATGATGCAGATGTGGGCATTATATCTGCAGCCATTGAAAAATCAGTAAACTCTTCAGTGGCTGTGATAGGCGAAGATGTGGACTTGGCAGTCCTGCTGATGGCGAAAACCCCTGCCGATCGTGACATAATCCTGGTAAAACCTGGCAGAGGAAAGGTATGCAGAGCAACATACTCTTCTCAAGTGCTGCAGCAGCTCGGGCTGCAGCACATTCTCTTTTTGCATAGTTCCACAGGCTGTGAACCACTTCCGCAGCCTTCAGAAAGAGCAAAATCAAGTTTGCTAATTATACCAGAAGGACAAATTAATAAAGGAGGCAGCTGAGGTGTTTTCCGGCCCTTCGTCGACACCATCCGAGATCTAAAGAGCTGGAAATAATTGCATACTCAGATGGTATGGTGCTCTATCTAAGGAGTCGTCCTTAGATGCATAGGTACCGAGCATTTATTAAATCAGCTTCTTCGATCAATCTGGACATTTCTATACTCCCACCAACTGAAGGGGCCACGAAGTACCACTCCTAAAGAGTATACAATCAAATACAAAAGTGGATGGAAACGACTGGCCCCAATGTGTGGGGTGAAGGAATACCCTGCTTGGAGGAGAAAAATGGGGAGCTGATGCTTAAGTTCTGTGACAAAAATGCTGCATCCGATGAAATTTTAGAAATCATATTTTGTCGATGTAAAAAGGAATGCGACTCTGGAAGATGCAGCTGCAGAAGGGCATCGTTGAATTGTTCTGCAGCAAGCCACAACTGCCACAACTGCCAGGGCAACTGCCTTAACGGGGTCCCCATCAACGAGCAGGAGGAGGAAGAGGAGGAAGAATTCGATCCAGTTGCAGTTACCTTACAGGAATAGTTTTCCTCTTCTGGTGATGTTGAGTGAGTCTCCATGGATAACTATCCCTCCCCCAACATTGATCGGTCGTTTTTATTTCACAGATGTGTTTCGTTTTGTTGTACCTTTTATATACTGTTTATGTTTTTTGTGTAATTTTGTAATTTTGTGTAATTTTTCGTGTAATTAATAGTTCAAACCATATATTATATTGTTTTGTACAAATACCTACTTTTTCCCAGTATTTGGAGTGTAGCTACTAATTATTATACCAAATGCAACAACTTACAGCAATAAATAGATAAAACATGCCAAATGGATGCAATAAAAGGTAGTTATGATTTCCAGTAATACACCAGTCACATTACAATACATCTTCAAATCCATAATTTTAGCTATTGCTGTGCATCTAGAATGTATAATTACGCAGCAACTGTAATCCTCTTCACTTGATTTGATTGTAGTTTATAGCATGTTAGCAGATTTGAAGTGTTGTTGTTGTTGGTTAGGTTTTTAATGGCGCAAAAGCAGCTGTGGCTAAGCTGCGCCAATTTGAGTTGTTAAAGAGCAGAGTATGACGAACCATATGATCAGAAAGATCGTTTTCCGGAAATAGGTGATTTTCAGAAGCTGATATTTCGAGAACGGTTGAAGATAGAAACTTTTTGTCGAGGTAAAAATTGTAAGAAATTTTGTTAGCTTTCAAAGAGGTCAGAATACTTTTTTCTCCAGAACCTATAGTTTTTGAGTTTTAAGGGAAAAACCAAAAAACCGCAAAATTTACGGCCTTCCGGACGACCCCTTCCCCTTCGGCTCACCTCTCAGGCTCACCACTTTTGGGATGTTTACCTCCTTCGAATCCCAAATCCATCCCTAAAGTCAAAAATTCTGCCCACCTTCAGGCACTTTATAATCATTCATAGACTGGACTAAATTGGGCTGTTCTAGACAATGGCAGTTATTAGTGTCCTGTTACCATAGTAAGGCTTCATCATCTAGTGTATCGTGTGACGAATGATAAGACAGGGTACACTATCAAGGTTTTGATAGCTTCTGGACCATGAATAAGATAGACCATGGTGTGAACCTTATCGTCCCTTGTTGTAGACGTATGTCACAAACAGAAAAACATTGTCCCAGTTCTTCTGGTCCACGTCAATATACATGAATGGTATGTCACTTAGTCTTCTGGAGACGCTCTATTAGTCCAGTGGTTTGGAGATGATACGGTGTGGACGTCCGATAATCATTTAATGATGTCTCTCACAACTTTGCAGGTAAAAGACAATCCTCTATCACCAGGGCCGCTCCATGCGAGTGTGCAGTTTTGCCCCGCTCAAAGTCGCATGATCAGGAGGGCACCACTTCAAGACGATAAATACAATGCTCTCATTCATGAACTAAAACTTTAATGCATAGATTGCCCGACTTAAAATAAACAGTAAGGCGATAAAAAATTAACTCAACAACCGATTAGCTGGTTTGCTTTGAAGTACCGCTTCATGAGTGGTGAGGCAGTAATGTGAATAATGCCAATCCAAAGTGTGTAATGCCGAACTGTAATTTTGAATGTAATCGAGTTGATCTAGCCGAGTTGCGATACTAACGTATGTAATTATTGAATTAAAAACGCAAAAAAGATGCCTTTAACATCTTAACAGTTAAAATTATGTTAAATGATGTATTTGAGTTTGTTTAATAAATTAAATACGGTAGCTTTTTATTTTTATGTGAAATTAAGTAAAAATAATATTTTCATTATCTACTTATGTATTTATTTCTTTCCGAAAAATCGTTTCGTAATTTTCTAATCTTTTTTATTCTCCTCTCATTCATCAGATTTCATATCCTTTGCATTTGAATTGCCAACTGAGAGGTTTGAAAAATTTTAATGTTGTTTTTCCCAAGACTGCTAACCTCTTCGTATGAGGATGTAAGCAAACCAATACCAAGAGGATTATCAACATTCCTCCGGATCTAAGTTTTTCCCACCCAAAGACAAATGAATAAAAATCAAAGAAAGACTTGTTTCTAAATTATAACGAATAAACATTCATCTTTATAACAGACACATACAATAGAACAAAAAGTTGCTAGTCTTTTTTTTAATCTATGTACATAGAATTATAAGCTTTAACAGAATGTCTCAGTTAACAAAACATTTAATAAGTTCAATTGAAAGCAAGTTTGACGTCCGTAATTATTCATAAATGGAGAGAGAAATTCGCCAACCGGACAATGAATATTGAATTCCCGTTGATGTTGGCTCAATGTGCGAAGGCATATTTATTGTCCGGTTGGCGAATTTCTCTCTCCATTTATAAACATTTAATAATTAAAAAGAAAAATATTAAAAAAAAATAGTTAACCACAAATTTTGTCCTTCGTTATGTTATTATTAGAAAAGTTTTTTATGTTATTATATAAGATTTTTACAGTTCCTTAATTGTTGTTTAAGTAATTGGATTTTTAAAGAAATGAAAATCAATTATCAGAAATAAAAATTTCTTTACAAATGTGCTTGTGATAGTTTTGATTACTAAATATCGAAGAAGACATAATTCTAAGTAAAAGAAAACAAAAATAAAGATCAAGAATATTTCTTGATCACAAAATAACTTATGATCGAATTTATTTTTTTTCCCATTTTTACTTTGATATTAAAACACTGATATTAGATATTAATATACTGATATTAAGAAATTAAAAGAAAAGAATCATTATAATTTCTCCAAAAATAAATACCATCAAAGAAATTCAAGTAAAACAATAAACAGCATTTCACAATTAACTAAAGGAAAAAAAGTGTTTCCTGCAACTTTTTATAGACTTAACTAGAGACTTATGACTTACAGACTTTTTGTTTTTCCCCCTAGAAAGTTCTAATTTTCAGGTGTTTACTTTTCACTAGTGTGTTTTTTTCTATTAATTGTTTATTAATTTGGTTTCTTCTTGCTACAAATGTTCTTTATTTATTATTGAAAAGCTAATATTTTCTTTACAAAACAAGGTGTCAAAATTCGGTGTCAAAAGCAAAGCGGCCCCATAAATGCACAAATGTATAAACAAAATAATTAAAAGCAAGAGCATATAGGCTAATTGCAAGACCGTTCCTTTATGTTTTATAGGCAAGCTGTAACCTAGGCGCTGCTAATACAATGCTTAGTTCATCATTTGGATATATTCAAGAATTTATGTAACAATACTTTTGCAAATATTAATAATGACGTCCTGTTGGCAATCGTTAGTATTGTTATATATGAAGCATCAGTATTATTACTGTGTTAATTGTTATCATTATTACTAACACTGCTATGGAAAACGTTAATTTGGGGAGTTAATTGAGGGAGGGTCATATAGGTCTGATTTTTTTTTACGTGGTCACATACTTTTTGATGCTGAACACAATGGTGAAGGTTTCATTCTAATATCTGTAATCGTTTGACCGCTACAGAGTGTGACATACAGTGTGACAGACAGACAATACAAAAGCAATAGCGGTTCCCTATGTTAACTGTAACATGGGACCGCTAAATATGATCATTTATTTCTTTCAATTATTATTTTTTAATTTTTTATGGATTTATTTTTCGGTTGCAATTTTTTTTAATTTTTTTTTTTGAGTTGTTTATTAATGGGAATTTTTGCTACAAAAATTATTGATTATTTAATGGCATATATATTTTTTTTTCTTTTATTCCTTCCTTTCATCGACTTTGGCCAACTATGGACCATGGGCTATCCCTACCTGACAACGTCAGGGTGAGGTTAGGAAATTCAAGAAGGGGGACGAGATTTCCCATCTCGTCCAGAAATAACCCTGAGATAGTAAGTCCCAGGGGAGAAACGTACGAAACACAGAAGAAGAAGAAAGTAACAGCCATGCCCACGCCGGGATTCGAACCCAGGTTCCAACACAACAGCCACACGGCAGAGCGCCGTCTAGACTGCTCGGCCATGCAGGAACGGCTTTTTCTTTTATTATTATTGTTATTATTTGTTTATTAATTTGGTTTCTTCTTGCTACAAATGTTCCTTATTTATTATTAACAGCTAATATTTCTTTATAAAAAGTATGCTCATTATATTCATTTTATTTATTATTATTTTTAATTATTTTATTTTATTTTTTGCTTGCAAATTTTCTTAACTTTTTTTTATTTTTATTCATTAACATTTCCTTCAAAACATTCTCCCATTACATTTATCCTGGCTGTTATTTACTATTACAGTATTTTAAGTTCCGGTGTGGTCTCTCACCAAGTTCTAGTCAGCTAATACACTATTCATAAATCATAATATTTAAATCATAATAAAACTTAATAATTCGTAGTAGTCTTTCAATTCACAAACATAAAATGGGTCATTCTTTTAAATATTTGATCAATTGAATAAATATTTTATTAATTTTTGTAACTTAATTTTGATTAGTTTTAGTTAACTTTCTTATTTTAATGTTATAGACAGCAAAATCTATTCCTAATTGACAGTCATTTCAGATTTATTGAGATTACTGGGAATTAGCTAAGAATGATATAGATGCATGAGTTCTTTGTGTTAGATAACAAGCAATAGTGCTAAGGAAAATTCATTATTACGTACAAGCTTTGTTAAAAAAAAAATCTTAAAAAAGACGTGAAATATTCATAAAACCAAAAAAATTTGAAGAAATATTACTAGAAAAGAGTAAATAAATAAAGTCAAAATCAAAATACAGCCGAATATGTGCAATGCTCATCGGTCTTCCAAGTGTTCGTGCCTTGGGACTGACAGGAGCGCTTGGCTTCTGCTTCACATACCAAGATCTTACCAATGAGCTATAAACGGACTGTTAATATTCAGTCAAAAAAGGAAATAAAAGCTTATAGATTCCAATAGTTTATGCTTAACTTGAAGAATTGGTTATTTTATTCATCTATATAATATTGGAGTAATTAAATTTCTTTGTCATTAACTTTTATGTTTTCATTTTCATTAAGTTTGATTAATTCTGTTTTTTTAAGTTATTAAAAGAATTCGCTGCAGAATTATCTCTTACGTCATTTGGAATTAGCTATGAATTAACAATGGCTCTGTTTCTATTAGATAACAAGGAATAACGCTAAGTGAAATTCATTGTTGTTCTGATCTAATAGAAAGAAAGCATTCCTCGTTGATGTCATTGTTAGACACTGAAACTACAGGAAAGTGAAACGATTACAATTATCCCAAATTTAAAATGGAATTTAAAAAATAATAATCTCCGAGAAACAAGAAATACTCATCTCGTAGTACGAATGGAACCAGGGTGGGAGATTCCTTTTTGAGATGTGGGGATGGAGACCAAAATAATGGGGTTCAAATTTTCAGTTGGACCAGAAATAAGTAACATGTTTAAAAAAAAATCAAAAAAACAAATAGTGGAGCCGTTTTAGGGAAAGATTTTTGGAGTGCTTTTTGACGGATGGAGATCGTAACAAATATGTCTTATTAAATAAATAATTGTGCTTAGTTGGATTGTAAATAAATAGCGTACAAAGTTTAATGAAAATCCTTCTTAGCATAATAGGCAATCAAGTAGACGAAACAAAGAAGAAATAGACAAAAGTATGTATTGGTAATTATTATTAGATTGTAATCACAATCGCTATAACAGGTGTTCCTCTATTGACACTGAAATAAATCCTTACTTTGAAATGCATTACAATGTACCTTCCATATTTATGGCATGGCGCTAGAACTCTCTCCTTCACCTAATTTGATACTGGAATCCTGTTAACTGAAAACTTCCCTGCCAAAGTTTTGTAAATTGTATATTTATGTGATCTTGTGAAGAAAGATAATGTCAGAAGATGGCATCTACTTATTTACTTAGATACACTCAGCCTGTGTAGACATCCCACGAGTCAAAAACAGGTCCAAGTAACTCAGGCGTGTTAATAAAAGCCCTTCTGTACATTACTTCCCTCCTGTACATCACTTATAATTTTAAAAAAAGCATATAATGTATAGCGGTTCTCAAGCTTTTTACTGAATCGATGAAGAGTGTTAGTAAGCCGTAGAAGACAAATTCGATTTCTTAGTAAGAATATTTGAATATAAGAATATATCAGGAATATTAATTTTCCCTCTTTTTTTCTGAAATTATTTAAGACAGTGAAAGGTGACAGATAGGAAAAAAACAAAAACAAAAGCAATAATTGCGCCATTTATTTAACCGGTACCTATTCTACAGAGGGCTTGTGGAAATTGTCTGGATTAGAATGTTTAGAATTTAATATCAGGTAGTTCACTAATTTTGTTATGTAAATCATTGTAATCATATATGAATATATGAAAGTTTGTATGTAAACGTACATTAAGTAATTAATTGTATATCTGCCCGTTTAATTCATGGGTGATATACAGACAGCCAACTAAAAGAGCATTTAATAAGTACTATAATCATCTGTTTAGATTTTTTTTGTACCTTTCTTTATTTAATTGTCTTGTAAGAATCCAATTATAATCTTTCACTTTGCGTTTTTTTGTTTTACTTGCTGCTTTTAATTATCTGTTGTATGCTACAAGAGAAATTAAATGGTGACTTGTGTGATTTTTGTTTCTTTTAAGATTCGACTAACAATAACTTTGACAATAAAACTATTTAATGCTTTTTTTTTTCCTTTTCTATTGTCTAAGTCAGTTTCGTTTAGCATCTGGTGTCCTTCATCTTCTTCGTTCTTTCCAGACCCTGGGACGAATGACCAGATTGATTTTGTGGTCATCATGAGAGATTCCAGATGGCTTTGGGTGCAATGCCCATGTCACGCCAAGAACCGTCTGCTGTAAATGAGGCGAATCGCACACTTTACACTATTTCAATAGAATGTCCTTATCGATGATATCCACTTGTCAGTGAGCCAAAAACAAGAAAAAATTGTAGAAGGTCAATAAGAAAGGACTCGATGAATTAAAATATTTAGTTTGTAATACTGGAAAAGATTTAAGAAAAAGTGGAAAATTCCAAGTGTTGTATTGCAGACAGCGATTTTTTTTTCCTCGCTATTCTACAATACTGTGCTAATTAATTGGGACAAGATTGAAATATTCATTTTACGCTGTTTTCAAACGTTTTGAGCTCGGCTGTACATGCCTGGACTTGCTGAAAATAGTCTTGCATGTCTAGACTTGAGGATGATCAGTTTCTATTGCCACTGCATTTTCCATTTCATTCTACTTCGAGAGCTTCACCAGTAAACATCTTCCTGCTTAATCTGTTTTTTTTTAAAAATTCAAAATGAATATTACGTCTCGAAAAAGATCTAAAATTGTTGCCCTGAGGAAAAACACTTAAATGACGGTTCGGGAAATAGCCAAAGTAATGAATGTGGGAAAATCGACGGTCTCACACATTGTTGTGTCACGACGAGACTGGAACGACGGACGCTGCTCGCAATGGCAGAGTGGCCGTAAAAGGAAGACATCACTAAGGGATGATGCTCTGCTTCGTAGAATAAGGGTCACTGATCCGACGAATACAAGTGGAGACATAAAAAATGAGATAGCAACCCATGAGGTTGAGGATGACACCTCGACATTGCGCCGCCGCCTTCTGGAGTGTGACCGCCGCGCACGCCGCCCTGTCAAGATGAACTCTTGACATCCCCCATGAAGAAGAAAAGGTTGTCCTGGGCAAAGAAATATAAAGAGTGGACTGTGCAACAGAGGAGGAAGGTGACTTTTTCCAACGAATCACATTTTGAAATCCATGGGTACAAGTCCAAGTTCGAACAGCCCTCACCTGGAGAGCCTCTTCGACCCGAGCACATCAAACAGACACCCACGCATCCACGAAAGGTAATGTTTTGAGATTATTTCACAGCTTACGGACCAGAGACCATTCACCCCAGTGAAGAATTCATGAATAGCACGAAGTATGTCGACATTCTACAGACGAAACTGATCCCAGCAATGCGGAGGCTGTTTCCTAACGGTGACGGGCTCTTCCAATAGGATCTCGCTCCCTGCCACAGATCAAAGCTCACAAGAGATTCTTCATGAAGGAAAACTTGACATGTTCGACTGGCCGGAAAATTCACCAGACTTAAACCCCTTAGAAAATTTCTAAGGCTCGGATCCGCAAGATGGACTACTTCACCAAAACAAAGATGTTAGGTGTCACCAAAGTATGATATCGGCATCCAGAAGTGAAGAAAATCTGCAGGAAACTCGTTGATTTATGGGTTAATAGAGTGAAAGAAGTAATTTTAATGAATGGAGGTCACATTTCTCTTTAAATTGTAAGATAAATAAATAACTGTTCATATTAAGCATTTGTTCTGTTTCTTGCGTAAATTGTGTAGATATTCCTTAGAAATCTTTGGATCATAAAATTTGAAAATCACAACTGAAAGCGAAAGTAATTTTTTTTCATCACTCAAGGATAACTTTTATTTTCTTCTTCTTTTATCGTCGTGGCTCAAAGAGACGTCGAAGGTATAGGCTCCGACGTTAGTGGTCAAGCAGGACTAGTTGAATTCAGTTGGTCCGTCTAATGCTCTCCTGCTTTTAACCATAAGATAAAAACCCTGTCTCATTTTACGGAAGTTTGGATGAGACTGGGTTTTATCATCCAAAACTTATCCATAAGTCCTAGAGGACTTATCCGGTGGAAAAATAGTTTAGGAAAAAAAATCCAGCTCTGCCGGGCTTTGAACCCGACTTCTTCAGCCCACAGCGTACAACACTGAGCCTTCGGATACTATTATTCTTCTTTTAAAATTGTTGGCAGTACTGGGCAGAATCTGAAATACAATTTGTAGAGAAATCTATCTTACATTTCATGTTTTATTTGCAGGGTGTTTAAATTAAATAAATTTGTAAATAAAAATATCTTTTCTTTAATCTTCGTCTTTATTTGTCTTTGTTTATTAGATAAATAATAGCACATAAGCTAGTTTGGTCCTGAAGGAGGAGTGAGACATGATACTGTATATGTCCTTTTGTTGAGGGATTTCCTCACTCCGGGATGAGATATAATCTCGATATTTCGGCCCCATGCCTCGGGCCTTCTTCGGGAGACCCCGAGGCACGGGGCCGAAATATCGAGATTATATCTCATCCCGGAG
>JAFIDM010009631.1:124890407-124900652 GCA_023159025.1 Thereuonema tuberculata | reverse complement strand
TTTGTTGTTAGTTATTGTGTGTTATCTTACTTTTTCTTTGATGATATTAACATTGTACGCACGTTAATTTTGATTTTATTAAAGTATGATGTAATAGGTTTTCCTCTCCCAATTACATAGATTTACTTAACATTTTCTTTTTAAAGCTCCGTTCTTTCTACTTTAAAAATAGCTTTAAAAGATTCTTCTTAATGTTTCTCACAATTTACACACATGCCTCACATTGGAACCCTTTTCTACTCTTTAAGATAAAGAGCTAAATATTCCTTTTTGGATGAAAGAATAAAGAATATTCAAGCATAGTACAGATTCTCGCATTATAAACTCTTAGTATTAATAATCCTCTTAATATTAATGGCGTAACTTAGGTAAACTATATAGATCCTTTTTATATAGAAAAGTACGTAGTTTCTGTTCAGTTCGTTCCGTCCATCTATCTATCACCATATCCGTAGTCCAAATTACAAGTCGGACAGATATGAGTACAACATTATTGAACTCTTTGTCACTTGTAAAGGTGGGGGAAAATACGAGTTCCGGTCTGCGGTCACTCCCTATTCCGGTCTCGTGATAATACTTAAGAAAGAATATTCATACCTTAAAGGCATTGTAAGTAGTTTTATTCATTTCGTTTTTAGTCGTGACGATCCAGTGGTTATTACATTTAGTTACGGCTGCACTACGCCATGTTCGAATTCTGGTCATGGCAACTCTTTTTTTTTTTTATGTAACTTATCTTATTTTGATTTTTGTTTATTCTTCTATTTTTTTTTTCTAATAATATTATATATTTTATAAAATTATTATTTGAAAAAAAGGATACATGTACCGAGTCGTTACTAAAAAACCAGTTTCTTTGCTTTATTTTGTCTGAAAATAATGTGATCAAATCACATTAGTTTCTGTATCGTTGTTTAAAATATTTCGTAATTATTAAATTAATTAGTTTTAATGATCATGGTTTCAATGATGATACCAAATTTCGATGAAATAAAAGAGCCGTTTATTTTGAAAGTGATCTAAGTCCATTTATGATTAAATTAAGATATTTAAGAGTTTGCGTTTCAATAAAATTAAAAATATACGTGTAGGATACCAATGAGCCACAGTGCTCAAGTGCATCTAAGAGAGTTAAATTTACAATTCCTACTAAAATAATAGCAATTATTATGTGAATAATATATTTTTTTACCACAAATGGAGTTAGGCCACTTTCAGAAATAACAAATAGCTTTTTATAAAATTTGGAAGCGCCGAAGTTTCGACGCAAGCTTCAAATTGAAAAAACACAATTCAAATTATTTTATATTTATTTATAATAATTCAAAAGCATAATTTATGCAATGAAGGTAATCTTTTTACTACACAAATTATTATACAGGCCTAATGTATCTAAATTTTCTAACGTTTTTCAGAAACGCTTTCGTTTCAGAAATTGTCTTTTTTTTTTTTTCTTTTGCCTTTACCGAATGTTGTTCCAGAAGTCATTCTATGAAAAAAAAAATCAATCAATATTTTGCAGTTTTATCATTTAAAACTCCGGCTTGTAAGGAAATTTGTGAAGTTAACCTTTAAGGTTAGATAACCAATTTGCGACATTGAAATGAGTAGTTGATTTGTCTGAATGGGTTGAGCAAAACAGTGTTTTCCTTGTAGATGGGCTTATAATGCACATTGCAAATAAATTAACCAATACTAGTTAGCATTCGCTGTGCCGGCATGGTCTAGTAGATTAGATGACGGTATTTCTTGAGGCCGATACGTTGGCATCTGGATTCGAATACCGTTTTCGGCTTGGTTGTTACTTTCTTTCCTGTCTTTGTCTGCTTCTTCTCTACCCCTTTCTTTTCACCTAAAATCACCCCTAAAATCATCAACTGTTCAGTAAGGATGAGTATGACCAGATTCCCCTAAGTTTTTGGGGAAGCCTTCGTCCAGCCTTGGACTGTAACAAGAAGTCGAATGGACTTCGGCACTTCCAAATTTTATAAAAAGTTATTTGTTATTTCTGAAAGTGGCCTAACTCCATTTGTGGTAAAAAAACACATATTATTCACATAATAATTGCTATTATTTTAGTAGGAATTTTAAATTTAGCTCTCTTAGATGCACTTTAATAGTGTGGCAAATTCGCATCCTATACGTATATTTTTAATTTTATTAAAACGCAAACTCTTAAATATCTCAATTTCAACATAAATGGACTTAGGTCACATTCAAAATAAATGGCTCATTTATTGTCATTTTGGTAATTATTCTTAAAGTAATTTATACAATCCATTTGTAGCTATACTATCAAATATACAGTTTTCCAATTTTGTGTGTAAGGCAAGATATCAGAAAGCTGTCCGGCAAGCTTCTACTGCAGCGCAGATGTCGTAGTGTCGGATGATCAAAGTGATGAATTGAACTATCCTGCAATGTTTTTCCATTTTTTCACATTTTCCTATATGCCACCTCATCAGCTGAGTGTCAAGAAAGGATCAATAGTGATGCTCCTACGCAATCTCAATCCAAAGAAAGGACTTAATGGCACACGATTGGTCGTTAAGAAGTGTCATCGCAATTTAATCACGGCAGAAGTTCTTTCGGAAAGCAACAGAGGTGATGTCGTCACTATTCCCAGGATCAATTTTCAACCGAGCTACGTCATTTAAGTTGAAGCTCAGTCAGTTCCGAGTAATGCCCGCATCAAGCCTTCCAATAAACAAATTCAGTTATGTTCCTACTAGTGAATTTATTTTCATTTTCTATCCGTCTTCGTACAAGATGGTTATATTTAAAGTTGACCTATTTAGAGCACCCTGCAGTTGCAACCAATAGTCGGAGAGACACCAAAAGTTGTACACAGACTATTCAAAGGTCACGCTCAACGATTCTGCAAAAAAAAAAAAAAAAAAGATACAAAATCGTCCGCTAGAGGGCGCTTTTTGCTACAATAATGAAAATAATTGAAGGAAAACATCCAACATGCAATGCTAAAACAACACATAATGGTTTTAATTGTAACCTTTGTTTTGTTTTTTATTGGAAAAGTGGTCCAAATGTCATCTCAATTGCATAAGGTTAATCTTTATGCAAAGAGAAAACAATCTGATTTGCATAGATACCAGGAACACAGCCGAAATCGGGCCATAAATAATCGGTGTGAACTGAGAACGTGTTAGTAGCAACAGTCGCGATGACGATGACTTTACAAGAACGTGCGTTGATGGTCAAGTTTTATTACGAATATGCTGTAGCTGCGATTCGTGAATTTCGTCGGGCACCGATGTCACCACAAGATGTGAGAAAAATGATGAAAAAATTTGAAAAAAACCGGATCTTTAAGTGTGCAACGTGGCAGAGGACGAAAGTGCATCGGTGATCACGTGATTGACGATGTTGCCACATCAATCGTTCAGCAGTCGTTGGAGAATGTTGCAGGTTCAGGTAGTGCCCGAGCCGCATTACAACAATTAGATCTACCGTGGAGCACAGTTGGAAAGATCCTAAGAAACTTAATTTATTTTTTTCTGTATAAGCTCAGTCACAGACAAGAATTGCTTCCAGACGACAAGGAGAAACGACTCACTTTTGCATTGATCTTTCTGGGGAGGATGGAAGTTGATACGTCGTGGCCAAGGGACATCCTATGGAGCGACGAAGCGCACTTTTCGTTGAATGACATTGTGAACACCCAAAATTGCCATGTGGGCCAAGGAAAATCCATACGTTTTCCAGTAAATGCCTCTGCATTCGCCCAAGCTTACAGTCTGGTGTGGTTCACATCCAACTTTATCCTGGGCCCTTATTTTTTTATGAAATTACTGCTAATGGTCCTCAGACATGTTCCGTGACTGCGGCTAGATATCGTGACATACTCCAGAACTTTGTGATACCCTAAATGCAGGAAAGACAGTGTCTTGATTCAACCTATTTTATGCAAGATGGTGCACCTCGTCATATTGGAGGATTCGTGCAACCTTTGTTGCGTCAACACTTTACCAATGATAGAATAATTAGTCACATGTTCCCTACTACCTGGCCACCATTTTCTCCTGACCTAAATCCATGATATTTTTGGTTGTGGAGCTACCTAAAGGATGTAATGTATCATGGAGAAATTGCAAAATTCCTAGTATCACGCTACATGTGCGTGACTATCACGGGTGATCACCTACGGTCAGCAGTTGAGCATATAGTTCATCGTCTGCAAACGACACACATTTGTCAGAGGGAACATATTGAGCAATATCACATGACTCGTTCAAACGTCTGATACTGTTTGCGTGAAATAAATGTGTTTTTGAACATTCTGTTTTCGTTTTCCGTTCACATAACTATAAAAGCGTCCTCTAGAGGACGATTTTGTAACTAATTTGTTTTTTGCAGAATCGTTGAGCGCATCCTTTGAATAGTATGTGTACAACTTTTGGGGTCTCTCCGACTATTGGCTTGAGCTGCAGGATGCTCTAATTGGCCAACTTTAATTATAACCACCTTGTATATATATATATAATAGGCAAATACTCTCGTGCTTTCATAAATATCTATTCGAATGTATTTTCTGCTTACCATAACTTAAAAATTTACATTCATTAAACTCATATCGTAATTCCTTAATTATCATAAATTTATCTTTATAGGGCATCCCTCTATTCGTCAATGACATTTTAGAGAGGTAATGCTTATGCATTAAAAATGGGGAAGCAAAAGGTTAAAAGTATCTTATGAAAAATCCAAAACTAAATTTACCTTTCAACAAAAGTAAAATAAACATTATATATATATATATATATATATATATATATAGTGACGAGACTCATATTTTCGTAATTAAATGTAAATAGTTGTAGTTTAAAAATTATATTGTTGTTGTTAAAAGAAAGAAAAATTATAATAATGGAAAAAGAATTTTTTTTTTGTTAAATTAATTAAATGAGAAAACTTTTAAGTTTAGGTTAATTTAGATTAATTTCGAAAATTTAGGATAAGTTAGTAAATTTAGGAAATTTAGATTAATTTAGTAAATTTAGTTAAATTTAAGCTGAATTTAACTTAATTTAGGAAATTTAAGCTAAGAAATGTGAAGTTTTAGTTTTTAAGGATTTAATTTTCTTTTAATATTAGGATTAGCTTAATGCAGGTTTATGGTAACTCATGCGCACCTGGAATTTTCCGATCGTTCGTGGATTTTTCCATGCCGCGGTTATGTCCAAATAAGGAGATATTAGGTGTTATTAACTGTTATTCGTTTATTGAAGCTCCTTTTAGGTGTGACATCAACACTGCCATATTTGGCAGTGCATGCTGTTCCGTTCTCTCATTGGACGGTTAGCGTCGTGACGCAATTTTGGCGCATCATTCGAGGCTTTTTAACTCCATGCCTGGAGACTTTCGCTCTCTCTGTCGCCGACCTCCGTTGCTGCTTGCTTGGCCGCTCTACTCGCCGGCTGCCCCTTGTCGTCAAGCTCGACGAAAATAACGGTAGCTCGGGCGTGTTAATTCAGTGAGATAGTTTAGCAAAAAATCACAAAAGGAGGATAGCCTGTTTATAACCGTTATTCTGAGTAAATTACCGTTAAAGACATGTTACTGCGACGTACACCCGCACGGATTGTGCTTCGAGCTACGTGTAACTTAGTGAATTTTAATTCAGTTAATTTAGTGCTTCGAATTGTGAATTAATTTATCCCAGTGAATTTAATGCTTCGAATTGGGGATTTATTTAATCCAGTGAATTTATTTGACCCAGTGAAGTTATAATAGTGCGTCGAAGTAGTCTATTTCACCCAGTGAAATTAGTGCAACGCTGCAAGTTAGCGAAGTGCTGTGAACATTATTTTGAGTGATTTAGTGCGTGTTTTGGAAAAGTTAAATTGAATAATTTAGTGAGTAGCAAAAAGTTAAAGTAGGTTTTCGCAATTTGACATTTGCCAGCCTCCAAGCCAGGAGCATTGTGATTTTTATTTGCTGTAATAAAGATAAATGGAGTTAAGTTTACTGTAGCAACGTGTGAGCCTTTCTTATTCAACTGTGGGTTTGGCGTGACCACTACGACTTGAGGTGAGCTGAGTTAGTTAACCGGGGATGTGACCGGAAGTGCAAGGCATCTGGTAGCTTTAAGGGGAAACTTATCGGATATAATTCGGTTGGCGCCCAACCCTTGCAGTTACTCCAGCACCTTTTCACGACACCGCCGTCCGGTCACTATATATATATATGTATATATATCCTGTTTCCATTTTTTTTACTGTACAATAAATTACGGAATTAAAAAAGAAATTAATCTAGAATAAGGTAAACAATAAAAGAGGCTAACAAAGTAAGTGAAGACAATTCTAGACAAACAATTTAAAGAACGACCTTGTGGGCGGAGCTGAGGCTGGCAGGTTACACTAAATTACGAGAGAGCCTTCCCCTTTTATATATACGTCAAACAGCTAACTAGTCAAATAAGCCACCAACTTATTTTTTTGTAAATTTATTACATTCTTTTATTCACGTACACTAATTCCTAAGTTGAATGTTATTTGAAGCAAAACTTGACATCTGACGCTTGAGGTATTAGTTGTAGTTGTACATAGAGAGAGGATAACATCCCCCCCCCCTAAACTAGCGCATGCTCACTAAAAGGTCGTTCCTTAATTTGTTTACTTTTTTTGTACACATTGAGAAAGAATGTAGGAGTCACGATCGGCAGATGCGGCATCCACATTTAGCGACGATCAAGTAGAAAGTCAAGTTCAAAAATGAGTTTGAACAGTTTCTTCAATCAGAAAATACTTCTTACGAACAAGTGTACAGCGCTGATGAGTCGGGGCTCTTATGGAAATGTTTGCCGACACGAACATTGTCTGAACACGTCTCGTCTCTCTGTATCTCTGTCTGAACACGTCATTGCCTCCATCCCCTTCTACACTACTCATTTATAGCTGTCATCACTCACCCATCAGTTTGTGAGTCTCTGTCACTGTGCACACGTTCGGTTGTGGTTGTTGAACAATGACGGACAAAAGGAAAACAGTGGGGTTATCAATTCAACAAACACTAGAACTGATTAAAAACTTATTCGTTGAAAAAAAATTTAAGCTTGCAGTATGGTTTAGGAGAAACCACTGTGAGGGATATTTTTAAGCAGAAGGATAAATTAATGCAATTTGCATCCATATCGGACAACTCCTCATCAATGAAAAAACGAAAAACTATGAAAAGTAGCACTTACGAAGAACTAGATGCGGCACTTGTATAGAGGGTCAGTCAAGTAAGAAGTGAAGGAACTCCTATTTCGGGGCCTACTATTGCTGGAAAAGCAAAACAGTTTTTTTGAAATGTTAAGTTTAGAGGGTATTTGACGCATCGTCAAGATGGTTAACACGGTTTAAGCAACGTCACGGTCTTAGGGAAATTGGGCTTTACGGCGAGAAATTGAGTGGTATGAACGGGCAGCAGGTGACCTCAAAAATGAGTTGAACAGTTTCTTCAATCAGAAAATACTTCTTACGAACAAGTGTACAGCGCTGATGATTCGGGGCTGTCATGGAAATGTTAGCCGACACGAACATTAGCATTTGTAGTCCAGTAAAGAACGCCTAACAATAATGACGTGCAGCAATGCAATTAAAAAAAACCGAGATTTTTTAAAGGTACGAGGGCTGAAAACCTCCCAGTACACTGCTACAACCAAAAAAAAGCCTGGATGAACCAATATATTTTCAAAGAGTTCGAAAAAAAATGTGTACAACAAGTTAGAGAACACCTCAAGTCTCAAAACATACAACAGAAAGCTGTACTGTTGATTGACAACGCCCTGTCCCTCCCTGGCGAAAGTGTTTTGAAATAGGAAGATGGTAACATTTTTGTCAAGTTTTTATCTCCCAACGTAACTGCTCTTATCAGGGCGTAATTGCTTCTATGAAGAAAAAATATAGAACAAACTTATTGAGAAAAAAAGGATTGAAGAGGGATTTGATCTTAGCAGGCGCTGGGAAGATTAAACAGTTTTGGACATCATTTATGACATTAATACTGCTTGACAGTCAGTTAGCAATCTACATTAGTCAAGTCGTGGAGGAAGATTTTACCAAATGTGGAAAAGATTTTGGAAGCGGAGGAAGAAGAAGCCGTTTCTGACCATGATTTGGCTAATTTAGCGAAATCTGTCATCGGAGTCGATAACGTCGACGAAGATAGCATAGTTGAGTGGATAAGTTGTGACGCCAACGACCCAGGCTTTGAACATCTGACTGATGAACAAATCGTTAACAAAGCATTAGGAAAAGTTTTGGAGGAAACAGGGGAGGAGGAGGAAGAAGAAGAAGAGGATAAACTCCAAAAGCGAGTGAGCCATGACGCAGCTTTAGTACATATTGACGGACTCATTCAGTATCTGGAGGAAGAAGACGACGCAACGTTTCGTGACAAAATGTTATTGAAGAAACTTCAGTCACAAATAAAGAGGAGGTGTTTAGACACGAAAAAACAAAGACTTAATCGATTTTTTTTTATTAAAAAGTAATAAAATAAAAAAAATAATTATTTATAATGTATGTACTGTATGTTTTGCTATTTTAATGTAAATAAAACATGTTAAAAGCATTTTTGTGTTGATTTTCGTCCTATTTCGAATTAGCCGCGGAATTCGCTTATCACCCAATTCCGCGGATAATCAGGAGTTTACTTTAAATATATATAAATAAGGAGAGAGGTCGAAATGTTGAGGCACTTCATCGAAGTTACTTTAAATGAAATTTTTCAGTTAACGCCGATGATACAATGCAGACTGATCCCAAAAAATGTCACAGAAATGGATTACCTTTACATTTGTATTAACATATTTTAGGACTGATCTGTATAATTCAAAAGATAATTTATTTTCAGTGACCAACGAAGAAGAAGAATCTCTTTTTGTGGAAGTCACATTTTGCTTGTGAGTCAGCTCTGCAGTCAAACTGCATTCTCCTATTTTCAATCCTATTCATCTATTCTTAAATTCCTTAGACGACTGAATCTGTAGAATTAAATTATGTAAGAATTCAGACAAGCAAAACCAAAGGCTAAGTTTTCAACAAATTTAATATTAAATATTAACATCAAACATTAAAAGTATAAGCAAATTTATCGAGGTATAATAACCAATATTTCATTAAATCATAGGAAAATCAGTCAAATTTTGTCTAGCTTCGAAACTGAAAATGATGGACCATTTGATATTTAATTCTGTGAAAGAAAACCATAATTTTTCACAGTTCCTTTTCCTATTTCATTCATCTCGGTCACTAAAAAAAGTTAAAAAAAAAAATTCTGAAAAAAAATTTTTTTTTAGCAATTACGTACAGGAAAAGTGTAAAGGGATGGAAGCTCTTACATTCATTCTGTTCGTCCATCTGTCACCACCATTAAAGCCCAAAGTACAATTCTGACAGAGATGATGATACAATAATTGGATCTTTTACGACTTCTGAGGGAAAAATAAAATGAAAGCAAAACATGTCCCCATCTCTACAGTCCAAACTACAAGTCGGACAGACACGAGTCACTGGACCTGTAGAGTAGGGAAAAATAAGTGCCTGTCTGCGGTCATTTTCTGTTTCGGTTTCATGATATATTTAAGAAACGAATTCTCAATACCTTACAGGCAGTAGTTTTATTCATATCGTGTTCGTATCCGTGACCGTGAAGTGGTTATTATATTGGCTGTAGCTGCAATAACCAAAGTTCGAATTATTGTCACGGCAATACTTTTTTTCCTTTAATTTTATCTTATTTAGATTTTTTTCTTCTTCTATTTTTTTTTCTCCTTCATTATATTTTATATTTTTTTGATTGATTATTTGTAGTACGGTGTCACTAAGGTTTCATGTACACTATGACATCAATTTTTTAACTTGTTTATTTAGTTTTGTTGTTTTAATGGAGTTTAATCAAATATTGGAGTTTGCTAAACAAGCCTTTTTTTTTTTTGTTGCTACCATTTCATCGTTTACGAAACAAGTTTTTTTGCAAGTATAAGTAGAAAGAAAATAAAGAAAGAAAGAAAGAAAGTGAAAGATATTACTGCTATAGTTCTATTACTGCTTTGGACTATCTATATTCAAAATCATATGCTCTTTGCTTTGACAGCTAAAATGGAAATCTTTTTAGATCATCTATAAAACCTTAACATGTAATCAAAACAAAAGGAAGGGTTAACGTGCTGACAAATTCATTGAAAAATGTCTGTTAAGCCCAGCACAGAATAAACAAAAACAATTGCCTTTTCCG
>JAFIDM010009631.1:124857794-124890007 GCA_023159025.1 Thereuonema tuberculata | reverse complement strand
CGGAAAAGGCAATTGTTTTTGTTTATTCTGTGCTGGGCTTAACAGACTTAACATGTAATGTCTGTGAACTTAATTCCCTAAAACAGGCATTGTGGTTCATTATTGATTCCAGATTGTTCCGACAAGTAAATAAATTCGTCCGGAATAAGAATTATAAAAATTAATGTAAGGCAATTGTAAGGCAATCAATTTTTATATATTATTCTATTTAGTAAAACAAATTTCTATTACAGAGTCTATTTTGTATTGAATATGTAAGAGAATAAGAAACTATAGTAATATGGACCGAAGAATACTATTTATCAACGTCACTTGTCTTCATCCATATCTAAAATCTCCATTGTGTTATGCAGATCAATTTAATTTTGAATTGACTGAATAAATCTTTTTGATTTCGTGATTATCATTTCTCTCTGCTTCAAATAGTTTAATGCGGATTGCTCTAAAAAAAACTTAACATTTGATAAAAATTATGTAGGAGTATATTTCATCTGTTTCTTTAGACATGTCAATCAAATCTTACATTTCGCTGAATTTTAAATTAAAATTTTATTTGAACTATGGAGGATCCTCCACATGATATTCCACTTGTAATTAAATAAAAAGCACTGTCCATAATAAGCACTGATCGATAAATATTTAAGGTTGCCATCGTTTTTATAATGTGTCAGTTCAGCAATAAAGATTACTGTAGTAAGTTCCTACCATAGACAGCATGAATCGATGGATCAAAACTACAGAAAATTTGGCAGATGATATGTCACACTTCTTTTTTTCAGCAAATTAATTTTGTGGCTTGGTTCTAAAAGGGCCATTGTCAGTTTTAGCGAGTTTGAGTATTGTACGACATCGTTTTGCTTATTGTAAAATAGAGTCAGTGTTTTCGGGAAAAATCTAGTGAATATAAAACTGGCTTTGTATTATATGGGCTTTCAAAAATATTTTTTTTTTCTAGAAGGGTTCAATAAAAGATATTGATATTTTAATACTTTGTCTAAACTTAAACAATAACAAACAAAAACATTCAAAAGCAATTTTCCCCATTGACGTAAACTCAATTTTTCAGCAATTTTCAACTTTATGATCTTGAAATGAATTTTTTTATGTCCCTTTTAGAATCTTCTCGTAGAATTATTTGTGCTGTATCATTGTTCAATGTTGTAGCCAAGTTTTTTTACTCTCCAAGAGATATAGCTGATTCTCCGCTCCAATTTTCTTAAGGTTCAAAAGTTCCCCCCACCACCATCATCACCATTCTTCGATTTCACTGATCAACTGGATAACTTCTTTCTTATCAATGAGTTGTATTTCATTGAAAACCAGTCCCGGAATTATGGAAGGTCTTTTTAATAAGAACTCTTACCATTTTATCATCTCCAAGATTTGATCTATAAACATGTTCTTAATTGATTTTCCAATATGATTTCCAGAATTTATTGATTGATTTTAAATTAATAAATAAATTTCATCGCTAAGAGGACTTCTATATAGTAGTAGGGATGGTTCTCATTGTACTTGAATAATATGAAAGAAATCAACCTCGCTATAGTATTCAATTTAGTCCCGGTAGTAACCAATGTCCCTCTAGGCAATTAAGACATAAAATATATTTTTTTTATTCGGTGTAGGGCCGTGGATACCCCAGATGTGCTTTCATTCTTGTGAATCTATCGTAATACATAATCACAATGTAATCCCACATTGGTCAGAAATAGTTTTTTCATTTTCAATTCTGACAATTTTTCATACCCTTCAATGCCATAGACAGGGGAAGAGAAAGAGAAGAAGAAGAAAAAGAAGAAGAAGACAAACACAGGATAGAAAGTAAACATCCACGCTGACGCCGGGATTCGAACCCAGGTGCAGACGTATCGGTCTCGTGGGGGACCGCCGTCTAATCCACTAGACCACGCCGGCAAGACGGCATAACATATCATAGGTCTAATTAACATGGTACACTCCATTCTATATTGCTATCGGTTCCCACGTTTTACCAATTACATCTTTAGACTATTAGTTTTCTTGCTAGATGTGTACCCTTTGTCTTTGCCTTTTTAGACATACCATTTCAGCAGGCAATCTGTGCGCCATGTGATGGAAAGCACATTGTCTCTGCTATTGTATTTTAGGACAGGTTTTAGTTTTAAAGAGATGGCATGCCATTTCGTAGGAGCTATCTGACACCAGCGCTCCTGGTTGCGAATTGAAGTCCAATCGATTTATATCTGTTTATTCAAAATTATTACAGGTTTACAAAATTGATTTTTACGAAAAGAGGTCACAAACGAAACATAACGTGGTTGGTCGAGATTTAACGAGAAATATCGAAACTGTAAACAAAGAAATATAAAAAGACGAAAAAAAGAATTACTTCCTGTTTTAATTAATTAAAAAGATTCTTTCGCCAATTCGATGCATTAAATAAATGACTTTTATATAAATCAATACTTTTTTTTTCGTAAATGAAAAGAAGATATGACAACAATTGAGAAGTGTAAATTTTCCGTCTGATGAAGATAATGTGAAACAGAGTTTTAAAGCATTTTATTCACTGGCAATCTATCATGATATTGCCATCGATGTAGTCTAATCAAATAACACGTTTAAAACGAACTTAAATTAGATTTGAATCCAGATATTCCTAGATACTTAACTTCCTAGACTTAAAAAAAAAAAAACTTTTCAATAAGCGATGTAGGAAAGTTAGGATTGACTGGCATTATAACTCAGTCAATTCATTACAAATTCTCACAAGGGAAGGCCCCGATAGCGCACAAAGTGATTTCATTTATATTTGAAAGGTATATAGAATTTGACCTCCCATTGCACAATATACCGGTCAAAGCTTAGAACTGCTCATTGGTCAAGCGTGACACCTAACCAAATGTTTGAAATTAAGTGTAAATACAAAACAAGAACTGCAATTAATATAAGAATCAGAGGCCCAGTGTTCTAAGGTATCATGCTTGATTAGTGACTAGTCAGCACCTATGACTGGTATATTGTGCAATGGCAGATCACATTCTATGTACCTACCAAGTATGAATGAAATCACGATGTGCACAATCGGGGCCTTCTCTTATCAGCCTATTATAATGTATTTTCTGTCTGCCTTGAAAATATAATATCAAATTTTCATTGTATGGTAATTACAGTAGTTCCTTTAATTAAGGAAAAATCAATAAAATCGATTTAAGGGTTAAAAAAGAATAGAAACGCAGGAAACTTGATGTATGAATGAAAAGTAAAACCGACTTAGGGGTAGTGTGCAAATTAAAGGCTCGGTTGATGAAATGAGGAGTATTTGATAGGGCTGTTTAGAAATGTTCGTCAATTTGTGTGCAAGTTGTGAAGAAAGAAGCTTGTAATGGCTTCGAGACTCATTTTAACAGAGCTCTTCGGTGGAGAGCTATTCGGAAAACCTCTAGTCGGCCAATGTCAGATGGAAGTATCAAGATGCCTGAATGTGAGTTCCTTTGTGGTCCACAGCTATGGAACCAATTTCAGAATACTGTCAGTTTCCCGAAGTTACGGTAAAGGAAGCCCTAGGATTACATCTCCCTGCAATCTTTGATTATGTGCCTACTACCTGGATTATCAGCTCTGCTGTTAATTCCAATATTGCTACTATCTGTACAACGACTGGGGAAGCACAAATCTGTAAGCGCTTCCAAGAGGAAATATGAAATGCTAGACAATATAAGTATGGATTCCTGCTCGCCTCAACTCTCCAAGACTTAGTGGGGCTTAGAAGAGCTTTAAAAGAACAATAATCGTTGCTACCTACTGAGATCCTACACCCCATCGTCAACACCATGAAATGTCGTTGTGAGGCCCGCATTGCTGTTAGGGTGACCACACTCCACATCGAGTTACCAGACCATTTAAGTTTTGGATACCTTGTTTTGAGCTGGTTCTCTATGTACTCATACAGAACCGGCTCAGTTGGAGGAAATCAGTGTTTCATACCCAAATGTTTTGATTCGTGAGGTAATGTACATAATGCAACAAATTTTCACCAGTTTCCATACAAAAATTATTCACACATTTGTTTTTATTTTTCCTCAATTAATTTTATACGCTGATACGAATAGCAGTCATTATGATCCCTATCAGAGAAAAAAGTTCCTCCGTTATCCGTAGATGCCAATAGGATTTAAAATAGAAATATTAATAATTCTATCCTTTTTGATGAGTGGAATCCTCTTATTGAATTTAAAGGAGATAGGCCTATTTTCAAAACTCCTAATATTTCAAGGAAGGCTGCTTTAACTACACTCATTGACAAAAAAATTGCTCAATAGGAAGAAAGCATTGGATTCAAATGAAATTTTATTAGTGTGATGGTAGAGACAAAGTACAAGAGTGATTACAATATCACAAAAGAAGGACAACGACCCTCGGAGCTCGGTACAGAATAAGGCCACCTTTAATACTCGTTGGACCACCTTGTGCCTGGAGACATGCGGTGATACGGTCGGGCATAGAGTCAAACAGACACCATATGTTGTCATGCGGCATATTTGCCCACAGTTCTTGCAAATAACGCTCCAAATCACGAACACTGCTACATGGCGACAGTTGGCGTCTCATCTGATCCTAGTCTTGCTCGATTGGCGACAAATCAGGCGAGCAGGCAAGCCAAGGAAGTGTCACAAAATGACATAGAGACCCTAGCTATGTGCAGACGAGCTTTATCTTGTTGGAAAATAACTCCTGGGCGCCCAACCAGGAAAGAAAGTACATGGAGCCGCAGGATCTCTAAACCTATCGCTGGGCTATCATTATCCCTCGTAGTACTATTAGTGACGAACGACTATCATACGCGATGGCATCCCAGACCATCACGCCTGCAATGAGAACTGTATGCCGCTGTAAAGCGAGGTTGAAATTGTAGCGCTCACTTGTGGTCCTCCAAACCCTGACACGGTGGTCATCTGTTCCCAACAAAAACTTCGTCGCTAAAGACGATTTGTCGGCAGTCCACAGCATTCCATGTTGCTCTCTGCTGACACCACTGCAGACGCGGCAGATAATGTTGAGTGCTCAAGGCATATAACGGAAGGGGCGTCTAGAATGCAGATTCGCCTCTGCTAGGCGTCTGGAAATGGTTCTGGCAGAGATAGGGCTCCCTTGTGACCCGCCAGTTATCGCTGGATAGTGGACAAGGAAGCCATTGGATCTGTTCATGCTTCTCTAACGATCAAACGATCCTCTCTCCTGGTGGTCTGTCTTGGTCGTCCAAAGCCAGTCTGCCGTGTACAAGTGCCTTCACGAGTCCATTGCTCCCAAAACGATCTGATTATAAAGTCAGAACTACCTAAGTGGAGGGCAATTCGCCGCGCCGTACAGCTGCCTCTCGCAGCCCGATGATTTTGTGTCAATTAGTATATTTATGTATTCCTATCCATAATCTATATTCCTATATATAATCTGACTGCTTTCCGTAACTTAATTAATAAAACTGATTAATTAAGCTACTGAAAGCAGACAGATTGATAAGCTTATTAGAAGAGTATTAATTCTGTAGATAATGAATGTATCGCCGTTCCGGCATAGCCTTGTAGTCAAAGCGGCGGCTTCCCACTAGGCAGATGTATTGGAATCTAGGTTCGAATCCCGGCGCCGTATGGATACGAAAATAATAATAATAATAATAATAATAATAATAATAATAATAATAATAATTTCCTTTCCTGTGTTTGTCTGGTTCTTCATCTTTCTCTTTGTGTCTGTAGCCGTTCCATAATGGCTTTCTGATGAAGGCAACGGGAATCCGTAGTAGTATCTATTCCCAGGAAATCTATGGATCCATCTAGGAGTTCGCCATGATGGGAACACTAGACCTCCGAAATCAGAGATGGTACTTAGGATCAATAGATTTTCTGTAATTATTAAACAAAAGAGATTAAGCCATTTTATAGTTTTTAAGACTTATCAGTGACATAAGAAGGATGCCCTAAGAAGAAATCCTAGCTAGGAACGAACATTTATCCTAACGGTTTGCATTTTGTTGGAATTTAATGATCTAATATTATAAACATTTAAATGTTTGAAAGTGATTTCAATTTTCATTGTTTAATGGGACGTTAGCAATTTATCAATTCTTGAGAGATTTATTTCTTTGGTATCCTCAAGGCTGCTCTCTCAAATTGATAATCTCAAGAATCTTAAAAGAGTCAAGGAACTGAATTTGAGTGAGAACTTAAAAGTATCTTTTCCAGTAAAAGTGAGATTTATCGTCTGATACCACAGACTCTTCAAGAGAAGATTGGGCTCTCTTAATTATACTCTTTTCTATTTCCCCGCATAACATCAACCACAAACCTCCCTTTCCTTTATGCAGAGCTTTATTACGTACAAAATGAATGGAATTCTTATAAAAATCACTGACATAATGAATCCCATTCATCATTTCTCTAATGCTGGACGAACACGTACCAATACGCGGCAATATTGGTGGACAATATTGGTCATTTTTATTGGTACCAACCGTTTCCAGCAATAAAAACGAACAATATTGCCCGATATTGCCCATTGGCGATTGTCGGAAAAAAAGGAACAATTTTAGTTGGCGAGAAATATTGCTGGTGAGCGAGCGAATCACATGAACGGATGAAATCACGTGACAATGGTGACGTAGAAGGAAGGCGGGACTTTGAAAATCGGAAAATCACTCACTCACGCCGGCCATTTTGTTTGAGAAACAAGGCTTAAAATCAGCAAAATGGGTCGGCCCAAAATAGATAATTAAAACAACAACATTTTGTCAATTGATAATGAAAGAATCTTAATTGATTTCTACAAAGGGACGGCGTTTAATACTATAGCAATTCAGTACGGAAACACGCTCTCTCTCTAGCTCTCCCTAGTGAGCAACGCATATTTCCCCAATACTCCTAAAAGAAAATCTGTGTTCGCGCACAATACCAACTGCCAATATCAATAATGACCAATATTGTCCACCAATATTGCCGCATATTGGTACGTGTTCGCCCAGTATTAGTAAACAATCTTCTAAGCTTTGGATGAGTCAATTTTTTATTTATCAAATGACTTGTTTTGGAGTTATTCTGAAAGAATAATTCTGTGATATGAGGTAAGTTCTGCACTTAGGTCAAAGTGAATATCCACGTATCAAAGTAGTAAATACTTTGTAAATTATCGAATTTATATGATTATCGATATTGTAGAATTAGTAATTAAAATCTGTACGTGTTTTGCAGAAATCTTGCTAATAAAAACCATTATACACATATTCACAATAAAATATTTAAAAAAATATGTTTCATCCCCAATCGTCGGATGTCTTCGGGCAATATAATTAAAATACATTGGTGATTTATACACCTGAAAGAGAACAGACATAAGCAAATGTGTTCCTAAAACTTGATTGGTGGAGAATGAAGATTGATCTATGTGGGGTTGGGAGACGGCAAATATCTTTACTTGGTGGAGCCTAACTGGCATCTTCTATCGAGGGCCGGTTTCTGAATCTAACAAAATACAGTCGGAGCTCTATTTAACGAAGTTGCTAAATCCCCAAAAATAGTTCGTTATATGGAAAATTCGTTAAATAGAGATTCCCTTTTAAAATTACTTTAAACTACATAAAACAGATTTAAAATACATAAACAATAAATATTATTAAAAAGTAATAATTTTAATGACATAAAGCATACATTACCACATGCGTACTTAAATTTTACTAATAAAGTCTGTTAATTTTGTCTTATTTTTTTTTTTTTATTTTTGAAAAAGTGTTTTCGCTTACAGTACGTCTCGCATCTTTGCAATGCACCAAAAACCCCTTCAGTATTTTCTTCAAATTGTAATCCGCGTCGCGTCGGATTGTTTCAAATGATTTTAGCATTTTATCATACTTAGGTTTTTTTAATTTCTGCATCACGATCATTTTCCATTTTCATCATCTTCATCGCAATTCATAGCTGTATTGTTTTTTTTTTTTTTCACACTGTCCAAAATATCCGATTCAGTTAGTGTTTCCGAGGTCTCATCTTCAAAATCAAGTGAAAGATAATCATCAATCAGCACATCATCGTTAATTTCTTCTTTTTCCCTCAGCTGTATCCACATTTCTTTCATTTCCTCTAAGGGAATATTAATAATAAAAACATTTCAAGGAGAAATAAAAATAGATACCACGAAAAAGTTCGTTTAATAGAAAATGCACTTCGCTATTTGGAGGTTATTTTACGAAGAAATTAGCGACATGTTCTTGGTTCCAAAGAAAGTTCGCAAAATAGAGAAATTCGCAAAATAGAGGTTCGTTAAATAGGGGTCCGACTGTATGTCCAAGTGATCTGAGATTGGGCAACTTGAAGTGGAATGATGACTTAAGTGGAAAAACTTGAGATGGAAAAACTTGAATTCCAATGTATTTTAATTATATTGCCCGAAGACATCCCATGATCGGGATGAAACATGTAGCCTCATATTTTTTCTAAAATATTTTATTGTGTCTTAATGTCTGTAATATTTTATAGGAGCAAAAATGTAGAATTAGTCTTCGAACCATTTCATTCGAAGGCAGAACTTTTTGTACTGAATACTGAATAATATTGCAGTTAACTAATTTTTAATAATGATTAATTACATTATTAGTGAGTTTCCAAAGTAATGTCAAGGAACTTTTTCCGAGTTGCATGTAAAAGTGAGAGCTTTACCATAATTGAGAATTTACAATTCAGCAGCAATTAGAAATTCCAACAATCTTTCCACTCCATGATTAACATCTTTGCTCACAATCATAGTGTGTGTAAACCATAATACGATGAACCTTAATTTGATTAGTTTCTCAAGTTTCTAAGTGATAAAGGTTTTATAGAATTATAAGTCAAATTTGAGATTAGAATAATATCTTTCAACAGCCTAAAACACTTTAATCTTAGGGGGTTTGTTCAATGAGTGCAAGAAATATTCTTGATATTCTTTTTAATAAAGATTTTAAAGGTTATCATCAGAAAATTCTAAATTCACTTATCTTTCATTTGTAGCTTTAAAACTTACGAATCAAAGAGTGACAACATTTGCAACAAGAGTTATGCTGACAAGGGAACGTCGCGAAGTGTTACTCTGAATTTGATATTGGTTTATGGGTCACTTTATAGACTTTTTAACGCAGAGTCCGAATTTGAGATTCATTTTCATTGCAATTACAGCAATTTGATAATCAATTATCGGCAAATTGTTTTCGAGAAATGATCAGATATGCATTTTGTAAGCCCGATTATATTGACGATGATCCAAATGTTGGTCATTTTCAATCTCTAAAGGATATCTGCTTTTCATTTCCTCAGCAACACTTGTGCTCACAGTCTACGGAAGCCAAACATTGTAGCCAAACATTTTTGTTATGTAGTCACTGTGAGCTTCCTTTGTGCTTTTTGCATTTCTTCATTAATAAACATTTTCATTGTTAACATTTTATAAAGTTTTTGTTTTTGTTAATTTTGTTAATCAGTGTAACATATAAAATTTGCAAAATAAAATATTTAAGTAAATTTGACTGAAAATTTTACTTACAATTATCTTTTCCATTGAAAGTGCCATAAATTTAGGTTTTTGGGTTCACCATTTTGAAATTTATAAAGTTTTTGTTTTTGTTAATTTTGTTAATCAGTGTAACATATAGAATTTGCAAAATAAAATATTTAAGTAAATTTGACTGAAAAATTACTTACAATTATCTTTTCCATTGAAAGTGCCATAAATTTAGGTTTTGGGGTCCACCATTTTGAAATTAGTTGACGGATTCATTACATATTGACACACACGGTAGTCATGTATGCAAGTAACATAAATGCGTTGGAATTTTTATTCTATCTCCATTTGTTAAAAAGTTGTAACAAATTAAAGTTTTTACGCCCCCATGCGGATATCTCGAAAACTATTAACCGGAGATGAAAATGAATCTCAAATTCGGACTCAGCGTTAAAAAGTCTCTTAAGTGACCCATAAACCAATATCAAATTCAGAGTAACACTTTGCGAGGTTCCCTTGCGAGAATACCACTAGAGGTCTTGCTTTGCTGTAAATTCACTTAATAAATGAAAGCATAATAGTAATAAGATGTAATTGGTGTCTTAAATTCCTGACGTAGTGGATCTTCTTATAACAACTTACACATACCTCCAAAGGTTTAGCTTTCTAAGATATATAATTTGTTAGTTATCTTCATCACAGATTAACAGACATGCATATTTCAACTTAAAATTGCATTTAATGTTTTTTTTTGTAATCCTTTTTCATTTCAAAAAATATTAATAGGTATTAATATTAATATAACATTACATATATGTTATACCAAATCTACACTGAAGTACCAGAAAACCTGAGACAGTCATTTCCATTACCAGTAGATGTCACCACATTAAATGGGGGTATCTTCCACAACTGGAGTACATACGAAATTTCTCTGCAATTCGTCGTGATGTAATTCTCAATGATGATGACAGCATATCATATTTAAGTGAACAAGATGTGATAGTGGATGTCAGAGATATAGGTCACTCCATTCCCGAAATCAACACGAAATTTGGATTTTTACGTGCAACAATTTCAAGAATTAACGCGACTACACAACATCAGGGAAGACATACAGCAAGCGACACCGCTGCGGCCGACGAAGAATTGTTTCTCTTTGTTGCTCATGCGCACCCCGTGATGACCTCATCGAGGTCGTCATGGAAACGTAACAGAATGCTTACGTTGGTTGAAGCTTGATAGATGTTCAAATGGTGTTAACAACGGAGGAAAAAAAATTACTGTGGAGCATTATTTGCGGTCATACGGAGTTGTACGTCCAAATGGACCAAGTTTACTATACATTGGAAATGCATTTCGAGAACGATTTCAAAAGCCACCACCCACAAACCCAGTTGTGTTCGCCGTCATTAAAAAATTTCGTTCGACGGGCAGGATTCTGACACAGCGCAAAGATTTTGCACTGGACGTCCAGTTACAATGGCAACAAATGCGAATTGAGGAAGGCTCCTCGAGCAGGTGTTACAGTCGACTAAACGACGTTTCCGGCGAACATACTTTAAGAATGAATTCTTAAAGGTCAAACATCTGTTCATGGAAATTGGTGGTTTTGCCTATAAGATACAGTCCGGACAATGTCTGAGCAATGCCGACAAGGATGCGAGAATCGTTTACTGTGCGACGATGTTAGCGTTTACTGTACGATGATGAAGCTTTCCTTTCAAATGTCTGGTTTTCAGATGGAAGCCGTATTCATTTGATTGGATTTATCAATCGACAGACAACTCGCTTTCTGGGATTTGAACGACCAGACACCATTGTATAGAAACCCCTCCATAGTGAGCGTTTAACAATATGGTGTGCGGTGTCTGCAAACTGCTGCTTGGGCCCTTATTTTGTTGTGGATGATCATGGCGATCCTATGACTGTGAACCAGGTGCGGTAAAGAGAAAACATTCTCACATCATTTCTGGGGGATCTCATAGATTCGGCCGTTACCTGCCACTTCCTATGCAATGGCTCCAGCAGGATGGGACCACTTGCCACACAGCGAGGGTCACTCTTCAGTTGCTTCATGCGAATTTTGGTAATCGAGTTATTTTCCGTGGAACAACCTTCCCATATCCGTCTCGTTCACCTGATCTTACACCACCGGATCCTTACATTTGGGGTATGCTGAAGGAAACCATTTTCCGAGAGAACCCATTGACAACCATTGGTGACTTACGTCAAAAGATTGTGATATGCGTCAGAGAATGAAGCAACCTTTCTTCAGAAACATGGGTGAGAATCTACGTGAGTAATACGAGTAATGCCCGCAACGCAACAGAAAGCATATCGAACACGTGCTAAGCCGCAGAAAACGTGGAAGCTTACAAAGAGTAAGCTTCCTCTACTCTTTGTATTCTGTATCTCACATAAATCCTTTTTGTACACAAATATTTCAGTATCGTTTGTTTTAGCGCAAACTGTGGTTACAAAGTAGGAATGAATTTTTACTTTTTAAGTAATTTTAAATATCTGGGCTGTTTAAAGATGATTTTTTTTTAATTGTGAAAATAATTAATGTTATTCAAGTTAAACTTGTTTTATATTTTTATCAATATGCTTAAAAGTATTAAGATTCTTGAAATGTACTAAGTCTGAGATATTTCAGTTTATTAAAAGGAAAAAAATTACTTGGAAGCTCTCCTTATTTCTTCCTGAAGCTCTCCAAACCTTTCATAACACGAAGATAAAATATATAGCTGCACAATGGTAAAAATATCTTATCACATTATATCACTCCAATTTTATAATAAGTTGACAATTTTTATTTTACGACTAAAATATGTGCAACTTAAGTGTACCCTAAGTGATCCCTAAGTTTATTCATAGTAAGAATATTTGGAATAGTTATTAATATTTTAGTTAATATTTGTTAATTAAATAAAAATTAACTTCAGGACAAGACGAAAGGGCGAGAAAATTTTCAAATATAGTTTCAAAATGTCATAAAGTATTTAGAAAAACTAGAATTATTTGTCAGTAAGCCCTTCGATTTCTTTCCTATTTTTTTATTCCTCCCATTATTTGAGGGATTTTAGGTTCTGAATTCTTGTTTACCACACAATAGACTCTCCTGTGGAATTTGCTACTTTATTGGAACAAAATGGAATCCGGAAGCACGCGTCCCTTTCTTCCGCTGTAAGATTCCCGACGCAAGTCCCTCTCTCCTTTCATCATCCGACTCTCAGCGGTCGATAGAGACTTGCTTCTCTACCCCTTCGTCGAAATGAGACCAGACCCGCTTGAATCTCGCGCTCGCCATCACTCTACAAATAGGAAGTTACCATGGCAACGCCCTCGGAGGATGTCGCTTAGCAACAGCTATGGGATGATTCTAAACAGTTTGGTGAAGGGAAGGCGCAGTTCCGGAATAAGTTCCCACATAAACAGCAATCGGCTCCACTCTGCAATTAATGGACATAACCGCCATTGCCACTTCTACAAAAGGCAATCAATCAAAATCTGATTACGCCAATTAGATTCAGTAACATAAACAATCAATTAACAATTAAAGCATAAGCAATCATTAAGAAACATTCTATTTATTACCACTATTTCAATATTAACGAATGTAAATAACTAGTAGCTCGTTAAATAAAGATTCCCGGACGTGAATATTAATATGCAATGATGTTTTCAAAATAAAGGAAAACAACACAAATTCATTTATTTGTTCTAACATTTCTGTAATCGAAATTCTCAATAAATCAGCAAGGTTTTAATAATTCAATCCTTCGAGGATCTTTTAATATAAAGAAAATACAAGACTTTCATATTCTTACACGAACTCGTTTATTACATCTTATTAAAAGTATAAACAAGTTACAATCTGAAGAAACAAGTTACAATAGTTTAACAAGCTTTCTTTCCTATTTCTGTGTTATTCTGATATGATAAAGAAAAGGCTTAGAAGCTAGAAAATTATAGTTAAAATAGTGGCTTGTAAATTTTAAGTTAATTTAATGACAACAGACAGATATCCAACTGAAAATTAAATTCTGATGGTAACGATACAAGAAAAAAAATCTCGAAAGTCAAACTAGTAAAAATCACTATTAAATAACATAGGATTTATATCTCTTGAATTGCAAAATAAAAAATGATAATTTGATTAAAACTATGAAAAGCTAAATTAGAAATTTATAATTGACTATTTTCATTTATATAATATCCATTTAATAATCACTTTAATCTCTCATTTGCTGATTATAATAAAATACAAGGTTAATCTTAAAATGACATTATTCATGAAATCTAATCAGACAAACTCATTTACACTAACGCAAATGATGTCATAAAATTTCAAAAAAATAAAATGTAACCATGTAAATGAAATTTCATTAAACCATAATTAAATGGAAAAAAGAAGCTGTGGTTCTTAATCTCAAATTAGTGACTCTCTTTCATAAAACATATCGATTAGGATTAATCAGAATTTTTGAAAATAAAGATGTAATCAAAAAATGGCAAAATACAAAATTAAAATTGGATTACTTTGAAAAAGCATTCGAAATTTTAGAATTTTTTAAATATTCTTTCAATTCATTTACCGAGCCACAATTAGATCCTATTATTATTGTACGAATTTTAGTTCATTCATTCATTTTTTAACTTTGAAATTATAAGAATTAGATTTGTTTTGTCCCATGTCCAATTACTTATTTTTAAACATTTTTTTAATGTATAAAAATGTAATCCTTTTTATCTTTAATCATTTAATCATTTTTATCTTTCATTATATTTTAATATATAATCATCAATGACTGCAAGTCATAATTTCAGCATCACTTCGGAGGTCATCAGTATAAATCACAAAGCCATCATCAACATGTATTCAAATCGTTATATAAATGGAGCTACAGAAGAAAACCTTTGAATTGAAGCCTTATATTGAATAAATCAAAATCTTTTGCAGTGTGGCTATTAATTTACTGTACTGAACTGTTGATGTTCATTTGAGAACTATGATGATTGCATTTTAAAATCAAAAGAAATTCGTGTGCTTGTTATCTAGGAAAAACATGTTCCTTATATCCTCCATAGCGTTCCTCGATGTTTCTAGTCATATTACAGATTCATTATTATGTTGCTGCATGTTCAGTATCATCTGAATGATTTTCACTTTTAGCTGCTGTATAGTCGATGCAGGATTTTCCCGAAACACCCCCTTAACATCACCTACACATATGCATCCGGTGACGTTAGATCAGGAGAATGGGAAGTCACGGAAAATCAGAAAAGCATGAAATCGTATTACATCCGAATGTTTCCCATAGAAATGCTTTCGATGTATGCGATGTGTCGCATGTCTTGTTGAAAGAACTAGCCACAAAAAAAAAAAGTTTCGTGTCCTGTAAACGTTGCAATTCTTGTTTTTTGAAGTCATATTTGTAGATGAAAATGTTTCGATAAATTGCTGTTTATTATAAATAAACATGAAAGGATTACCGTTTAATGACAATAATTGTAATCACCTACAAAGAAAGAACTTGCAGATACGTTTGCAATACTTTTAACTATACTTTTATACGTTTGAAAGAACTTGCAGATACCGGCACAAAACAATATTAAGATCTTGTGCTTTTTCTCTGCTATATTTTATCAAATCTGCAATCTTTATTGCAAAAGTTTGCAGAATGAATGTTTCTGAATTATGTTATGTTATTCGTTATGTTTATCAGATTATAACATCAGATAAGTAACAATAAAGAAATAGAATCAATTCCAAATCTTTAAATTTCTTGTTATAGCAATTAATCACTGAAATTGCACTGAAATTGCACATACAACATTTTATATGTAATAAAGAATATTATTGTAAATATTTTTAAATTTATAATAATAAGTAACAAAAGTAGCTAATTTTGCATCCATCGATACAATATAATGGATTTTCACTACATAAATAATACACTTTTGTATTTGTTTTGACATAAAACAGCTTTACATATTATAACTTTTATGCTAAAAAAAAAACTTCGTATTTGTTCTCCATTACACAGAAGGCAACTTTAATTGGTGTAATTTTGCATTTAGTGCTTTTGACACACTCTAACATATTTTTGCTACTGATTACATTACTTTATTTTATAACTTAAAAGATCACACAACATGCTATGAAGATTTAAAAGGTATGTGAAGGAGTCAACTCTACAGTCCACATTCAAATAGAGAAAGCGTTCCCCATTTTGCACACGGTTGGGTAACTCTCTGGGCCTGTCAGGAAGAGAAATAGTGAAAGAAACAGTTTTTTGTCGTTTCCTTTAGCCTGTAGGGAAGCGCCTGTGAGCTAATTGATCCACCTAATTTCCTTTCTATCTTATTAAAAATAGTTTAGCGGATATCAATAAAAAATAATAATAATAATATAGAAAACACAGAAAATTAAAATAAAATATTTCCCACTTGTGTGCCTTTTAGTATATTTCTTATCTGACTTCTGTATTTCACCATAATTCAATGTTGATCATCCTTCGCTTACTTACATATCTTTGTGATGAAGATTTTAAGATGATATACCTATAAGATGAAAGTTTTGAGATTTTAAAAAAAGATACAGTAAACTGGTCTTAAACAACTTTTCAGTTTAAGGTATTGAAATTTATCTGTTTATTATGGATTTGGTACAGCTTTTTTTTTAAATTTTCATTTCATGTCTACATTTTTAACATTTCAAAAATAAAACAAAATAGGAAAATCGATTCCTATGTTTTTGCTGCCATTGTAAACCTATCAGAGATTTCCTCATGAAATTAGTTCCAAAAATAATTACATACTTATTTTTTTTTTTAATTTGGTTTTTCGGGTAAACATCTGCAACTAAACAGACATTGTAACGTATTCAAAAAACGAATAGTTCACTTGAAAAATTAAAACTACTCAATTTTCTTGAAGAAGCTATTTAAAAATTTTCTTAGGTTTATTCTTCATGTCAATATTGGCAAGCAGTCCACCATAACTGCAGTCCTAAAACTATCGCTCAATTAATCCTATTCAAAACTAGTACGATGTTAAACTGTCATGTGACTCGAGATATGTCAAGGTTTCATTATCACTCAAACTTCTTCTGATCTTTGTTTAAATGCGTGTTAAAACAACCGTCTTGAACGTCTGTATTAGCAATATAATCCACCGACACTCCACCTAATGGTCATACAGTGAAATGCATCTTTAAGAATAAGACAGCGATTTTTGTATATGTAGCTATTTAAATTCTGCATATTTTTCGACTGGAAATTCAGTTTCTTTATTTAAAAAGAATCGTAGATGTTAATTAATTATATAATCAAATGAATAAATGAATAAATGAATAAAATCATAGATGTTGTTTGAATATTTATTATTTAAATAATAAATATTCAAACAACATCTATGATTCTTTTTAAATAAATACGTTATTTATAATTTAAATGGTAAATAAATAAATTCAAAATAAAAAACAATCCAAAGTTTGTTATTTCCCATTAATCGACGGCAAGACATAACGCAACGATGGTAGAAAATCATTATTTTGGATACTAATTTTTAAACTTATCATCCAGAATAAATGAAAAACGATTTAATCGTATTCTTGTTATTAAGATTCAGAACTGAAATAATAAATATAATACATTGTCTTCCTCAATACCTGTAATTAAAGAAAATGACAAATTCTCATGAAAAATAACATTACAATGTTTACAATAATTGTAATTACTAGACCTCTTGATTTCGACAAAACACTTTTCGGAACAACGATCTTGTATTAGAACGTAACAACCTTTTCAGTCCTTCACAGAACTCTTAATCATCTATAGCACGGGTGGGCAAAACGTGGGTGTACCGCGTCCGCATTTTGGGGTGACCACATGAAATTTCAAAAGTCTGAAGATGTTAGTTTTTTTTTTTTATTTTTAGTTGTCGATTTGGAGATTCCGATTTTATGGAGCAAAAGTTCTCCCAGGGCCTGCACTACACACCCAGAAATCAAGCAAGGCTGGCTTTTTTTTTTTTTTTTAAGGCTGGCGCAAGAACCGCCCCACTTGGAGTATATTTAAGGTTGCCCGTATCTTACAAAAGTCTGTCCACCCCTGATCTATAGAATTCACTATAAGTTTTGTAAAGTGTGATTTTTCTTTTAAGCACATTTACAATAACAGATTATGAAATTAATTAACATGGGCCTGTAATTCAATTAAGATCTCACTGATAAAAGAGAACTTGAATCCTGAAAACTGGCTTTAACTTAATTGTTAAATTAGCAAATTCATTTTATTTCCTTTTCGATGTTAACTTTACAGAAATCCGAAATTCTTTCTGTTTGCCAGAATGCAGTATCCAGATTCCCTAGAAATTCTTACCAATTTCTTTATTGACTCAGCTTTCGAATTTCCCTCGAATTTCCCAGTGATAAAATGACTTAGTGAAATACGAATTATTCTGCTTTTAATATTTTCCATCAATAACAACATTTATTCTATTTAAATCTGAATAGTAATCGCATTGATATGTAGATCGAGAAATTTAAAAAGATTTTCAGCAGTTTCCAAATACCTGAAACCTTGATATTTGTTCGGTTTCTGCTTAGAATGTACTCTGATCTACAGTCCAGTGCCTTTACCACTGGATGATACCAATTTTTAATTTACCTAATTTTAATTTACTTTCAAGTGTGTTACGATGCATTATCATTCTTTCTTTAAAATGGTATTTTCTTTAAAACTTCGACTTATTAATGCTTTCTAGCAGTTTAGATATTGCAGCAATTCAGTGGTAATTCAAACAATCTAAGTAGGCATGAATAACGAATTTCTATTACACTCTTTCAACCGCTATTACCTCGTTAAAATGTAAGTAGAGAATTGGTCGTTGTTTGATCATAATTTGTTTGTTATTCTTGAAGATCATTTCGACATTTTTTTCTTTTTTCCCCTTTCCACTGAACCGATCTTTCAGTTTTTATCTTGTTTTATCACAAATCTCACACTTTAATTATTTTGGTTTGATTTCCCTGCTGCATCGTAAAACAATTATTTAGGAAAATGAGTTTTATTGATTTGTAATAACATACATCGATTTCTGGAATGTGTAGCAGGCTCTAGCGGTTACTAATGGAACTAACCAAATTGATTGAAGTGAAGGTAATTTCTTTAAAATGGAAAAAAAAATATAAGCAAAAAAAAATGTTGTTATATTTTTAAGTTAAAATATAAATTTTATTATAGAAAAATATTATTTTATAATTTAGTTAATGTATTCGGCGTTTGCAATTTTAACTCAAATTAATTTATAGATTTAATATATGAAATATTTACTAAAGCTAAAAATATTTCGCCGCAAGTTTTTTACGCATTACAAGATTAACAGTTATAGAAATTATATAATTCCATGAATTTAAAATCGCATAGCTTCAAATTGATCAAACAGTTTTCAGTTATAGTATATACTGTTTATATTAAATAGTACATTTATATGTCTTGTATATTTAAATTATAGTTGTCTTCGCAACTCTGCTTCTCATTTTTTGACCCGTTTTGAGATCTGAAGCCATTGGACTAAATTCAAAACAAAATCATTCATTTCCTTTCCGAAAATCGATAGAATCGAAAAATCCTTTTTCTTGGAAATTTACTTTCTTTGTGTGATTAAATTAACGTAGACGATTAATTAATTTGTGTTCGAATCTATTTGAACTTTATTAAAACCTTTACAACTTTATTAAGGATCTTAAATGCAATTCTTTTTAGGTGCATGTCTACGATGTTCTTTTTGTACAAACAATGGCATAACATTATCAAAAAACCTATATGAAATGTCAATATAAGTGTAAGCCCTATCAGAAATACAAGTCAATTTTACATATGCAGGTTCTTTCCATGTAAGTTGCAAAACTTCTTGTGACATTGTAGTTTCCTTATCTTGAGATTAATTATTTTAAATTTTAGGTTATTTTTAATTAGTTATTTAACTTTTTATCATTTAATTTTTGTTATTTTATATAGAAGTAGGTAGTTTTATTAATAAATTTGCATTTCATTTATATTTTCATTTTCTATTTTTATCCGTTTTCATTATTAATTTATTTTCAGTTTTTGTAAAAAATACTTATCATTTTTGTAGGATTGTATTATATTGTAATGTATTGTATTATATTATATTGTGTCGTTTTGAGTTTTTTACATTGTATTACATTGCATTGTATTCTTATATCCTGTTAAATTCATTCTTACTATGTCTACGCCAGGAAATCAAAGTGGAATAGTTTACTACTTATGCTATAGATTTCACAAGCTTAAAGATAAGACTTCGATCTTACGAAAACTCTGGAATTTCAAGAATTTTACGAATCGGCATTAATTTTTTTCCCCCGTGATTTATGCTTAACCTTCGTCTGAAGCATTTTCTCTGACTTAGTGAAAATTGTCTTTTCGTATTCCAAACAATGTTTTATGTGTTAATGGCATTCTTCTTGTGTGCACAGAATACCCTCAAGTAAAACTGATGAGATAAGGAAGTCTATGGATTGTTCAATAAAATTAGTGATACTTAATATGATAATTGAGAAGTTAGAGGCTTGGAACATCGTTAGCTAGGATCTGTAATGAATTTGATGTTCCTAAACTAACATTGCCTCAATTTCAAGAACTCTCTCTTAATCCTCTTGCCATCATCAGCCACTGTATCGATCGGTTCCGCATAGATGTTAGCTTACTACACATCCAAATTGTCATACGACACAGACAAACAACTCCAGATAAGAAACACTTATAATTTATCAATGTTGAATGAAGAAATCGTAGTTTAAAGCTCATCAAATTAAACCTTGTTTTATTTTGGGGTGGGTTTTTATAAATTATTCTTACGAAATTTTAATTTAGACTACAAGGATGCGATCCTAATTTTCGATAATTAGCGAAGGAAATTCTTTGACTGGAATGAAGCGATAGATTAAAAGCAATTAAATTACTCAATCCAAGGAGCTTAATACAGTAGTTGCTTAGATACTTGCACCCAGGAGACATTCAGGTTCTTCAATGTCGACAATATCTCTATCATCAAATACATTTAAGACATTAGCATAAGTCATTTACATAAGTCTTCCTGAAGAGATCCCAATGCAGTTCAGTTAAGCTGATCAAATGCCCCAGTCATAAAACGGTTCTGAGAAGAGTCAAACCAAAAATCAATTCCAGAAATTCTTTTGTAGGAAATCACTACCTTTTGCAAAACTGCCAAATAAAAATTGCTATTAAATGAACTGTAAATTTATATAATAGCATGCAAATGCTTGATTTTCATTTAATCAGCAGTCCGACTACCAATCAATTTCTCTTTTTGATAAAGGGTAGGTATTTTCTATACCAGCGTTCGTGGCTTCCGAGATTTCAATGATTAATTATCTGAACTAGTTGAGATTAAGTGGTAGCCAAGCTCACATGCTCACGATAAGAAACCCGCTTCCAATTTAACAGAGGGCAGGGTGAACCCTGGGAATTTTTGACAAAAAAATTATGAATAGCAGTGTGGAGGATTGATTCATCAAATTTCGAGTCTATTTTAAATGTCAGGATTTCAGTGATATCTGAACATCCTATTTTTTTCTATTATTATTCGAAATGAAATATTGCGAAAAACTTATTAAAAAACAGAATATGGAGCAAACATCACTTATTTATTCTTAAAAATAACACTTTTTTATAAAATATAAATGTTTTTCCAATACTTTAACATTTCTGCTCGATAAAGATTGTGCTTCGTATTTTATTTAGATTTCCTTCATGTTAACATTCAAATTCGTAATGTTTATATTTGTAAATGTCAATGCTGTTTTATATCTATTCTTCTTCTTCTTTAAAAGGTCGCTATTAATTAGGAAAAAAACTACAAAGATATAATCGGAATTATTTATAAAGATGTGGCAGCATCTCAAATGAGATTTAAGTTTGCTGAGTTTATAGAATTTACAAAGCTATCACTGACTTTTACAGTTATAGTTAATATTGCCATTTTTGCCATTAAACAGCTTTATGTTCAATTATTTATTTAATAAAGATGGAATGATGTTAAGGATAAACAAAAGTAAATCAGTGATCAACGATAAACAAAAGTTTCAAATTATCAGAATGAATTCTTACAGCTGCTATTAGTCTACGAAGAAAGGTGTAAGGTCATTTCACTTCCATTACCATGTTCTTCTGAGTTGGTGATTATTTATCATTGGTCTGCATATTACATTTGTTAGCAGCAAATGTTTCTACTTTACTTATTAGTAGCCACTGTAGCCAAGTATTGTTCTCAATGCTCATATGTTAGGCTTAAGTCACCAAATGCCCATGACCATCATTTTTATTGGATTACTGTCGATAATATTAACCAATACTCAAAAAATTGTTAAATTAAAAATGATGTCCATTAAAATTTTTAAATAATATCTTAAAAAAATTATTATGTTCTACTTTGGAGGATTTTGACGGAATATTCTCTTTTCTTTTTTTTTCTCTTTCTCAGACAATGATTCAATTTACATTAAGTTGCGGAACCTGTTGATTGGAGCTTCATTATTTACAATACTAGTTGACCCCTGCGAGTAATTCGCAACAAAAAAACCACCTTTGAGAAATATTTTCTTTTGTCGTGCATGTTAGTTAAACATATTGTCAATAGATGGCGCTTTCTCCATTTTTATAAAAAGGTTTTTAACACAGTTTTTTTAACGAAAACATTAATTTTCCACTCTTTGTTTATTTTTCGTCATTAGTGGTGAATGTAATCTTCAAAATGATGTCTCAATCATTGATTTTGATGAAGTATTAAGGGAGATATGGCGTACCGACACAAAAACACCTTTGAGAAATAATATATAAGGATTCTATGAACAAACTTCAAACAAAATATTTTAAAGATTTGAGAGACAGAAAGTTGTGTAAACTATGTTCGTTAGGGAATTTATGAAAACTATTTGCATTTTTCAAACCTTTTCTATCATTCTGGGAACCTTTCTTTTTCTCTAAATTTTTTCTAAAATGTAGCAAATTTCACGAACAAAATATCTTAGTAATAAACCCTCAGTGAAAGAGAAAAAAAGAAGAAAAACAGGACATTTTCTACCCCTTTCTTCTTTTGATTCTAGTAGAATGGTCTCCAAACAATATTCCTAACTCCTATTCTCCCTATTCACGTCCCCTATTCTCTGTACACATTAGTATCTGTATCAATTATTGCTAATTCAGGATACAATTGTTCATGTTTCATCCACCAGCATTTCTGGCAAATTTATTCGTCCATAAATATTTTTCAGTGAATTCAAAAGCAAAAAAAGAAAATCGCAGGACTATTTGTATATCTTCTGCAAGACTATAAGAAAAGCTATTTATTTTTATCAACAATGGAACTTCAGGAAAATGTTTTTTCCTTCTCATACGGTTTACAAAAATTTACAAAATTTACAAGATATAAATTTTGGCGCAGTTTTTTTTTTTTTTTTTTCAATTAAAATTAAGTTTTTTTTTTTTTTAAGTCTGAATTAAAATCAGTTTAATTGGCTTATTTGTGTGTAGAAAAATAAATAAATTCACATTTCAATTTGTGTTCACATTGTTTTTGGTTGTAATGCTTTTCTATGCGAATTTTTGTCACAAGAACGCCAATAATTCAGATACAATTAAATAATTAAGATAATTTTTTGACAAGTAACCAAACACACTCACAAAAAAACAAAAAAAAATAGTAAATAAATAAATATAGAAGGTAGATCGTCTCGTGGCCTTTAACGTAAATGCTAAGTTTCAAGAAGATTCATCTACGGTTCAAAGGTTATTCGGAGGACACACAAATTGACAAACTTTCACTCTGCTAGAAAAGTAAGTCAAAAATTAGTAATTTCAAGTCGATACAATTATTCATATATGAAATTGCAAATTGCTTCGTAACATTATAAAACATTTTCTAAAACTATTTGAAGAATAAAATAGTTCTTATTTAAAAAATTACTAGATTTCTTTATGGCATATTTCGTATCATAAATGTTGTATTTTCTTATTTGCAACTGAAAGCTATACGAAGTTTAAATTATCAGAGCATAATTCTAAATGGTGCTGCCATCTATCTGCAGTATGAGGAACTGGAGAAAAGTACAAGAAACTCACAATAGATGACGCCACTTGCTAAAATAACGACAATTCAATGTAATTAATAGGACTTCTTCATTTTCAATGAATCTAATCGCAAAAGAAAAAAAAAAATATTATTTTATGAATAATGAAATATTGTTGATTGCTATTTTCTAGCTTTAACTTATTTATTTATGGGTAAATCCTGCATTTAGAATATATTTGAAATTAACTTCATAGAAATAAGCAACTTAAACATCAGCTATGTTTAATGATTAAAAAAAGAAGAAGAAGAGTAAAAAAAAAGGAATAGAAAATTTACTTATATCTTCTTCAGTTTACGAAAATCATTAAAAATATTTTTAGATCTATTTTAAGTATTCACTTATTTTAAATGAATTAATCGTTGTAAATAAAATGAAAATGATTGTATTTTAGTTCAAGAAAATCGTTCATTCTGCTTTGTTCTTAAATTTTACTCTTTCTGCCTCTTTCTAAAACTAATTAGTTTTGCCAAAAATTCAAAAAAATTCAGCTAATTGATGAAAGAATTCCCAAACTTGCATGAAAGGAATTATGTCAATTTCAATAACTGATGCTATATTGTAATTTTCGGAATAAGTGTTTATTTGTTTTCTGTTTTAAGTGTCAGGTAATAGTGCGGGGAAATTAGACATTGACCCGACATTTGAAATAACAAGCTGAAAATTGGTGGAAATATTGAGAATAGTGTACTGATTTGATATTCCAAAATTCCCAAAAAATCCATCTTGGGGAAAATCCGCCATTTTGAAAAAACCGCCCCCATCGTGGATATTTCGAGTTTTAAGCATAGCAGCTGAACCGAGCATCTGAATGTATTCGTTTTTGCGTCAAATTACGTAATTCAGGCTGCATTACCTTCCGAAACACTAAAAATTAATAATTATAGACCAATTGTGGTTTTTGAGAAATAATAATAATTATGAAAATGCGACAAACGAAAATTGATCTAAAATTGTAATAAATGTTATTATAATATAAAAAAAAATTAATCAAAGAAGACTTCATAACACAAGGCGTGAAATATAGGCATAAGCAGCAATAGAAATACATTATTAAGGGTAAAAGTTAGGTAACTTGTTTCATGTTACCACTGGAGCTCGACTGCCTGTTCACTAACTGACCAAAATCTTTGACGGTAATGCATGATCTGAAGAAATATAACCTATATTAGCGTCAATTTGAGACAAGTAAAACAGTGTTCTTTAAATTTTGTAGGTATTTAACGTTTCTATGACAACACGTCTGCCAAAGGTTCAACGTCGTCATCGCTATCCGAGTCAGAGTAGTCCATACGATTTGTGCAGTCATGTTCTGGGCAGTATCCGCACATACTTGTGCAAGGAAAACCGTTTCTTCTGCACCCGCAGCTCTTCTCGCAACCACAGTTACAGTTGCCGAATATGATGTTCAGTACCCGCTCCGGTACTGGTTCTTCTTTAGTTGGAATGGGTGTCAGCTGACCTGCGTGAGCCTTCCATCCCCACTCTGCTTCCGGTAGGCGATTCTCCATCCAAACTGTAACATAGAATGAAACAAATTAAACATTGAACAGCCAGTTTAAATAGCTGTCGTTGTTGATAAAAACCCTCCTAACTGCAGTTTTAAAACAAACAAAAAAAAGATGCGCCAATGAGCAAGTTTTAAATTAGCCGAGTTTGCGCAGGGTCAACTCGCACAGTGTTTGGCTACCACTTAGTTCTCCTGCTTGGAAGAATTGTGGGAGACGGTGTACGCGAAGAACACGGTGACCGAGATGGTAAACGGCCATGCCTACGCTCTAGCTGTCCGCGCACATCTTCTGATGCAGCTGTCGTTGGCGATCTTGATCATTCAGGATATACAAGACGCAGACTCTCTTCTCAGCGATCGCTTGAAACGAACACACTCTGGAACGACTTCGGTGGATGACGTTTTGTCGTCAGAGTACATCGCCCTGGCAGCAGAGTTGTTCGAAGCAAAGCTGAAAGGCCTCTTTTCATCTGGACGGCTCACTGTGAAGCTGTGGGTGCGATTCTTTTAAGATGGTTGGCATCATGCGTCTGTTTGTCAGAGCTGAACGTTCTGGAGTTTGGGTTCTTCACTTGCTGTTTTTCCAAAGAATGATTCCGTATTTCCACTCTGCGGGACATCTCAGCTCGAGGATGTTATGACTCCCTTGGAGTTCCGGCAATTTGTTAAGGAAGGCTGCTACACTGTCATGAGATCTGCAAAGTTCTGGCCAGGCGTATGAACCGATATAACTATAGAGCAAGTGTTGATGACAAACATGAAGACGGCGGGTTGGCTCACACGTGGACGTGGATTGACGGATAACATCATTGCTCGATGGGTTTGTGCAATGCCTTCATCTGCACATGTAATCGACGCCACTGAAAGATTTTGTGGAGTCTTCGCCGAAACCTCCGACCAACATGTGGAGCTAAGTGAGTCTCGGCAAGTGAGAGATAAGGCAGACGTTCGCAAGATGGTAGACTGGCTCCAGTCCCACCATCCTTTTAACGACTAAACGAACCTTCTAATGTTCTTGTCTACCGGTATAGTAGCCGACGATACAGTTAACTGTGATGAGGCTCTCTCCCGTGGTTTGCAAGCAAAGAAATCAATCACAGGTCAACGATTCAGTAAAGTCCACTTAAAACGAAACAAAGTCACGACTTTTGTCACTGCATCTAAGACGGCCAAGATCAAAGACACTGTCGTCGAAATCAACCCTAACCAACTTTTTCACCGATTGCTGTGTGTTGTGCGTGACGATGTTGATCTCGAGGAGTACCTGACATATGAACTTGCAGCAAGGCCTCCAGCGCTGTTTGACGGGATGTTGATGCGGAAAGGCACTATGTCTGGATTGATCGACGTTTTAGAAGAGATAGCGCCGTCCAAGACTTTCCAGTGAACGCAGAGTTTACAGTCGATGGCGGGTTCCTCCTGCACAGCGTTGTGTGGGCGCGTCCAGGGAATTTCAGCCACATCTGTCTCCAGTATGTGAAGTACGTGGAAAATCAGTGGATGTGATACCGTTCAGAAAAGGCACAAAGGGATCTTTCAAGAAGTTCAAGCTTGTTTAAGAGAGACAGTATCGGTCGTCAACTAATAATTCTAGGTTTGGATGGGGAATCGCCTGCCGGAAGCAGAGTGGGGATGGATGAATCATTCAAGTCAGCTGACACCCATTCCAACTAAAGAAGAACCAGCACCGGAGCGGATACCGAACATCACATCCTGCAACTGAAACTGTGGTTGCGAGAAGAACGCGGGTGAAGAAGACACGGTTTTCTTTGCACAAGCATGTGCGGCTACTGCGAAGGACATGACTGCACACATCGTATCGACTACGCTGACTCGGATAGCGATGATGACGTTGAATCTTTGGCCGACGTGTTGTCATAGTAACGGTAAATAACTACAAAATTTAAAGACTTCTTTTTACTGTTATTAAATCGACGCTAATTTAGGTTATAATTTTTCAGATCTTGCATTACCAGTGAGTGAAAGATTTTCGCCAGTGAGTGAACAGTCAATCGAGCTCCAGTGACAACACGAAATAAGCTACCTAACTTCTACCCTTCATAATGTATTTGTATTGCTGCTTATGCCTGTACTTGTGTTATGAAGTCTTCTTTGATTCATTTTTTTGTATGTTACGATAACATTTATTATAATTTTAGACCAATTTTCGTTTGTCGCCTTTAAATAAATATTATTTTTTCTCAAGCACCAAAATTGGTCTATAATTATTAATTTTAGTGTTTTGGAAGAGAACACAGCCTGAATTAAGTAATTTTGGCAAAAACGAATACAATCAGAATCTTGGTTCAGTCGCTATGCTTAAAACTCGACAAATCCACGATGGGGGTGGTTTTTCAAAATGGCGGATTTTCCCCAAGATGGATTTTTTGGGAATTTTGGGATATCACTCAGAACACTATTCTCAACATTTCTACCAATTTTCAGCTTGTTATTTCAAATGTCCGAGTTCGGCCACTTTTTTGTCTAATTTCCCCGCACTATAAAACATTTAGTTATGTGTAGTTATTTAAATTTGATCAAGGTACGTGGCGAAGAGGTAATTATTGTTGTTTGACTGTCAGGATGTGTCATAGTTGCTGATGCAAGAACGACGGAGAAGCATGTCATAGAATCTGGAACAAACGGAATATGAAGAGAGAACTGAAGAGACTTCGTCAGGTGATTCCTAACTCTGTAGATGGCAGGGAATTAGAATAGTTTCAATTCTATTAGAATTCTATTCTTTAATAACATTAATAATAATAAAAAAGGTTTTACACCAATATTCTTTTCTTTCCAATCAAATATTTCGAATACAGAAACTGTGAGAAGTATATCTTATCTATAAGGGAAATAAGAACAATGTAAAGTAAATAACCTCTTAAAGAATAAGATGTATACAAAATCACTAAATGGTTAATCTATTATCAAGATTTTTGTATTCATATATTGTTATAGATATCAACTGAATCGATGTATTAGTTAAATTCAGATATTGATTTATTACTTTACTTGTAATAAAGAAGATAAAAGGAAATAGTTCATATTTCCTCAACGCACCTCCGTTATCAGCAACTCATTTGAGAGCTATTGTGATAGCGACCAAAATTGGTAGCTATTGTGTTTGTCCTGTCCGTCCGTCCATGTCTGTCCTGCCCCTAACAACTTCCAAACGGAAGGTCGGATCGGCAAACGGACTTCACCATCGTGTTCATAGTCCAAAACACCGTAGGAATTGGGTATTTTGAGGGGCCAACGCCCCACCTCCACCACCGTTCGATATATTTGCCATTGTTTTCATTGGATTTCTGCTCTTAGCTTAAATATTAGAAATGCAAGCATTTTATTTCAGCTGTTAGCTATAGCTTGATGCATACCAGTAAGATCTCGAGATCATATGCTGCAGGTTGTCGGTTCGAATCTGTATATCTACTGGTTTTTTTTTTCTTCTTCTTCTCTTTACCTTTTTTGTTCTTATTTTCCTATATTTTTTTTATTTTGTCTTAATATACTTCCTTTTTTTATTATTATTTTTAAATTTTATTATTATTATGGAGTCGCCCTTAAATTTATGCTTTAGAAAAATTATATTCACTTGTTTTTCTCTATCTTTGGAAGACAGCAGGACAACAGCAGATAGCGGTAATTTCATTGGCAAAAAGTTGAATAACAGACAGCAGTTATTTGTTGATGTTACGGTCGATTCATAATTTATAATTTGATTATTCAAGTAATAAAACAAACAACATGAGGAGCTAATTCTTGCACTCTGATTTTGAAACTACAACCTTGGTCATCTTATTGGTATTTAGTCGAACATGTTACAAACTATGTACAAACTCTGATTCGTATATAAGTATAAAAAATCAGCTTGATAACTGGCATACGAAGGCAACATACGATACCCTTAGCTTTCATCAAATATGTAAAATAATGTTCGTATATCACTTATTTGTTTTTTGCTTCTTTTTGGGACTAATGAAGAAAAAGTATAAGCAACAAAGTATTACAAAAAATCATAACAACACAAATATAAATGGTGCTAATAAAATATAAAATATCCCGATAACAGTGTTCTTTTAGTCTGTGCTCATTTTTAAATTGCAATGCTTTAAGCGGTTTATTTGTCTGCATTTGATCGCAACTAAAAATTTTCTATAAGAATATAATGAGAATTTGAATTAGTAATAATCTACATATTAAAGCTCAAGCTCATTCATTCATTCATTCATCCATGAATATGCAGGAAATTAATGAATTTATTTCTATAAACTACCTTTCGTAAGAAGAACATCAACTTCACAAGCATTTTATTCTCAATATTATGATTTTGAGTGTACTGTTCCCAAAACTTATACAGTTTTCTTGCAAAACATATAACTTAATTCAAAGATAAATTGATTTCCAATTTTTTTTTCCTTTAAAAAATTCTATATCATTAATATTTTGGGTTTTTTTTTTTTTTTCACCAATGTCGATTAATTTTCAATTGCTTTTAAGACCATAATACAATTTATTTCTTCAACGCAAACTGAAAGTTTCCTTGTACAGTAAATTACAAGACTGAGATAATAATTTTGCGACCTTACTATTTTTTTCCCTTTATTTTGAATTGAATCTGGAGAAAGTGAAGTGAGTTGAATATTTTATAATACAAAGCATTGAAAAGCTTGGATTTGTTTTGTAATTAATGTGCTGCTCTACAAAATCATTCCAGTAAGTTTGTTGAATGGTATTTCTTTCTCTTCCCAATAGCTGAGACGTTAAGTAATAGGAATTTAGCGATGTGTATTTGTCGATTCTTCGTTGCAAAAGCGAAAAAGCCCTCGAGTTCCAATCTAGACGGTCTTGTGCTTTAGGCTGATGGTTTTTCCGATAGGCACCCACTGATTGTAACATACTCCTGACACAATTTACAGAGACATGTTCGTCAATTGTGCTGTTCGTGCCTGTGGAGTTGACACAACTGCACCAATAGTCAAACCGCTGTCAAGCTTAATGTAACCTTAAAAGACAATCTTCCTCTGTCAAATTCCCTCATCGCATAAAACAAAGTTAGCTGTAGGTTTGATTGATAAAAATATTTTTAGTTCTTTTTATGTCTTTTGATGAGTCTTGAAGCTCAAAAATATTCCTTACAAATGGTGCGTAACTAGTTCATTTGCTAACTGTGATAGCGTGGTTTCACATGTCAAGACCTTGGTTATTTCTTTTTCACTTCCAGTTCCTTTTTATAGACTTAATTAGATAATTCTTATTTGCCTATTTTAAGCCAAATATAAGGAATATTCTCTTACATTGTCCAAAATGAATCAAAGCAAAGCATTGCTTCTTAAAGAAAGCAGAATTTCTTCAATTGAATCAACTTAGTAGTAGATTCTTAATAGTCAGTCTTTTGTAGTTTGTAACCTATTGTCTCCACATAGATAATAATAATAGATAATTCAAAATTTTTAATTATTTACTATATTTCGTCATTTATCTCAATATTGTAGCCATTTTACTTCTATAAGATTATCTGTAATTGATGATATTAACAACAAACCAAATCAACTACAATATCTTCTAACTGTTGTGTTTCAACACATTAATTTTTAATTCATTTAAATTTCGTTTTGCTAATATAAAAAGACGAAGGACTATCTCACCTCAAATCCCGGTTTGATTTTCCACGGAAAACATAAACAGAATGGATTATTATTAGAACTTAAATGTAAATTGACAAAATGCAGCTTATGTCATTGAAACTAGAAAGAGATATCAGGAAGGAAGGTCTTTGAATTTAAAGTAATAATCAATCTTACATTCCATTAATCAATTGCAAACCATTTAAAATTACTGAAGGAATTCTACTCAAAATTGTCCGTAATGTAGGAATGGAATATAGTAAAAGAAAAATAGAATAAATTATACTTACTGACTGAATCTGAAATAAGGTAAATGATATTCCAACCTGAAAAACAAAAACAAAACAAAACAAAAAAAGTTTTGATAAATTTTAAGATCCTTCAATGAAAAAAAAAGCTTTTCCATCTAATCTTTTATTTATTGTTGTTTTTAATTTTAATTTAGGTAAATGCTGCACTTTACAGTTTGTCTTTCAGAGCAATTAAACCCAAGAAAGCATATTATTTCAAAGCAACTGACTGGTCTCATTCATCAACGTTTCATTCGTAGTCAAATCTACCACGTCTCAAACGAATTTCGAAAGATTCGGATAATTACTTATCTATAAGGTCAGTGCTTTCTTTGCAGAAATTACAGAAGAAAGTCAGTTTAATAAACACAGTCTAATCCCTTGAGTCTAGAATTTATAGTAGATAGATAAGTTTTCCTGTAATTTCATAAGTGGCATCTAGTGACTAAAATTTTAATGGCATCAAGTTCCTACTTCAAGCACTAATCAAGTTCCGGAAATTTTCCAGGCTTAATTCCTCTCTACACGTGTCTAAGATTTACCTCTGAAAATGAGAACAGTTTTCTTTTCTGTAGTTTTAAAGTAGGGAGACAGATTGTCAAATTCTACGTCTACTTAATGCCATTGTTGTTGGTCCAGTTTAATTTTCATGTAAATTGTTTCCAGTGTTGTACGCGTGTAATATAAGATTGTATAAGTCTGGTTTTTAGCATGTAGTACTGTTGCACTGAATTCCTCTGTATTTATAGAAACATCTTTATCAAATCATCTTTGTCAGTTTACAACATTCAAACAGTGTTCATGGAATTTAATCTCTTCAAAAGAGATTTCATTAATGATGATAGATTTAGACAATTCTTCTAACACTTTCTTAAAATCAAGAACACTCGATTCAAATTAAAATAATTTTAAACAAATCCTTTACCCTAAGTGTTAGATAAGTACAATACTCACAAAGATAACGATAACCAAAAAAGTAGATATTTTATGCTGCTTCTCGAAGAGTCTAAATAAATTAAAACTATGCTAATGTTATGAAAAGATGATGAACATCTAGGGCTGATGAACCAGTAGAATGGTGAAACAGCTGTACCCTAGTC
>JAFIDM010009631.1:124844853-124857784 GCA_023159025.1 Thereuonema tuberculata | reverse complement strand
CAATTTGTTTGTTTATTCTTGTGTTGGGCCTAACAGTCATTTCAAATGTTATGAAAAGATATGTAAATTACTTGACCAGCAAAATAAAGCATACACATAAACATTTTTAACGATCTCTTACCTGAAAGTTTATTGGAGCAGCCCTTATGTTAATTTTTTTCCGTCTGTCCATTCGTCCACATGTCTCCACTTCTACAGCCTTAACTACAAGTAGGGCAGACATGAGTCGTACGGTATTGAAATTGCAGAGATATATGTGAATAAATATGTGAATTGCAGAGCTGGAAAAAACACGAGTTCTGATGCGGTCACTTTCTGTTCTGGTAAAGTGATAATGGCCCTAGTTAAGAATGAGTATCTCAACATTTTACAGGCATTCTGAATGGTTTTATTTATCTTGTGTTTATAGCTGTGATAGTATAGTGGTTGGTATATTGCGTTGTGGCCACAATAACCCAGGTTCGAATCCTCGTCACGACAATGCTTGAATAGCAACATCACGGCACACAAGAGTCTTTTATCTTATTTTGATTCTTTTTTCTTCTTTTTTTTCTGAATTGTATTATATATTTTTTTTAATCGTTATTTGTAGAAACTTAATTAAGTAAGTTAAATAAATGAATTAATATGATGACTTATTTACTAGTTAAATAATAGAAAAGATAAAGAGGGAAAAAAAGAAATAAAAACAATAACTATTGTATATTTTAAAATGACGATTACATACAAATATAAAAAGTTTGCAAGAACTTAAAGCCTACTTTTTTCAAAATGTTATTTCTTAATAAGATTTCTTTTTAACGATCCTGTACAGTGAAGTGTAAAGGACGGGGCAGAGTTCTTACGTCCGTCTGTCTACAGCCCAAACTACAAGTCCGACAGATTTTAATAAAAAGTTATTGGAATCGTTTACAACTTACAAGGTGGAGGTGAGGAAAAATATGAGTTCCGGTCTGCAGTCACTTCCTGTCTCAGAGGAAATGGCCGATAATGAAATATCTATGGAGTCTTTATGGTTACATGTATACTATGAAAACGCTTTTATGCCTTGTTACTTTCAAAGGAGAAATTCAATCTGTTTAGAAGAATTTCGAAATATGTTTAAAATTAGAGAAAAATTAAATATGTATATTTAAATGTTTGTTTTAGTCGTATAATTCATGCAGCTTTTTATTCCCTTAGTCTTTTTTTCCTTTCAGTGTTAAATTAATCAAAAGCAAAAACACAAAATATTATTATAATAATATTCAGTTAAATTTCAAATTGGGGATTAAGACGGTATTTCAAGCGTCACAGATTATTCCAGGAATAAATCATTCCTAACTTTTAAAGTTCTCCCCTCAGTTTAAGCTTTAAAACCTTTTAAAGTTGAAAATAATAAATTTCTACAACTTAATACTTAGAACCAACTTAAAGTTTCAATTCTTAACTATTTTTAGTTCAGTAAGTTGTTAAAGTAGTAATTTCCGAAAGTCCTTACTTCCGCATCCTCTTTTCGTCTCTAGATGCGAAAAGTTTTAGTGCCACAGCTTTCATTAAAATCCTCAAACTGAATTAAATTTGTCATTTACGACGTCTTCTCACGGGAACGAATCTCCTTCTTGAAAGCATCCAATGAGATCTACAATGTAAGAACCATTGCCTTTACGACTTGTAAGTTAATAAATATGATTGATTAACAAATGGATTGTTATAATGCACTGTCTAACATTACATTCCAGAGACTGAACTGTACAAAAGCAGTTACAGACTTAAATTAATGAACAAATAAAACTACATTGAGGCAGAAGAAAGAAGTGGCATGTTTAACGAATAATAGGAACAAATTTAATTTCATAAATATAAATATTTCATTTATTGTTTTGGAAATTAAATATAATATGGGGACTTTGAGTGATGCTGGCATAGCTGTTAAATGAAGGTGTCTTCAGTCAGGACTACCAAGCATACAAAGATTTAAAAGATGTACAAAGATAAAATTACATTCGTAATATCATCAAAATGAAGACAAAGAAAATAAAAACAATGCGAAACTGAGGAAACCATGGCAGTAGGAGGGGGGAATCGAAAAGGTTCCCCATTCCCGAAATCTCAAAATGTGGAGGTTAGTCATATTTTCTTTTCTTTTGAAAACGACGGATTTTTTTTTTCGTACGTTCCCTAAAATTGGACCTCCCCGGAATAAAATCATAAACGTCTCTGGAGGAAATCAAATTTCGGGGCCGCTAAACCTCACCACATGAGACATTTAACCACAGAAAAAAAGACAAATGAAAAGAAAACAATGCTTTTGCTCTCATACGCCTTTTGAGTCTTTGCACTCTGGATAACACTGTGGTGAAGAGAGTCTAATAAGTTCGAAACAACAGTCCAAAGGTCTCAGCTTGAATCAAAGCTGAGATCCCTTATCATGAATTGATTCTTTTCCTTATGAGTTTTTAGTTATTTATTTTTTTTAGTTGTTCTATTTCTTTTTTACTTTTTAATTGTGAACACATTTGTCTTTTGGTTGTTTAGTTGCTCCAAGATTTGGTTCCTACATTTTGTCATTATTTTGTTTTTGACGGATCACTTTGATTTCTACTAAATGTAAGAATATTATTTTACCAAATTCCATGTTTATGCTTAAATTGATCAAACCGAAGGAGAATCATGTCGTCTTTATGAGCAATGCAGACAGTTTTTTATTCCATTTATTCGTATATATTTTACGTTAATTTAAATTTAATTTCAATTTTTTTTGTTTTTGTGTTTTGTTACTATAAGCGTCAAATGTTTGTTCATCGGTTAGATTTGAATACGCTATCAATACCGAATGTTTTGTATTCATTAGTTTTTTTAGAACCAAGTACATTACTAATCTCTGTCCACATTATATTTGTTGCAATGCTATTAGAACCCTCCAGAGGTTCAGATGTTATCTAATTAGCATCACTGTAAATGTGGCGATCTGATGACATCGTTTATTGGGACTCGATTGCAACCAATTAGGAATTTTCACATCTTCTATGGTGATTTTCTATTTCAATGCATAATGCTGATGTACTGAATTGACTCGGCTTAAATTACAGTCAGACCTCGATATAAGGTCACCCGCATACAAGGTCACCCTGCATATAAGGTCACTTTTTTAAAGTCCCGGCTCATTGAATAGGAATTCTATGATATGAAATATCGGATATATGGTCAAGTCTTAAATACCGTAATCGCATATAAGGTCACTTTTGTCTGTGATTTCAGTGCCACACTGATTCAATTCCAAGATTTTTTCCGTGGGTACGATCTTTTATCGGCGTCATTTCTCCTTCTGACGGAAGGGACAGCTTTCCCACGCCTGGACGAGTGGGAAGGATATTTCTCCGTTCCATCGCGTCACGTGTCCATCGTTGTTCACCAGGGAGTCGAAGGAAAGGATCTCATTCCAGCCGTTTCTGTGATTGTGTTATGATGTCGACAAAAAGAAAAACGTTGGCTCTATCAGAGAAAAAGAAAATCTTCGAAGATTTTGAAAACTCTAATGTTTTGCATGTTTTGAAAGCATGTTTTGCCAAAGAGCGTGGAATACCACGATCGACTCTCAACAATATTCTGTCCTCGCATACCTATGCAGAAACATGTAATGGATAGAGAAAAAGGAAGCGTTTATCACCGTATGAGAAAGTTGAAGAAGGCCTTCTCCAATGTATAAAATTTGCTAGAGCCCATAATGTGCCTATATCGTGCTTAGTACTGAAAGAAAAAGCTCTACAAATAGCCGCCGAATTAGGAGAGAACGATTTTATGGAGAGCAATGGATGGATTCAGAGATTTAAATTTAAGACATGACTTAAATTTTAAAACAGTGTGCGGTGAAGCCGGTGATGTGAATGATAGCGTTTTAAGTGATTGGAAGAAATCCGTGTTAGATGATATTTTGAAGCGGTATGAACATTGCGATATATTCAATGTTGATGAATGTGGACTTTTTTTCCGGGTCTTTCCCGACAAAACTCTTACTTTCAAGAAAGAAAAATGTAGAGGGGGGAAAAAAGTAAAGAAAGACAGACAATTTTTTAGGAGCTTATATGGATGGCTCTGAAAAACTGAGACCGCTAGTTATCGGAAAATTTCAAGCCACGTTGCTTTAAAAATGTCAAGTCTTCACCTTTGGATAATGATGCAAACAAAAAAGCATGGATGAATGCTAACATATTTGAGAAAACTATACGGCGTTTCGATAGATACTTTTTGAAAAATAAAAGAAAAGTTGTTTTCATCGCAGACAATTGCCCTGCTCATATCAACATACCTCAGTTGAAATCAATTGAGCTTGTTTTCTTAACCCCAAATGTTACCAGTGTTTTGCAACCTTTGGATCAGGGAGTCATTCAAAATCTGGAATTGAACTACAGAAAGCTCCTTCTGAAAGATTTGATTTCAGCAATTGATGAGAAAAAAATTTTTCACGTGTCTGTGTTAGATGCAATTTTTTATATTCATAAAAGTTGGAGCTTGGTGTCAAACATATGCATTTCAAATTGCTTTCGACATACTGGTTTTCAATTTTCTTCAAATAGTGTGGATGAAATAACAGATGAAGATGATGAAGACGATATTCCTTTAGCTGTGTTAATACAAGATCTCAGAAATCGCAGCTGTGCTATAGAATGGGAAAGTGAATACGTAAAAATTGATGATGAAATTGCTACCATTTCTCAAGCTTCGATTTCCGAAATTGTTTCGCAAGTTTTAGATTCCAATGCATTAGAAAGTGAGGATAACTACAGTGATATTGAAAGTGAAGCGGTGAAACAAACAGAAGCGCTCAGAGCATTAAATGTCGTAAGATATTTTTTTACGAGTCATGAGGGAGCTGAAGAACATTTTCAGAAATTACAAAACTTAGAAAATATTGTACAAAAGATGAAACCAAAATCACGACAGTCCTGTATTATGGATTATTTTCAGTAAGGTCAGTTGTACATCAGTACTTTGCTTGAGCATACTAGACTATTTCTAAAAACTTTATTCCGAATTAAAATTTTTAAAAATAATTTCTTTCTGATTCCTAATTTTAATTGGTTCAACTAAATTAAAAAATTATAACGTAATAAACTGATATTTTTGTACGTAATGCTTATTTATTGACAAATGCGTAAGAATCGGTTATAAGGTCAACTCGCTTATAAGGTCACTTTCGCGAGGTCCCAAAGGGTGACCTTACATCGAGGTCTGACTGTACTTTCAAACAGATCGAAGTTGAGCGCTATGTTTTGATTTTTCTATTACACTAACGTTACTTTTATTTTGTTCCCAACATTGAATTTCTTGCACGAAACAGCTGAAATTTTCATATTACCGTCATGTCTCACTTGTTTCTCCTGGTATCTTCCTAACTTGTAAATAATGGACTTAAGATTGTCAGCGCTTTCTGCATTTCATTGACCTTCATGATTTGACTTTTGAAATTCCCCATCAGGTGGTTGTCACTATTTTTATTATGTTACGTTGAAAGTAACAAGCAGATGAAATTCGATTATTTCAAGCAAACTTTCCATTCCATTAGAATAATAAGGTCCAACTTTATTCTACAGAAACCACTGCTTTCTCTTTATACGATTCTTGATGGTCACTTGTAAATGTCTATTGCTATTCTTATTAATGCCCCAAAGCTTCCTAATAGGGTAAACAATCACAATAAGGTTTTAAAAGAATTCGTTGCAAAGGATTAATGATATAATCTTCACCTCATCTGCAAGTGATGACCGAGTTTTAAAACGATCCTCAATAAACGCAAATCCTTTTAATAAGTACTATTTTGGGAAATGATGGAGGATTTCTTTTAAATACTCTACAAAAGAATGAGTAAACAAATGCAAGCAAATGTCATATTCAACTCTAATATTCTAGTTGTTGAAAGTTAGTGCGTGCGAATTAGTAATTATTTTCACATAGTATTTAGGCCTATGTGAAAATTGATTACTATAGCAGAGTTACTTTATTAGAATTTATCAATAGCATTTCACTAATCTTTGAAGCGGAATTTCATTCATTTTAAATAATTTTTCGTCAGTTCACAAATCACATTCAACATGTCTTTCACGCAGCCATTTCAAGGCTAAAGTTAAATAATATTAAGAATTTTTTTTTTATTTTAAATAATTTCTTCAAAAACTCATACATATATTAAACTTCGATTGACAAATACGTTGTTTTAGAAGAAATAAAGTTGCAGTAACTACTTTTCAACTCTGAAAATAAAACCGTTGATCAAATCGGGATTTCATGAATGAAACTACTTAGATTTATCAATCAATTTATAATCTTCTTTAAATGGAGCCTTTATGGTTGCATTTCTTTAATTTTTTCCAAACTTTATATTGATCTTCGTTATTAGTTAACTACTGTATTAACGAAAAACTGTTTTTTTTTTTTTTTGTTTAAATCATTATAATTCCATTATAACTAATTCGCAAAAGTTCAATATCAGTTTACAATAATTTCCTTGAGAAATTTTAAAATTGAAAATAAAATAAATAACAATTTGAACATTTCATAAGTTTCTTCGCATTTATAAGTTATTTATAACTAACAAAATTCCCGTTCTTCGTATGGGTTACAATGAGGTGGATAAGAAAGAAATTGAAATTGTGAGATCACTTCGAAACTTTCCCAGTTGGTACAAAAATCACGTGATAGTTATAACAGTAATGTTATAGTTGAATTTTGTAAACTCGAGATTCCTGGATATAAATTAATATCGATATAGGAGAATAAATGACTTACCATCCCTTTCTTCCATTCCCACACCCCTACCACTTCAAACCTTCCCCAGTTAGTAAAAAAAACTCATGTAATCATTACAAATCTATATCTATCTCGAAAACCCCGTAGAAGTATCCTTCAGTAATGTTTGTCCATCTCCTCAACGCCCTCCCGTTTACACCCCTTAGTTCTAGTTTTTGCCTCCAGGTTAAAATGTGCCGTTGTTATGCACAACAATATTTTAGTTCCAATTGTTGAGCAACAATATTTTTGTAGTTCCAATTGTTTGCCTCCGGGTGCATATTTGACGCTTTCAAGAAACTAGGCAACTTCCCTCGTTTGCACCCCTTAGGACGCCAATATCGAAAATTCGCCGAATACGGGTCTTTTTCATTTTGACAAAGAACACTCATGTCAAATTTCGTGTTTCTAGCCCAAACCGTTTCCGAGATATACATCACCTTCAAAAACTTCACACCTCCACCCCCCCCCCCCTTTACCCCCCTTGGGGTGGTATTTTTAAAAACATTCTTTGTGAGCACCTAAGTCGTAAGGGAAAGCAGTGGCTCACCCAGGATTAAGGATGAGATAAGGATGTCGTAAAAAGTCCATTCAGATGTAGGCCTATTTAAAAATAATTTATTTCAAAGATCCCTTTACAATATAATAAAACAGAGACACGTTAGTGCTTAAATAAAGGTTTTCTTCTCGGTTTTTTTTTATTTTGGTGCGCCACTGAGAGGAACCCATCTCGAAATTTTCAAGTTCCTAGGTTCATCAGTTTCGGCTGTGCGTTGATGACCGAGTCAGTGAGTCAGTCAAGTCAGTGGGTTTTGCCTTTTATAGGTGTAGATTTCAATATATAAATGTTTCAGTTATTCGTCCTGAAAACTTTTGTTCCTTAAGCCAGTGGTTCTCAAACCAGAGGTTCCCATCTATCACCTCCTCAAATCGCACCATACCCTAAAGAGAATCTCACTTTTCTGACAGATTTATTTCCACACATATTGTGATGATTTTTATAGTTGTATTTGTATCATAGTTCTATTTATTCTATTTTATTCTATTTATTCTTATATATTTTTAGTGTTCTAATCAATCATCATTTAATCTAGTGTACATTTCAAATTCTACCGTTAACCATCGATTCTGTTTGTTTATTTTTAAATTCTTTCCGTTGTTGTGCTACCCATAATTCCCTATAATTTAAAAGCTACAGTTAAAATCAGTTAAAGATCACATGTCATTTAAATCCCCAATGAATTGTTAAAACACACCAACCAATAGCAACCACTGTACATAAGGGTATTTAAACTCCTGCTCTCCCGAAAAATAAACAGATTCCAGTTCAGATCCAGCTACACTCAGTCTACCTTCTTTTACGAACCAGAGACAAAACTTATCACCACAATATAAACATATAAGTGATATATTAATGCTTGTTAGATATTGCACCAACCTCGCCTTATATTAATTTGGCGAAGATGAAATGCGTATTTGTGAAGATACCGTCATACATACGAAAGTAAAGTCTTCTCGTATTAGTTTTCTCAATAGTTTTAACGATATTAAAAAAATGTATTTCTATCTATTTACACCATCACAATATTTGTCGATAGTATAAACAAGCGTTCATAATTAAGGTTCTTATTTCAAAAGGCTGGAACTGGAGAACCAATCAGCGGAAAAACTTCATATTTCACATGAGGAAGTCCGTGGCGATAAAATTTTGTTGGGCGCAAAAAAAAAAAATTACTGTTGAAGCTGACCGCTAGGGCGATATATGGTGCTGCAATACCGTAGTAGATACACATGATTCGTTTTGTGTTTTACACAACGACATGTTCGTTATGGTTTCCCTCAGTATCGGCAATGTACTGAATTCGCAACATCGGATGCTCAACCACAGCACGTAGAATATCACTCGTAATGTTGTGAATTTGGTCTTCAGGTTCTCTAAGGTATTCATGATAGACAAGGTCTTCGAGATGCGCCCACAGCCAAAAGTTGCAACGGTGGAGATCCGAAAACGGCGGCTGATGATTCTATCGTCACTAAAACTAGCCCGAAACAACCGCTTTGACAGTGGTGGCGATATGAGGTGGTGCACTATCCTGCACGAAAACCGTTGCATCCAGACATTGACGCTGTTGAAGTGTGCGAAATAATCTGGTTGGCTAACAGAGAGACATAATACTGTCCAGTAACTGTGAAGGTGACGGGATTTTCTGGACTGAGCTCTTCGAAAAAGAAAGGTCCGACGATGAATGTCGATGTAAAACCACTTCAAACGGTGACCTTTGGTGAATGAAGTGGCACCTGTCCCAAGACGTATGGGTTATTAGGTGCACAAATTCTGCAGTTGTGCGTATTCCCATCAGCAGATGGAAGTGAGCTTCATCAGTCCACAAAATGGCCAGTTGGCTTCCAGTTCAATTGGAGCAAAAAACTGCAGGGCAAATGTTTCAAGTGCACCTCTGTCAGCAGTCAGTAATTGCTGAACATTGCAGATTTTGAGTCCCATCAGTGGATTGGATCCGACCGCTTGAGAAGCATTGTCCTGAACAACGCAAATCTTTAACATTATCATATTTACACCAAAATCTAATCAAATCTCTGCAATTTAATTTAATCATTAAACATAAAACGTAACACATTATTACATTATCCCTTGGCTCCGTCTTCTTCAGGGCTATCCTAGGGGCCACACAGCGTGCTGTAGAAAATTAAAGGCAGCAGGCAGGCGTCGGGAGACCATCCAACCTCAATTAGTAGCGTTGATCACAGAACACCGGTAACATTATCTCCATCGATCCCCAAGGCCATATAGATATTTAGTGAAATACTGTACTTTAATTTTAATTTTATATATATATATACACATGAAGCAAATCTAGATAATAACGCTAAATTCTTAAATGGGATTCATTCTCTGATAGAGCTTGGTGGATGGTAAAGTTATCGCTCAAAAGATTCTTAACATCAGATATCCTACACCCAAACTGAAATACATGCATCATTCAAAAGCCTGCCTTTGTATATGTTCTAAGGATCTTCAGACGTGAATATCTGTTAAAATCGGAACTATTCAGAGAATTTTGGAGTGATAAGTAGCAGATAATTTATATAACAGTTTTGATGTCGGAACAAATGTGGAACCCGCAAAATTTACAACAAACAATAAGAACTCGCCGAAAGGACAAATGGATGACTGCTCCTGGCTGATAATCGCCATATTAGCGTGAAACAGCTGTACCAGGAGGTCCTTTTGTATACAACTTGGCCTCACCCATTGTTATTATCATTAATATTTACCTGCGCTTTTTTATTTTTATGCGCTAAAAAAATTCATTGAGGCCGCGTCTAGCGGCACACGAATTTTCTCGCCATTTGTCTTTTTGGCGAGTTTTTATTGTTTGTTTCAACTTTTGCGGGTTCCACATTTGTTTTCTCATATAGGCCCGTGTATCGAGACCTGGTTGTGTACTGATGACTGCTCCTGGCTGATGATCGCCATATTAGCGTGAAACAGCTGTACCAGGGTGTCATTTTGTATACAACTTGGTCTCACCCATTGTTATTACAACAGTTTTGAGAAATAAAAACGAAATGAATTTGTATGTCATCTTTCGCATTTATGTCTAATGGAAAAAGTTAAAAAAATGTTAAAAGTAAAAAAGATAAAACAAATAATAAAGATAAAGGAATTTGAAAAGTGTTGTTTTGTTTTTCTTTTTAAAGAAGAAAACTAAGTAAAGTAAATGTAATCTTTAAAAATCATCTTATCTTGTTTGACTAATGTGCAAAAGCTACGTCAGTCGTTACTTTGGCAATTCTCGTCTGGTGATTGAAACAAAATCTTTGTTTTGGTCATTTATTAACGAAAAGTGATTAAGAAATAGTTAACATCTCTCAGGTTTAATGCTTTACTGTACTTATTTAAGAATAACAATAATTAACTTAAAGTCTATTCTCCTAAAAAAAATTGTTTCTTAAAATTTCTCTTTTTCCTTTTTTTCTAACTTATCGTTTTGTTCGATGCTCTACAATAATTTTTTTTTGCAAATTACACAAGCGGAAAATCTTCGTTTATTTTTAAATTGTGATATGTATCTAATAAAAACAATAACAATTTTCCTTTTTTCTGAAAAAAAAATTAATTAAATCCATAGTATTTATTTAAGTTGCGTCAATTCGATTAATTTTAGTATTTACTGAAAAGTGCTCTCAAATTAATGAATTAATAAATGATTAATATCCATTGTTAGATAATATTGCTTCGTTTCAATGCCTTTCTATGAGGTTTTTCTTCCTCTTCACGTGCTAATTTCTCAACAAAATCATACAAAAAAAAATATTTAAATGTAAAAGTTAAGTAGATCTTCTTTTACTCATGATTGAGTTTTCAAGAAAATCTTCTTGAAATATTAAAATACTAGTTGACCCGTGCGAATAATTCGCACCAAAAAACCACTTTCGAGAAATAATAAACAAATCCAACAGCTGTCGTGCATGTTAGTTAAACCCATTGTCAATAGATGGCGCCTTCTCCATTTTTATAAAAAGGTTGACCCGTGCGAATAATTCGCATGGTATCTTCATCAGTCGCCGAATGGTAATGTGGAAATAAATAAATGAACAGATTATCAATAGATTGCATCTTCTACATTTTTATAAAAAGGTTTTTAAAATAAAGTTTTTTAACGAAAACAATAATTTAAACATTTTGTTTATTTTTCGTCATTAGCGGTGAACGTAATTTTCAAAATATCTCAATCATTGATTTTGATGAAGTATTAAGTGAGATTAAAAAAAAAAAAAAACCTTTGAGAAATAATATATGAGAAGTTGATAAATTGTTATGTTTTTTATTGTAATAAGTCGTTTATTTTTATTAAAACATAAATCTTGTTTGTTTTTTTATTTGTTCTTATTAAATAAACGATGAAATATCTTTTTAAAGTGCATTTTTATTTCAAAAAGGATGTATTAGAAGTTACGACGCTACAGTATTATTTGAAATTTGGTTTCGCTTTTGAAAAATAAGTCGCTTCTGTTAAAGAGTGTCTATATTTATATAAAAAGGTTTTTAAAATAAAGTTTTTTAACGATAACATTAATTTTAAACAATTTGTTTATTTTTCGTCATTTGCGGGGAACGTAATCTTTGAAATGATGTCTCAAACACTGATTTTGATGAAGTCTTAAGGGAAATATGCCGTATCCGACAAAAAATCACCTTTGTTAAATAATATATAAGGATGGTACTTACTTGCGCCGAAAAACGTTGATTTAAGTGAACGTAACCTTCAAAAAGACGTCTCAATCATGTGGCGCACCGACAAAAAAAAAAACCCTTTTGAGAAATAATAAGCAACTCCAAAATCTTTAAACATAGTGTGCCTTCTACAACTAAAGGTTTTTAAAAAAGGTTTTAAAATAACATTTTTTAACGAAAACATTATTTTAAATAATTTTTTTATTTTTCTTCATTAGCGGTGGACATAATCGTCAAAATGATATGTCAATCATTGATTTGTTGAAGTTTTAAGGGAAATAAAAAAAAAGAAAACCCTTTGAGAAATAATAAGCAACTCCAAAATCTGTCATCCATTTGTTAAACATAGTGTGCCTTCTACAACTAAAGGTTTTTAAAATAACATTTTTTAACGAAAACATTATTTTAAACAATTTTTTTATTTTTCTTCATTAGCGGTGGACATAATCGTCAAAATGATATGTCAATCATTGATTTGTTGAATGATTAAGGGAAATAAAAAAAAAAAAAAACCCTTTGAGAAATAATAAGCAACTCCAAAATCGGTCATCCATTTGTTAAACATAGTGTGCCTTTTACAACTAAAGGTTTTTAAAAAAGGTTTTTAAAATAACATTTTTTAACGAAAACATTATTTTAAACAATTTTTTTATTTTTCTTCATTAGCGGTGGACATAATCGTCAAAATGATATGTCAATCATTGATTTGGTGAAGTTTTAAGGGAAATAAAAAAAAAAAAAAACCCTTTGAGAAATATTAAGCAACTCCAAAATCTTTAAACATAGTGTGCCTTCTACAACAAAAGGTTTTTAAAATAACATTTTTTAACGAAAACATTATTTTAAACAATTTTTTTATTTTTCTTCATTAGCGGTGGACATAATCGTCAAAATGATATGTAAATCATT
>JAFIDM010009631.1:124822300-124839853 GCA_023159025.1 Thereuonema tuberculata | reverse complement strand
GGAAATAAAAAAAAAAAAAACACCTTTGAAAAATAATATATGAGAAGTTGACAAATTTTTAGGTTTCTTATTGTAATAATTCCTTTAATTTTATTAAAATATAAATCTTTGTTTGTTTTTTTTTTATCTGTTCTTATTAAATAAACGATGAAATATCATTTTAAATTGCATTTTTAATTCAAAAAAGTATATATTTAAAGTCTAAAACGCTTTATTTAATATGTTGTTTCGGTTTCGAAAAATAAACCGCTTCTGTTAAAGCGTGTCTACCTTTTTATAAAAAGGCTTTTGAAATAAAGTTTTTTAACGAAAACATTAATTTTAAACAATTTGTTTATTTTTCGTTATTAGCGGGGAACGTAATCTTCAAAATGATGCCTCAATCATTGATTTTGATGAAGTATTAAAGGAAATACGGCGTTCCGACAAAAAAAACCCTTTGAGAAATAATATATAAGGATTATTAAGGGGAGACACACGTTTACAGTATGGTATATAAAGTGAATGATTTTATCTAAATATTTTTCATGCTCAAAATTAAGAATAATTGTCATTTACAGGAAAATATTGCTCTACGCAAAGTAAGTCATCATGAAAACTAATTCTTACTTGTACCTGAATGACCAAAGGCAATTTTTTACCAATACAAGCAATTTAATAACATAATTTAGAAGTATACTTTGATGTCAATCCCTTATTTTTAATTAGAATATTGGAGAATAATTGTTCTTCATAAATAATTGAAATTTAGATGGTGACATAGTAATACACGATGGATGAATTAAACAGAAAAGTAGGAAATACTATTTTAATTACATTGTGCAATCAAAGAAATTGAACTAGTGAAGCGTTAAAGTTTAATCTGTGATTTATCTGTATCTTTTTCATTTAGATATCAAAATCTTGTTGATAACTTCAGTAGTATTTACAGAAAAATCTAGAAATACGGGCATCTTAAAGGACAACAGAGGAAATACCAAAAATTTATATAGCCTACAGCGAATATAAAAAGACCTCTAAAACATGAAAATTTAATAAATTTTATCAAAATATTTTATGATCACAGGATTATATTTTTAGGTTATTTAACATGAATGTTTGTCATCAACAAGCAATTTCGTTATTAATAATAATAATAAAAAAAGATGAATAAAAAGGATATGGATGTTTTCCTTTCCTTTCATCGACTTTGGCCAACTATGGACCACGGGCTAGTTCTAACTGACAACGTCAGGGTGAGGTTAGGAAATTCCAGAAGGATTCACATCCCGTCCAGAAGTAACCCTGAGATAGTAAGTCCCAGGGGAGAAACGGACGAAACACGGAAGAAGAAAGAAAAAACATCCATGCTCTCGACCGGGATTTGAACCCGGGTACCGGCACACAGGCCGCACGGCAGACTGACGCCTGAGACCGCAAGACCACGCCGGCACCGCTTATGGATGTATTATTGCTGTTTATTTTTCAAAAATTTATGAACAATCATTGACTATTATATTTCTTTATAGTAAACTGGAAATAATACATGATGATCTTGTTTATATGTTTTGAAAAGAGTAAACCATTAAGATACTAACATTTGGATTTTACAAAGCTAAATTATCTTGTTATTCAAGCAAGGAGGACTGGATTTTCTAAATCAGTAAATGAGATCAAACGGCTGTACTGATGGATTTTTAATCTCTTCTGGAACTCAAACTTCCTGACATGATTATTAGATGAAATTCCTTTGTTGAAACGCAAAATGTTACAAGCTTGTGGTTTATCTTCGCTAACACCTCAACGAACCTCAGTCATTTGACTTACATGCTTCGCAGGAATTTCTCTCAAGATAATCTTACTTGGCCAGATAAATTAAAAAGCAACATTTGTTACAAATCCCTAAATTGAAGGCATTCGCATTTTAAATAATTCAATCTAATAGGACCTGAAATCTACTAAAAAGAAAATTATCCGATCTTTTATTTATTTATTTATTTGTAAAATTTTAAGATATTTTCTTAATTTCTATTTCCATCACTTGCATTAAAAGTCTTTTTACGTGCGCAAAATATTATTAATGAAGAATTCCGCCGTCGCACATTCTGAAATCACTTAAAAAATCACATTAAAACTTAAAAAAGATAAAAACTTTTAAAAAATAAATAAAACACTAGCTTTCGACATCATGGTTAACGAAGCCATCATAGGGTGGAAATAATAAAAATAAAATAAGGTTAAATAACCTAGGAGTTCTCAGTTCTCAAGGAATGATGGTCTTGTGATATGTGCAGAGGAGTCAATTATGTAGGAGGGGAGGGGGAAGTGTAGGAAGAGGGCATTACTGCAGGGGTGTATGTTGGGTGATCTGCCGATTGGATAATATTATAATTTTCTTTTTTTCTTTTTTCGAAATTAATATTGTTCAATTGTATGCACGGATAGACAGTCATTGTATGCACTGGGTTCAATCAAAATGTAAAGGGATTCCTAACATTTCAACTTCACGAATTTAGATTTACACGACAATATCATCCCCCTAATTGAGGCCTTATTCAATATGCTAAAGTTAAAGTTGCGATCAGGCCCAGAGGACCGCGCAATGCTGCTGGAGGGTAGGCTCCAGAGATCAGAACCTACGGGACAAAGTTGAGGACGGGGGGTCGGCCCATATTCAATATGCAATTCTTTAAATTTAATAATTCCTTTTATCAGCAGACAGAGGGGCTGTTCATGGGCTTATCTGTATCGTATTTTTAGCAGAAATTGCCATGAGTTATATTGAAAACTTAGCCATTTTAAAGTATCACAACAAAGGATTGACCGACATATTTTATCGTAGGTACGTCGACGACTTAATTTTTTACGCACAAACGGAGCACCAAGACGACATATTTCAAGTCATAAGCCAGGTTCACCCTAACAAAAAGTTTAAAAAGGAAATTGAAAATAGTGAAACTCATACCATTCCTTTTCTTGACATCTTAATATGGAGATTTGACAATAGGATTCATTTTTCGGTTTACCGCAAACATCTCTTCCCATCTCGTTAAATTTTAGATTCTCGTGTCCGATGGCATTCAAAATTAATAACTTAAAAATGGCTATTAATAAGGCTTTCCGCATTTCAAGCTCCCTCCCCTTCTTTCTAAACGAAATGGAAAAAATAAAAAACCAACTTTATTGCCAACTATTATCCAATATATTTTTTGAAGAAATATATGGCCATAGCTACTTCTCTTAACGATTTTTTCTTATCGCCATCATTTTCCTAATTTTTGATGTTGAAATTACACTTCTACTTCCTCTACCTATTATTTTAACATTTAAGAGATTACTACTATGATTTGAAGGAAGCAACCAAGGCTAATAGGAAATATATATCTTTACTCAACACAGTAACACATTCTGGAAAAACTGGACACACCCTTAACTTCGATGGAGTTACAATAATGTGCACTAAGGGCAGCATATTTTTGCGTAAGTGTAAGGAATCCCTTTACATTTTGACGATGCATACAATGACTGTCTATCCGTGCATACAATTGAACAATCTAGTTTAAAACAAAACTAGATCCAGATTTGAATGTCACGTTGTTCTGTCCCAAAAAAAGCTACGGGCCCCACAGCTAAATCACTAGATTACAGACTTCTGTTCCCCCAATAGAATTCATTTGAATTCATTGTAGAGAAAACGAATCTTTACAACTTAAAATATTTAGCTTTTATTCAAAATAACGACTGTGCAACTGTCAAGGATTTATTTAAGATCTTCTGCAACCAGATGAAACTAAAAAGTCAATAAAATAAAAGTTAATAAAATAAATTCGAATTGATGTTCTACTAGATCTTCTGAAAATGCAGTAAAAAAGATTGACAATTGAAAGTTTTATTTAGTACAGTTAGGGCTTTGTAAATCGAAATTTCGTTTAATTTTCACAACTACCATAAAGTAAATTGGATTAATGATATCAATTAATCAATAATATCAAATAAATCAGAAATCAAAGTAAGAGCTATATTAATATCAAAAACGCTAATCGGAATATATCACAAAGTACGGATAATTAAATCAAAAAGCAATAGCATTTTTACTTCGAATTACGGTAAAATATTAAGATTTTACAGGATATTAATCACGGAGTCAACAAACCTAACGATTTTGTTCTTTAAGAAATTCAATTTCGAAGGGAAAAAATGCCATCGTTGAATACTACATTAAGAAAAAAAGCGAATGCAATTTGGGCGGCAGTTGGGCTCTCATGTAATCCCATTATCCTCTCTTCCACCCTCGGCACGAAAGTCATAAAAATACAAAATGGCCGCCGCGGGAATTGTTAGCAAACACGTCACACAGAAATTGCAGCGACCGATCGAAGTTGGACCGCCGTCGCTGTTCTGTGACCGACGGAATATTTCGACATATACGTTGTCACCGGATGGAATTTTTATATAACTACAATCTCCTAAAATATCGACTAAGCGAAACGAAATAACGTCGTGTCATCACATTTGTCAAAAACAGACCACTTTTCATTATTTTCAAAGAAATACTTTTGAAAATACTTTTGTATTAGTTTAGCATTTCTTAGCAGATCTAAAGTCTTCCGACAAAGTTTATCATAAAGACGAAGAAATCGTCCAAGACATTCTGAATGATGCCAAAGTATTACTTGGAGTTTATTTATGTGTTTGTTGTTTGTTTTTTTGTTCTTAAGTACTTAAATGCATGAGATAATTACTTTTATTAATGTCATTTAGTAATTTGCCTGCGATTATTTATGATCATCAATAACAAAAAATTGATATAACCCATAGCTCTCATTGATTTTATTCATGATGAAAAACAAAAATAATATATAATGGTAAGCAGTTCATACAGATCATAAAATAAATAATTCACAATCAATATAATAGTTTGATATAAATCTTTTCTTACCCTTATCTTAACCCTTGCGATATAGAGAAGAAAGTGCCTTTTTATGAAATAAGATCATTAATTAAATTATCATAAAATCCCTAAACAAATTCATGATAATTTTAATAGTTTCCTAACATCTAACTAATATTTATTAATTACTTAAGTTTTTACGTGTGCTCAAATATATGAGAGAAGAACACAGCCTGCAATGCTAGCATAAACAATAAACAAGCATTGAAAGTCCATAGCTTTCGCCTTAGTATATAACTGAAGATGCCTCGTCCTACTGAGGCAAAAGCTATGGACTTTTAATTTGTTTTTATCTTTATGCTAGTGTGCAGGCTGTGTTCTTCTCTAATATTTATTAACTCTCATTCATAAAGAATACATACTTATCTCATCATGTTTAATATGTGCAATCAGGAAACGTTAGTCAACGGTTGAACTTGAGTGATTCCATAATGCATCTGTCTTCCTATAACCAAGTGTGATGGTAATCATCATGTCGAGGGTAGGGTGAGTTATGGCTGTCTCAGGATCTTTCCGAAAAGGAATTATTACATACTCCATACTCTCTCCATACTGTGTCCCTCCACATTCTTCCAGCTTGAAAGTCTCACTAAAACCTTTCAATTGCCTTCAACATCGATATCTAAATATCTATATATTGATGCGAATCAAAGCATCCAACATCTTTTATTTAATAGCACGTAATTTTTATTAAAATGTTTGTTTCCTTTCACGCAATTTGAAAACAAAGGCTAAAATTTTTCTGGAACCCCTCACTAATTACGTCCACACTGCAGTCATCAAAGTTAATTGAAGTTTGGTGCACTCGGCCATAAGTGTATTGGTTTTATAAGTGTTTATGTGTGGTGGGTGACAGGGAAGTCGAGCACTTTTGGTTTATAAAGGGCAGACAAAAAGAAAGATGGAAAAAGAAAAGAATGATAGAAATAGTGCAAGGGAAATAACAGAACCCTGAGGAAACCTGCCCAATGCTGATAGTCCATCACCATGAAACTCACATGAGAACTAAACCCAGTACTCATAAATTGGTTTATTTCTTATTCTTTTTCTCATATTGAACTTGACAATAACGACTACTTTTTGTCTCAATTCATGTTTTACGGATTTTTTTTTTTTTTTTTGGCAAAATTCGAGTTAGGTTAAAATGAAGTAATTATGTTGACCCCTTCAATTGAATCGTATTTGCAATGCTGAAAAGTTATTAAACTTTATAATTCAAAAAATGTAACAATGAGAAAAATCATTGCAAATCCGAAAGAATTTCATCATCACATCCCACTACTACCAATATAAGCGTATTTAGAGTCCTAAATCCAATGACATTATTGGATTTAATTGTTATTAGTCTCGTATGGTCTGGAAGTTTTGCTATTATTTTAGGAATCATACTACAAATGGTCAGTTTGTAGTACGAGGTATTAAAAACGAAAAACTACATATCAATTAATGCTTGGATAGGGGATAGTAATTTTTGACTACTAAAAGAAACAAAATGCATACAATATTTCGTTTCACAGTGTTGAAACGTTTTAACAATTAAATCCATAGAGATGGATGTAAATAAAAGTTATTTCAGTCAGATCAAAGCAGTTTGTGATGTGATGGAGCAACGCGATGTGAGATTAGTGATTTTGCACGAATTCAAACTTGGTCGTAATGTGTCCGAAACGGTTGCCAATGTCAATAAAGCGTGGTGTGTCAGCACGACGAGTGACGAGCTGTACATAGACTGTTTTCAAAGTTCCGTGCCAGTGATGTTGACGTCGATCATAAGCCAGAGCCGGTCATCCGGTTGTGTGTGACACGGTACAGTTAAGAGAGAAAGTGAAAGAAAAACCAACGTCCTCCGTACGTGAGCTTAGTGCCGAACTTTCCGTATCACTAGCGACAATTTCCAGACACCTGGCAGCTAAGGGGAAGGGTAAAAAACTGGATACCTGGGTTCCACATAACTCACCGAACAGTGGCAGATACAGCGTCTGGAAACATGCTTTGCTCTCCAAACACGTGAGGCTAGCACTCCCTTTCTACAGCGGATCCTTACGGTGGATGAAAAATGGGTGCTTTATGACAACAGAAAGCGAACAGTGCAGTGGCTCTGTAAAGGGGATGCACCGAAACAATGTCCAAATCAGATTGCATCCACAGAAGGTTCTGATCTCTGTGCGGTGGACTGCTAAAACTGTGGCGCATTATGAGTTTTTGCCTCGTGGCCAAACAATCACAACTGCCCTGTACTGCCGTCACCAGAAATTATGCTGCAAACAACCATCGCTAATCAATCGTTTGGGTCCAATAGTCCTCCATGATGGTACACATGTGTCTCTGGGAAGTACAAAAAAAAATCAACGCCTTGGGGTACGAGGTCCTTCCTCACCCTCCGTATTCACCAGACTTGGTCCCCTCAGACTTTACATGCTTCCATTAGGTCAACTTCTTGAGTGACAGATGGTTTGCTAACCACGATTCATGCAGTTAGCGATTTCTTAGACGACTGTGATGCCAGCTTCTGCCACCATGGCAGTTTTGCACTGTAAACACGTTGGGTACAGTGTATTGCTGCCGAGGGAAGATATTTTTCTGAATAAAATGTATTTCTTCGTCTGTTACTGCTGATTTTTTATTTATGTCAGAATCAGTCAATAATTATGAAAGAACCACTATTTGTTTTTGTTTTTGTTTTTTAAATAAGTCCTTTATTTTTAAAAGATAAATCTTTGTTTTATTTGGAACTGTCCTTATTACAAAAACGATGAAACACCATTTTTAAATGCATTTTTGTTCAAGATGGATAATGTCCAGGGTAAAATTAAGCTCACATGGTTCAGGGCGTGACTTTTATTCACCTTGTTCGCGGAGGATTAAAGTGACTAATGCTACGATAGGATTATTGGTAATTGCAAATTTTTGTTTCGGTTTCAGAACTAAAAATGCTTTTCTTATGGCCTTTCTTATGGCTTTTTCCAAGTTTTTAAAAACAAATAATTCTTACAAAATTGAAGTTTTAAATGTTGAAGATATGATTGTGCACATTTTCTAGCTACTGTAGATTTGAATAAAACAATTCACAAAATGTGATCGAGTCGGGATGGAGAGACTTGCTTCGCTCGTCTAATTATAATTATCTTTGTTCTATGATTCATATTAAAATACATTAAAACTAAAATCTATGAAGCTCTTTGATATCTATTATTTATCAGCGGATTTCAAAACAGAAAGCATCAGATAAGTTTATAATTTAATCCTAAAATCTACAGATTACCAATTTAAGGATTATTGGATTCGAGATTTGGATTTACTGATTGAAAGCAAAGTCATATTGAATTTGCTGAAATCATTAAACACAATGACAATTATGATTCTCAGTACAATGACTGAGAATCATAATGAAAAATTGCCACTTTGAGAAAATAAAATCACTTCAAAATCATTATTGTATCATGAATAAATAAATAAAAAAAAAACCTTTCTCAGATCAATTAGAATTTTACAAAAACATTTGATCTCCGGAATTCATTAAAAATAATCATTTACAGGATGTTTTCACAAAATTTTTCATTATTAATTATAGGATGTTTCCTTAAAAAGTCGTAGTAAACTTAAGGTAAGAGTATTTATTTCTTCCGCATGTCATTCTTGGCAGTTCATGTTTTATCTTTTTTTTAATGATGATCTGAGAAATAGAATGTGTTCTAAATCTATCTGTTGTTTTGATTTTTAAGAAATGAAATAGATATCGCAATTCTTTATATTTTATTGAAATTAAGTAAGATAGTTAATTCTATTTTAGGCCAGAACTGAGAGTCCGGCACACCTCGGTGATTGGGCGCGGAAGAACACAAAACGTCTGACGAAGAAACATAAGGTTAGCAATCACCATTTTATACCCATTACATTATCAACCAAAAACAATTAGGATTAGGTTAGTTACAATTAACTTCCCTAAGGCACATTGACTTCCCTTAAGGCACATTATCAACCAAAAACAATTAGGATTAGGTTAGTTACCATTAACTTCCCTAACGCACATTTTCAACCAAAAACAATTAATATTACGTTAGGTTAATTTAGGTTGGCTTAGCTGCAGGATGTATGTATTGAAAAATAACCCCGGAATTTTGTAGTCCTAAAACAACCATGACATCGAAACTTCAAAAAATGACATCGAAACTTCAAAAAAAAAGTTCCTTCAACGAGGTGTGCCGGACTCTCAGTTCTTACCCCATTTTAGCTCTCGCTTAAAAAAAAATGCTAAACTATAATAAAAATGCTACAGCATAAAATTAAGGGCGACCCATTAATAAAATAAACCCACGCGGACATTGAACATGTGCATAATCAATTTCAAAAAATATCTGGGGGCACGGCAGTGCCCCCGCCAAGACGAGCCGAAGGCAGGAAGGGCACAACGTACCTTTTCTGGAAGTGTTTCGTCGTATTTTCTAACCCTCATAGCTTCGGCCTGGATAATACTAGAGAGCTCATATTTTCAGGATAAGATGCAGTTAGCAGACTAATGAAATACAGTAAGTTTCATTTATTTAACTTTTATACTTTGGATTTTATTAATACCTAAAATACGTCGATTCCGTCACTGACTCATGATCATCAAAACCTCTAGGGTACTTCCTGAAGTCCTAGAAAGCTGAAATTTGGTATGCAGGTTAGGATTAGCACACAAACAACAAAATTAAGAAATCCGTAACTTTCACATTCCAACCCCTCATAAAGGGGGGGGGGCCTGGTTATGTATTATCGAACCCTCATAGCTTCGGCCTGGATAATACTAGAGAGCTCAAATTTTCAGGATAAGATGCAGTTACCATACTAATGAAATACGCTAAGTTATCTAGCTTTTATACTTTGGATTTTATTAAGATCTGAAATACGTCGTACCCTCAATGCTTCGGCCTAAATAATACTGTGTAATAATGTGATTTCTTACAAAAGTGCAAACAGCTTGTATATACAAGTTGACCAATAGAAAAACAGAAAAGTAGGGTATTGAAAAAAAAATCCATTTTCTAAATAATCTTAAAACTAAATTTAGTTGTAATAGATAATCCCACTCAAAACATTTCATGTAAAATAAGTTGCCAAGACTCACATGCTCATAACGCTTTCACTGTTAAAAAGTTATCAGATCTCATCTTACAAAAAGAAATGAAATCCCACCCAAAACACTTCGTGTAAAATAAGTTGCCAAGACTCACATGCTCATAATGCTTTCACTGTTAAAAAGATATGAGATCTCATGTAGAGCCAAGCCCCTAACTCTACGAGGCCTAATTCTACAAGCCCTAACTCTAAAAACCCTATATCTTGGTCAAAAAGTATGGCTTGGCCGTTTCATGAACTATTTCATCTCACCCAAAACATTTCATGTAAAATACGTTTACAAGAAGCTCATAACGCTTTCACTGTTAAAAAGTTATCAGATCTCATGTAGAGGCAAGCCCCTCATTCTACATGCCTAACTCTAAAAACCCTACTATCTTGGTCAAAAAGTATGCCTTGGCATACTCCATATCCTTTACATAACTCCATGGGATTGTCTGTGGGACAGCCACGAAATGGCCAAGGTGTACTTTTTGACCAAGATATAGGGTTTTTAGAGTTAGGGCTTGTAGAGTTAGGCCTCGTAGAGTTAGGGGCTTGGCTCTACATGAGATCTCATATCTTTTTAACAGTGAAAGCATTATGAGCATGTGAGTCTTGGCAACTTATTTTACACGAAGTGTTTTGGGTGGGATAAATAATTTCTACAATGAAATGTTTGCAACAGGATTGAACCTGCTACCTTCTGATCCGAAGTCAGAAGTCTTATCAATTAAGCCACAGGGACTTCATTTAGAAATATTGTTAAGTATGGCTTATCACTCCCTCTGTGTCTGTGTGTGATGCAATGAGAGAAGAGCCAGAGAAATATAAAGCTCAGAGCATGTCGATATTATTTGCATACAAGAAAAAAAAAGGGAAGTTAGGGAATTTTTCCTGGAAAACTACTGACTCGATCGACTTGAAATTTTGATATGCTTTAGTTTAGAGTGTCTACAATATTTTATTTCTGCCTAACCGGAAAAATGCGGACACAGTCGACTGTGTCCGCAAACTGTTATAGATACGGTCGAATAAACACACAGATAGGCAGAGGCCGAAATATCTCATTCTTACAATGTTTCGGCCTCTGAATACGATGGTGAAGTCCGTTTACCGATCAGATCTATATATATACAGTCGGACCTCGATATAAGGTCACCCGCATATAAGGTCACTTTTCTGAAGTCCCGACTCATTGAATAGTAATTCTTTGATATGGATTATCGGATATATGGTCAGGTCTTAAATACCGTAATCGCATATAAGGTCACTTTTGTCTGTGCCACATTGATTCAATTCAAAGAATTTTTCCATGGATACGATCTTTTATCGGCGTCATTTCTCCTAATGACGGAGAGGACAGCTTTTTCACAAAGCACTTCATCCCCTCAAATTGTAGGAAAAAGATGATGAAGACGATATTCCTTTACCTATGTTAATACAAGATCTCAGAAATGGCGGCTGTGCTGTAGAAGGGGAAAGTGAATATGTGAGAATTGATGATGAAATTGCTACCACTTCTCAAGCTTCGATTTCCGAAACTGTTTCGCAAGTTTTAGATTCCAATGCATTAGAAAGGGAGGATAACGACATTGATACTAAAAGTGAAGCGGTGACACAAGCAGAAGCACTCAGGGCATTAAATTTTCAGAAATTACAAAACTTAGAAAACATTGTACAAAAGATGAAACCAAAATTGCGACAGTGCTGTATTATGGATTATTTTCAGTAAGGTCAATTGTACATCAATAGTTTGCTTGAGCTTACTAGTACTATTTGTATACTTTATTCCGAATTAAAATTTTTAAAAAATATGTTCTTTCTGATTCCATTAATTTGATTTGATTCTACTAAATTAAAAAATTATAACCTAATAAACTGATATTGTTGTACATTTTAAATTTTACAAGGAATTATACTGTATTTACATAATGCTTATTTATTGACAAATGCATATAAATCGGTTATAAGGTCAACCCGCTTATAAGGTCACTTTCGCGAGGTCCCAAGGGGTGACCTTATATCGAGGTCCGACTGCATAAAGATACATTGGGTGATCTTAATTAAAGTATCCCTATTCAACACTGTCAAGAGCAGTTTCGTAGCAGACCAAATATAATGGAATTTGTTAAGGTAATATTTCAGAACATACCGCCAACTAAAAAAATAGTACCAAAAGTCACTATGCCACTTGTAGCGCTACAAGCACAAATGTTTATTTGTAAAAGACAGTCATGCTATTCGAAAATACTGCCCTTAGCAATGCAAGCGAAACTGCTCAATGTGGTCCCCATTCTGAAGGTGTAAAACTGAAAACGATGAAAGCTGTGTTCAACGGCCGACAATAACTGATGCTTCTCAGATGCAGTGATATGTTGTCTTTCAAGACTGTCAAACATGCAACATGGTTTCAATTCATCACACTTTTTAGATATCCACACAACCAGAAATCGCAAGGATTAAGATCCGGAGAACGGGATGGATAGGTGAAAACGCACGACTAATCACTCTGTTCTTGGTTGAAATGTTGACATAGAAACTGCTGTACAGTGTCCAATGTATGGAGGCGCTCCATTTCCATTGTGCCTCGAGCCATTGTCGCTGATGCAGTTGGGACGACAAAGATGTTGAGCATCTCTCGGTATCTCTTGGGCCGTCAGAGAGCATATCACAGGCCATTGATAATAGCCTCTTCGAAGAAGAATGATCCAAGGATAAGTATGCTGTGAATCCACGCCAGAACTGTAACATTAGCAAATGCAGTGGAAAACATGAAAGTTGTCCATGTTCCCAAATGCGACAGTTACGATGTTCACTGCTCCACTGATGTGAAAATGTGCTTCGTCGCTCGCAAGATGCCATGACCACGATTCATCCACTTCCACGATTCATCTGTCAAGGAAGGTTACTGCAAATGTCAGTCGGGTTTCTCTGTCGATGGCAAGCAACTACTGGTTGTGGCTGATCTTAAACGAATAACAATTCACCACCTTTCTCCGTACCTTCTACACTGTGCCGTAGGATACATCCAACTGCCAAGACACTGCACGTGCATACTAGAGACTGCAACTTTACTTAATGTCTGCTTAACAATAGCTGTGGTAAAATTTTCAATGACTCCTGAAGTGATAGTGCGCGCCCTCAACCAGGTTGAAATCCTAGGCGTCCAGTTTTCTGGAATCGAGTGATCATTCTCCTGAAAGCTTGTGGAGGTTAATGGTCCTCGATGTAACTGAACGTTACGATGGCGGAATTGCTGAAGTGAAGCCTCGGCATTGCCGTTGTTTTAATAAAACAGATTAACAAGCAATGTTATTTATTATTAGTTATTTGTATCGCCACAAGTTGCATAGTGATGACTTTTGGTTCTAATTTTCCTTTTTTTTTCGGAAATGTCGACCGCATATCCTGAAATCTCAGCCTGCCAAATTTCGTTACATTTGAACTGACATTTTGCTCTAGACAGTGTTGAAGAGCGATACTTTAATTACGATCACTAAGATTATAGTGATTATACTTATAAGATACATAAAAATCTTTAAAATATATACGATATATACACTATCGAGGGTTAAGCATGGAAGAAACAGATGAGTTCTTACCCTACTATTCAATAGGAAAGTGAGGCTCATCGTCAAATCAATCTGTTCAATATGTGTTTCCTAATAAGTTTTGAGCCTCTGGCTAGATCTTCTTGAAACTTGATATGCATATTCGAAAACTAACAACGATATAACTTTTATATTTGAAATATTGGTCCAAATAGGTCCTTGAAGAGAAATTACCACGAAACAAAAGACAAAAATTTACAATGAAAGCGTTGATATCTAAACAATGGATTTCTATTCTATTTTTTTTTTTTAATATCTCATTATCTTGGACAATGAATAATAAATCTTAGCTAATCTATTAGTTTGATACGATTAAAGTTAATCCGATTTATATAATTTAAGTAAATAAAGCGGATTTAATTTTTTTTATCAGAATGTCCGTATTCAGTAGATATTAGAATTGAAATCTACAATTATTATTACAATTGATTTTTTGTTTTGGTCATTTCCACGAATAAAAAAACAAAAAACAAACAATAACAAGATTAAGCAAAGGACGAAGAAACCATGTGGTGATAATTGACTGTATTTGTCATTCAACCTTATCAAACAGTTATTAAGTTACGATATTCCAAGTTTTTGCTTCCACATTTAGTTATTAGGATTTGGAGGTTGAAGATTTTTTTCGAAAGAGATAGAAATTCTGAATAGAAAAATCAGTAACATTCACGAATTATTATTTATTGGCACAGGTTAAACCATTTTATTCACACAGGCTTTGATTTCATTAAAATAAATCTGAAATAGGAAGCTGAACGTAACAATTTGAGGATTTAATGAATTTTTAGCCTATGAGAAATTAAGCTGTTTGTATTTGGTAATTATAGGTATGTAGATGTAAATCAGTTGGTTTCCTATGGCCAATGGGGTGCTGCAGGTAAGGCTTTCAACGTTTCAATGATCCAGTATTAAAATGAGATCGCATGGTCAGTCCAACGTTTCCTATACATTCCCTCATTCTACAGAAGGCTGGGTGGACCCAAGTACCCGTCTGGAGAAGAACTTACCGATTGAACCTGCCTCCTCCAACCCGCCGTCAAGCTCCTTACAATTTGGCTACCGGTCTCACAATCGGCGGTTATGATAATCGATCATGTATTTTAATTTATTTGTTTAGTAAATGTTTTAATCTTAATATGTGCGTGTTTCAATTTTTAATTTATCTTTTACTTTTGTGTTGTTTTAACGACTTTAAAAGAAAAACAATGTTTAAGAAAATATTTTTTTTTTAACTTTTTATATGTTAAACTAATCTTCTAAGTTAATAATGTTATTTAAGCCTACAATTTATTCTCTTAAATGTTGTCAAATTTGACCTTCGCAATTTCCTTCGAATATCAAAAAAAATAAAAAAAAAAACATGAAATAATTTAGAATTATCCTTCTTTGGAAATATTATAGATTAAAATGAATGATGCATTAAAAAGGAAAAAAAGAAACTTAAGTGATAAATAAATATCAAATATACAAATAAATTCCAAATCTATCCATTACTCTCGAAATACAAAAACTAATATTAATACTTTATGATTACATCATGAGATAATTCTCCCATGATGCATCTCCAATGTTTTCTTTTAAACCTAAGATAACGTGTTGTTTACTGATCATCTTAAAAGTTTCTAGATATCTCTATTAAATTTGGGAACTGAAAGAATCTTTTTTTCAAGTTGTTTGATCCATAGTTGCACAATTCCTGTCAATGCAATTTCCCATCTGCTTCTTTTTATTAATTTCTGAGATTACTTCTTCCAATTCGTTTCATTCTACATCTTTCTTTTTAACAATTTCAAACAAACTTAAATCAATTAGAAGATTGGAATAGGATTTTATCCTTCACTGATTAGTTTACGTATCCTATTGATTACGAACAATAACAGCGCTTCAATCTATTCTTATAATTTTCTAAATCCTTTTCTTCTAATCAATTTTGTTCCTTTCTCTGCTAGAGCTCTAATGAAATTCCCTTGATTGTCTACTTATTTAATCAAATCAATTAATAAAGTAATATTTTCTTAATATCAATTAAAGTTCAAATCCTTAAGTCTAATCTGGTTTCTTTCTAACAGTGTCATCAAATGCAGTTCTCTCAATAATATATTATTTCCCATTTCTATGTCGTTCTCCAAATTGATTGAATTGGAATACATAATAAGTTAATTTAGAGATGATTAATGTCATTCTTAATCAATTCAATCTTGAAATTTATTATTTGTTTTTTTATCTGCTGATCTTCATACCTAAAATTTAAAAAAATAATCGTGTGATGTTGAATTTTAATTTGCAATAACGAGATAATGAACAAAGTCAATGGCGCATGCTCTGAAGACTGAAAATTAATTTTCTCTAATGCGTAGTCATATGCTTCCTTCAGATTCTCTTTATTTTTATATTTAAAAACATTATTCAATAGAAAACAATCTTTCTAATGACTTAGGACATTTCTTAAAAATATTTACGATAATTTCTAGAAATATTTCAATTAGAAAACATTTAAATTCACAGCTTTAGATTCTGAAAATAAAATCCATATCAAAGAAATGGCAAACAAACGAAGGCAAAAAGCTAAGAGAAAGAATTCGGACCCTGATTAGAATATCTTTTAAGAACTCAAATTCTCGTCTAATTCTATAAGGAAATTGCATTTTACTTTTAGAAGGTAATGATCTTAAAACACTGTTAATTTGTATTACGGAAAATGTCAGAAAATGTGGTTTAAGTTCTCTGAATTAAATATAAGCTAGGATTGTTTTATTTATGAGGAAATAACAAATTTTGTTTCATAACCAATAACAAACTGTCAGCGAAATGTGGACTTGGGGCGAAAATAATACGATATCAAGGCTTTTGAGAAAGAGAGATCTCCAGACATTCAAGACGAAATATGAATAGAAATAATGAAATAAACTGATGGTAACTAATGTTTTTGATGCGTAATTAAGTTAAACTTTTATTGTATCTTTTCTTTGCTTCAAGCAAAAAAAAAAAAATCTATGTAATTCACTTTTATTTTTGAAACCACTCCACTATGTTGTTTAATACAAATTTAAAATCACTTTTAGAATAAAAGTAAGTTTATGTAAAGCAACCTTGTAAACAAGGTGTTCTGCTGCTTTGTAGCTTAGGGGAATGTGCATATGGCTCTTCTAAATGTTTAAAGCTGGTTGAAACCTTGGAAAGACATCTTTCGCTCTGTTTCAATTGTGACAAATAAAGATGAAAGTTTCCTACATTAGCAATAACAGCTTCGATCTATAAAACTACACAACAGCTTAGATCTATAAAAACTTTCTATATAAACTTTAACTACAATTGCAGAAAATGGAAATTTATATAAGTATTATTGAATGGTAGAATAAAACTGTAATTAATAGAAAAAGAGTTCTTAATTTCAATTTTTCTATTAATTACATTAATCAATATTATTTTATTACTCTTTTTGTATTAATTACATACTTTTATTCTACTATACAATAGTACTTATAAAAGACCTTTTTATCATATAAATTATTGCATCAAAAAGAAGAAAATTTCATACATTTATTAATACTTTTATTGTATAAATGAGAAATTTATATTTATAAACTGTACAAATTATACTTTCATAAATATAAGCAATCATATAACAATAACATTTTAATTAGTTCTTTTTAAATGATAACACTCCAACAATACTCCTAATATCATAGTAACTTACATATATCTTCTGTCGTTGTATATATAAAATGACTCAAACAAACTCATCTTCTTTCCTTTAAAATCATCTATATTTCATCCTAATTAAACGACTTCTTCAGGATTGAAAATAAAATGAAAATACAAATAAAAAGAAAGAGAAACTTCTTCTCTCTCTGTCAAATGAATTGAAAAGTAACAAAGTAAATCATAAACAAACGTACTATATTACATTAA